>CM075961.1:40316171-40403479 GCA_038048745.1 Coluber constrictor foxii
AAGTCTTTTCTTGAAAATGATCAGTGATGAATCTCTACAACCTCTGAAGGCAAATTGTTCCACTGGTTAGCTGTCTTGAACTGTTAGGCAATTTCTTCTTAATTCCAGCTCGATTCTCTCCCTGATTAGTTTCCATCCATTGTTTCTTGCCCTGCCCTTTGGTGTTTTGGAAAATATTTTGACCCTTTCTTCTTTATAGTAGCCCCTCAAATACTGGAATTCTGCTATCATGTCACACCTAGTCCTCCTCCTCCTCCTCCTCCTCCTCCTCCTCCTCCTCCTCCTCCTCCTCCTCCTCCTCCTCCTCCTCCTCCTCCTCCTCCTCCTCCTCCTTCCTTCTTCTTTTGTCTAGATGTTTTTCATATCAGTTGATATCGATTGGTATCAATGTGCTATTGATATCCTTATAAGTTATATCATCCAAGAGGAACTGAGGAAGCTTCTTGGATGAGAAGCAAAACATCTTCAAAGAAGACCAGAGTCCAGTTGCCTCTTGAAAAAGCAGCTTTGGATCAGTAAGAGACATTTCCCATATGCTTCCTTATGTTACTTTGTTGTCTGAGTCCTCCAAGTACTAATGAAGTACAAGAGGGGAAAATTGGGTTCTTCTTTGACACCTACTTGTCTCACAAGTTATGATGGGGCACTCAAGAAGGAACATTTCCTAGCACATCTAATAAGTGAGTAGTGCAATGGCCTTTAGGGGGAGCTCTCGCCTCACAATCAGGATCTGTGAGTTCATTCTAGGTAGAAGCAGATATTTCTATCTCCAATATTGGAAATATTGGACAGGGTATGATTGAGTTCCCAAAAGGAAACTTGCCTTAATTTACATTATAATGAATATTGGGAAATTTGTCCAAAGTTCTTGATTAGGCTGACATAAGGTGATGAAAATCTTACTTTCTAACAGGGATTAGGGCTGGGGTTATAAATTTGAAAGGGAGGGAGGGATGGGAGGGAGGGAGGGAGGGAGAGAGGGAGGGAGGAAGGAAGGAAGGAAGGAAGGAAGGAAGGAAGGAAGGAAGGAAGGAAGGAAGGAAGGAAGGAAGGAAGGAAGGAAAAAGATAGACTTTATCTACATCCTCTTATTGAATTACAAACTTTCCACTGAACTTGGCTTTCTAACACCATCTTTATACCTCACTAGGAATATGCAAATATCATCATGAAATGTTCTCTTTATAAGGAGAGTCCTCATTTCAGATCTTTACATTTCCTTCAAATTGTACATGTCAGAGTTGAGGAAAAATACTTAAAAAGCGACTATGAATTTCTTGCTGTTTTTCTTTTCCCTGATAGCCATGCCAAAATGTAAGAACACAATTTTAGAGAAAGCAACTGTGATTTTTTTTAAAAAGAATCTTGTGAATCCTGATTAGTTTTTTGTCTTTTACTTCTTTAGGGTCCCTTGCTGAGGTTCAACTTGTGTCATCCGGGCCAGGAATTGTAAGACCAGGGCAAAATCTCAATTTGGTCTGTAAAGTTACTGGTGTCTCCATCACTGATGATAGCTATGCTTGGCAGTGGGTCCGTCAACCTCCGGAAAAGGGTTAGAATGGATTGCCTATATCTTCCCCTATGATGGCAGCAATGCGTACTCTTCTTCTCTTGAAAGCCGAACCACCATTGCTTCAGACAACTCCAAGAATGAATATTCCCTTCAGT
This sequence comes from Coluber constrictor foxii, assembly GCA_038048745.1. NCBI lineage: Eukaryota > Metazoa > Chordata > Lepidosauria > Squamata > Colubridae > Coluber > Coluber constrictor. Next base: position 40,317,840 of record CM075961.1, read on the forward strand.
GAACTCCATGTCAGCTTCTGACACTGCCATATATTATTGTGCCGGAGAGACACACTGACTGATTTTGTCTGCTCTTCTGGGCAAAAACAGGAAACTGATTCTGACAGGGGCATTTCTGTTCCATGCAGCAGATCAACATTCAGACAAATGAAATCATTTGAGTTCCCTGAGTAAATTCTCCCAGAAAAAAAACCATTGTTAATGAAGGTACTCAGTCCATTGAAATGTTTATGAAATGAAGGAATAGGGGTGACATGATAGCAGTGTTTTGATATCTAAGGAAGTACCAGAAAGATGGGGGGAGGGAGTCACCCTATTCTTCAAAGCAGCTGAAGGCTGGCAAGAAGCAATGGGTGGAAACTAATCAAACAGAGAACTAACCTAGAACTAAAGAGAAATCTGTTAACAGTTGGAACAATTAATTAATGGAACAACCTGGCTCAAAATTGTAGGTCCTTCACACTGGAAATTTTAAAAAAGGAACTGGAAAACTATTTGTCTGAAATGCTGTAGGGTCTCCTTGTTCTGATCTAGTCTTCCTGAGTCAATAAACACATGAGAAGTCCCCCAAAACCTCTTTTATTGCAACAGCGGTGAATTCCCTTCATTCACAGATGAGTCTCAATAGTTGTAAAGAGTCCTTTGGGATAAGGCTAATAATCCCCCACCTTTATCTCCCTTGACACACCTGTCAAAGACATAATTGGCAAAGCCACATGGAGTCCAGAATCAAACAGAACTTCAGACTTTAAACTGAACAGAATTACCAATGTTGCTTCCTGCAAAAGCCCACATGCATTTGCTCCTCTTTTAAGTCTTATGGGAGGAGCCAATCATCTCCAAGCCTTACTCCCATGTCGACCCTTTTGTTTAACTGTTCTTGCCTTCTAGCAGCTCTGCACATGCGCACACTGGGCACATTCCCAACTTTTCCTCTGGCCTGTCTTCCTTCCTTCCTTCCTTCCTTCCTTCCTTCCTTCCTTCCTTCCTTCCTTCCTTCCTTCCTTCCTTCCTTCCTTCCTTCCTTCCTTCCTTCCTTCCTTCCTTCCTTCCTTCCTTCCTTCTCTCTCTCCTCCCTTATTTCTGATATCAGATTTCCCCTTTAGACCTGTTGCTGACACCAGAGATCAATAATGAAAATCCAAATAAAATGTGCTAGGCATCTAGGAAATAGAGCGAATCAAGGAGGAAAGAGGCAATGCAGCCTAATCTCTATTTCAAATTTCTCTCTTCAGATCATCAAGTTTAGGGTAGAAGCCAGAGTTTTAATTTTCTGTTTGACAAAGGCAGATTTATAATTTGGAAGAGATTTCCTCTAGGGGGCACTAAAGTGCTGCAATCAGAACTCAAATAAAGGACAAGACCAATGTATGATATTGGGAATATAAAAAGCAGAACATTTGTAAGACAATGGCAAACTGGAGGGAAATCAGGAGCTGAAGAAGTTTTTTGGATGAGAAGCAAAACATCTTCAAGAAAAAATCAGAAAATCCAGTTGTCTCTTGAAAAAGCACCTTTGGGATAACCAGTGGAAAAGTTTGCCTTCACAAGTTTTAGATCCTTCATCACTGAACGTTTAAAGAAAATACTGGACAGCCACCTATCTGGAATGCTATAAGGTCTCCTGCTTGAGCAGGTGGTTGGAATAGAAGACTTCCAAGATCCCTTGAAGCTCTACTGTAATTGATTGATTGATCCCTCTTGGTTCAATTTAAGTTTAATTTTGTTATCTTGTATTTCTCCCTTATCCCTCTCAAACCAAACCTCTTTTTTCCAGCAATCCCCAAACTAAAATTGTCAATTACTTTTCATTTTCATTCCTTATCTAAAAAAGGCAGAATTTTATGAAGTAGAACTGGGGAATTATGGAAACAATGGAAAATCAAACAGCTAGATGGGCTTTAGTGGTCAGGAGACTAAACTTGTTGCAGCAATTAAGAACATTGGTAGAAACACCCACAGTACATTCTGAGATCTTCGTAAGATACTATCTTTGAATTATTTGCCTCTCAATTTAGAATGGAGGCAATTGCTGAACTGCTGTGTATCAATAAGGGATACCAGTAGTACAGTTATTGAAACTATAGTTACATTAATATGAGACTTAAATTTTGGGATATCTGAGAAAACTAGTCACATGTCTAGAGAGAGAAATAGGAGGAGTAGCAGCTTGTGGTATTGCTGAAGTGCCTCGGAATAACAATGGGAAAAATAGTAAGGGAAAAATCTAGAGGAGCGCAAGGAAGAAAATATGGAGGCAGAGGGATCTTTCCTAAAACCCAGCACAACCATGGCTAAAACAAAGGAAAATGAGAATTTACAGAAATTAACAGAGTTACAGAGTTGGAAGAGAACTTGTAGGTCTTCAAGTTCAACCCCAGGCACAAGCAAGAAACCCTACGCCAATTCAGACAAAGGGTTGTCCAATCTCTTCTTAAACCTCCAGTGAGGAAGCACCCACAACTTCTGGAGGCAAGTTGTTCCACTGATTAATTGTTTCTCACTGTCAGGAAATTTCTTCTTATTCTGGGTTCCTTTTCTCCTTGATTAGTTTCCATCCATTGTTTCTTGTCCTTGCCTTCATGTGCTTTGGAGAATAGGTTGACCAACCTCTTCTTTGTGACGTCCTCTCAGATATTGGAATACCGCTATTATGTCATCCAGAATCTTTCTGTTTTCTAGACTAGACATACTCAATTCCTGCAACCTCTAGAAAGTTCTCCTTAGTTCTAAATTGGTTCTCTCCTTGCTTAGTTTCCATCCACTGCTTCTTGTTATGCCTTGCACCTCTGGGTCATTGTAATTTGCAGATTATCTTCTAGGGCAGCCCCATGTAGAGAGTTTTGAAGAAGCTTTTCTATTAAACGGCATAAAATTTAAAAATGTGTAATAGAGTATAATACATAGAAATATAAAATTTCATGTCTCATTGCAATTCTGCCTCTTCTAGTGAGGATCAGTTTCCTTGTCTCAGCTATTTACATGTGTTTCTAAAAGGTACATTTCTAACACCATCTTTATACCTCACTAGGAATATGCAAATATGATCATGAAATGTTCCTCTTTATAAGGAGAGTCCTCATTTCAGATCTTTATATTTCCTTCAAATGTACACGTCAGAGTGGAGAAAAATACTTTAAAAAGGGGACAATGAATTTCTTGCTGTTTTTCTTTTCCCTGATAGCCATGCCCAAATGTAAGAACACAAATTTAAAGAAAGCAGCTGTGATTATTTTTTTAAAGATCTTATGAATCCTGATCGTTTTTTGTCTTTTACTTCTCTAGGGTCACTTTCTGAGGTTCAACTTGTATCATCTGGGCCAGGAACTGTAAGACCAGGACAAAATCTCAATTTGGTCTGTAAAGTTACTGGTGTCTCCATCACTAGTAGCAGCTATGCTTGGAATTGGTCCGTCAGCCTTCGGGGGAAAGGCTTAGAATGGATTGCCCAGATCTTCCCCTATAATGGGGGAAAAGTGTATTCACCGTCTCTTCAAAGCCGCACTACCATTGCTTCAGACAACTCAAAGAATGAATATTCCCTTCAGTTGAACTCCGTCTCAGCTTCTGACACTGCCGTGTATTATTGTGCTAAACAGGCACACTGAATGATTTTGCCTGACCTTCTTAGCAAAAACAGGAAACTGATTCTGACAGGGCATTTCTGTTCCACACAACAGATCAACATTCAGACAAATGGAAGCATTTGAATTCTTGAGTAAATTCTCCCAGAAAAAAACATTGTAAATAAATGCACTCAGTCATTGAAACGTTTAAGGAAAGAAGGAATAGGGTTGACATGATAGCAGTGTTTCAACATCTAAGGAGCTGCCATAAAGAAGAGGGGACACCTTATTCTCCAAAGCACCTGAGGACAAGAAGCAATGGATGGAAAGTAATCAAAGAGGAACCAACCTAAAAGTAAAGAGAAATTCATTGGCAAAGCTGTTCGATTTGCCATTGTTTCCATAATTCCCCAGAGTTCTACTTAATAATCTTCTGCTGTTTTTTTTATTTTTTTTCAATTTTTATTTATATATACAGACTAAACAAAACAATAAAACAGTAAAACAAACTAAACAATAAAACAGTAAAAACATACAAAACATAAACATATAAACCACAATTCAAATATTTATCCAAATTATCGAACTGTAGTCTGTAATCTTATTTCATGATTTAACTCCTCCTTATTTGGTCTCTCCTTCTATCTATCTTTCTGGTTTATTATTGACTTGTATGTGTACTATGTTTTTCCTCTTTCTGTATTTGGTAGTTCAATTTACTTCCTGACCCTTTTTCCCTTTTCTATTTTCCAACCAACAATACCACCTTTTCCATACTAGATAGTAATCATGTTCCTCCCTATTGGTAGTTCCTTAGTGAGTTTATCTAATTCTGCACATTCATGGTTTTGCTAATTACCCTATCTTCTGTCGGTATATCAGTACTCTTCCAGTATTGTGCGTATAGTATTCGTGCTGCTGTTATCATATGTATAATTAAATATGTTATTTCTTTTCATATTGTCCGTTTAGTATTCCAAGTAGAAAGGTCTCTGGTCTTATTTCTATCTTTTGCCCTATTGGTTTCTTCTATCTGGATCTATCATTTGCCAGTATTGTTTTGCCATTGGGCAGGTCCACCACATTGGGGCAGGTCCACATTCAACAAAGATATTGGTCTATAATTTCGGATATCTGCGTGATCTGTTTCTTCTTTGGGTATTAATGTAACGATAGCCTCTGTCCAGGAATTCGGAATTTTGGCTTCCATAATTGCATCATTAAATAATTCAAACAGGGTTTCATCCACCGATTGTTGACAATTTTGTAGAACTCTGCTGGTATTCCATCAGGTCCCGGGGTCTTATTTATTTTTTGTTTTTTTCTTCGCCTCAATAAGTTCCATCATTGTATTGGTCTGTCCAAAGCGTCTCTGTGCGTCTCTTCTAATTCTTGATTTTGGCTTCCCTTAGGTATTGTCTAATATCTTCTTCTGGGGGTTCCTCTTGTTCATATAATTTTTGAAAGAATGCTCTTGCTATATCCTTTTTATCTTTATTTCTATATTGTATCTCTCCAGTATTGTCTTAAGTTGGTGTATGGTCCGTTTTTCTTTTCTTTTTTGAGTCTTTTTTCTACTTAATAGTCTTCTGCCGTTTTTAGTTAAAAAATGAAAATGAAAAGTAATCGAAAATTTAGTTTAGGGATTGTCGTAATCTATTAATGAGTGGAACAACTTGGCTCAAAAATTGTGGGTGCTCCAACACGGGAAGTCTTAAAGAAGAGATTGGACAATCATTTGTCTGAAATGCTGTAGGGTCTCTGCTTGAGCAAAGGATTGGACTAGAAACCTTCAAGGTCTTTTCCAACTCTGTTCTACTTTTATTCTATTAAATTCAGCTGAAGCAGATGATGAGAAACCCAAAAGATCCAACGAGCTACAATGTCTGCTTATTCTTTTGAACCTGAATGAAATGTAACTGTAGATATGTGCTTGATGGCATGGAAATAGCATATATTTGGGCAGCTCCCTATCTAGGTAGAAATAAGAGAGTTTGGATCCTAATGCTCTTCATTAAAAATAAAAAGAAATAGAAAATGGGTTACATTCACAATTTTCTCCCATGTTGGTGTATCTGTTTGTCTGTCTGTCTTTCTGTCTTCCTCTTTCTTTCCTTCCTTCTTTCCTTCCTTCTTTCTTTCCTCCTTCCTTCCTTCTTTCCTTACTTCCTTCCTTCCTTCCCTCCCTCCCTCCCTCCCTCCTTCCTTCCTTCCTTCCTTCTCTCTCTCCTCCCTTATTTCTGATACCAGATTTCCCTTTAGACCTGTTGCTGAACACCAGAGATCAATAGTGAAAATCAAAATAAAATGTGCATCTAGGAAATAGAGCGAATAAAGGAGGAAAAGCAGCCTAATCTCTATTTCAAATTTCTCTCTTCAGATCATCAAGTTTAGGGTAGAAGCCAGAGTTTTAATTTACTATTTGACAAAGACAGATTTATAATTTGGAAGAGATTTCCTCTAGGGGGCAGCAAAGTGCTGAAAATCAAAACTGAAAATACAGGACAAGACCAATGTATGATATCGGGAAATATAAAAAGCAGAACAATTCTAAGACAATTGCAATCTGGAGGGAAACCAAGAGCTGAAGAAGCTTTTTGGATGAGAAGCAAAACATCTTCAAAGAAAAACCATGAAATACAGTTGTCTGTTGAAAAAGCACCTTTGGGATAACCAGTGGAAAAGTTTGCCTTCAGAGGTTGTAGGTGTTTCATCACTGAAGGTTTTTAAGAAAATACTGGACAGCCACCTATCTGGAATGCTATAAGGTCTCCTGCCAAAGTCCCTTGCAGCTCTACTGTAATTGATTAATTGAACCCTCTTTGCTTCAACTTAAGTTTAATTTTGTTTATCCGCTATTTCTCCCTGACCCCTCTCACCCCAAACCTCATTTTTCCATCAATCTGCAAACTAAAATTGTCAATTACTTTTCATTTTCATTCCTTACCTTAAAAAGGCAAAAGATTATGAAGTAGAACTCTGGGGAATTATGGAAACCAATGGAAAATCGAACAGGTAGATGGGCTTTAGTGGTCAGGAGACGAAAATTGTTACAGCAATTAAGAACAGTGGCAGAAACCATCCATAGTACTTCCTGAAATCTTCATAAGATCCTTTCTTTGAAATATTTGCCCCTCAATTTAGAACTGTGGCAATTGCTGAACTGCTGTGTATAATTAAGGGATACCAGTAATATAATTAAGTCAAACTATAGTTACATAGACAGAGAGGTGACCATAACTGGAGAAGATGAATTTTTACTAGTTATCACTGTCCTTCAGGGATTTCATGGACCTGAGATATGCATTGCCCAGTGTAGAAGCCAATCTTGAATGCAATTAATTACTTTTCCAAGATCTTTTCATTGGAATCTTTGTCCCTCAGTTTAATTGTCCATATTAGAACAGAAGCCATTCTATGCTGTTGCGAATAGCTCAAGATTGTCAGTCTATACTCAAGCCATGGTTATCTAGACTTGCCATAATTCTGAGATGCTTGAGGAAATGTCATGGGTCAAGAGAGCAAAAACCTCAGGAAAAACAACTTCCCACCTGTTTATCTGCACTAGATATATTTTCTGAATATTTCAGACAGCTATTTCTCTCTGAATAGCTAAGTGCCAATGAAAACAACAGAATTCAAAGAGGAAGTCCAATATGGGAAATAAGGTTTTTCTCTCTCTGACAAGGTATGATTGTGATCTCAAAAGGAAACTTGTCCTAATGAATATTGGGAAATTTGCCCAAAGATCTTGATCAGGATGACATACAGTGGTGAAAAACTTACTTTTCTAAGAGGCAATAGGGCTGGGTTGTGAATTTTGGAAGGGAGGGAGGGAGGGAGGGAGGGAGGGAGGGAGGGAGGGAGGGAGGGAGGAAGGAAGGAAGGAAGGAAGGAAGGAAGGAAGGAAGGAAGGAAGGAAGGAAGGAAGGAAGGAAGGAAGGAAGGAAGGAAAAACATAGATTTGATCTACATCCTCTTATTGAATACAAACTCTCCACTGAATCTGGCTTTCTAGGAGCATCTTTATACCTCACTAGGAATATGCAAATATCATCATGAAATGCTTCTCTTTATAAAAGCGTCCTCATTTTAAATCTTTACATTTCCTTCAAATTGTTCACGTCAGACTGGAGGAAAAAGACTTTAAAAAGAGACTATGAATTTCTTGCTGTTTCTCTTTTCTCTGATAGCCATGCCAAAATGTAAGAATGCAATTTCAGAGAAAGCAACTGTGACTTTTTTTTTCAGAGGCTTGTGAATCCTGATTATTTTTTTGTCTTCTACTTCAACTTGTGTCATCCGGACCGGGAACTGTAAGACCAGGGCAAAATCTCAACTTGGTCTGTAAAGTTACTGGTATCTCCATCACTGATGATAGCTATGCTTGGCATTGGGTGCGTCAGCCTCCAGGGAAAGGCTTAGAATGGATTGCCAGAATCTACCCCTATCATGGCAGAAAATGGTATTCATCCTCTCTTCAAAGCCGCACCACCATTTCTTCAGACAACTCCAAGAATGAATATTCCCTTCAGTTGAACTCCATCTCAGCTGCTGACACTGCCGTGTATTATTGTGCCAGAGAGACACACTGACTGATTTTGTCTGCTCTTCTGGGCAAAAACAGGAAACTGGCATTTCTGTTCCATGAAGCACATCAACATTCAGACAAATGAAATCATTTGAATTTTTGGAGTAAATTTTCCCAGAAAAAAAACCAAAACATTCTTAATTAATGTACTCAGTCACTGAAGTGTTTAATGAAAAGAAGGAATAGGGGTGACGTGATAGCAGTGTTTTAATATCTATAGAGCGGCCACAAAGACCAGGGGGTCACCCTATTCCTCAAAGCACCTGAAGGCTGGACAAGAAGCAAAGGATGGAAATTAATCAAGGAGAGAAGCAACCTAAAACTAAAGGGAAATCTCTTGACAGTCGGAACAATTAGTCAGTGAACAAGCTGGCTCTAAAAATTGTGGGTGGTTTAACACTGGAAGTTTTAAAAATGAAGTCCATCTGAGAGACTTCATCATCAGAGATGGAAGGGAACTTGGAGATCATGTACTCCAACACCATGTTTTGGGAAGAGACCCTATACCATTTCAAGCAAATGGTGGTCCAATCTCTTCTTAAAAGCTTCCAGTATTGGAGCATCCACAATTTATGGAGGCAAATCGTTCCACTGGTTAATTGTCCTCACTGTCAGGAAATTTCTCCTTAGTTCTACATTGGTTCTCTCCTTAATTAGTTTCCACCCATTGCTTCTTGTAATGCCTTGCACCTCTGGGTCACTTGCAATTTAAAGATTGTCTTCTAGGGCTGCCCCATACAGATAGTCTTGAAGGAGCTTTTCTTATTAAGTATTATAACATTTAAAAATATGTAACAGAGTACGTAATATATAGAAATATAAAATTTCATATCTCGTTGCAATTCTCTCTTACTAAACAAGCACTTCCCTTGTTTACATGCATTTAAACAAGATAAGTCTCCTTTTGGAACTCAAAGAGGGATCCAAAGCCAGACAGAGGAGTGATCATAAGTGGAGAAGATGGATTTTCACTAGTTATCGCTGTCCCTCAGGGATTACTTGGGACCTGAGATATGCATTGTCCAGTATAGAAGACAATCTTGAATGTAATTAATTACTTTTGAAAGATCTTGTCATTCAAATCTTTGTCCCTCAGTTTAAATGTCTATATTATAACAGAGGCCATTGCTATGCTGTTGTGAATAGCTGAAGAATGTCACTCTATACTCAGCCATGGTTATCTAGGTTTCTCATAATTCTGAGACATTTGAGGAAATGTCATGAGTCAGGAGAGCAAACACCTCAGGAAAAACATCTTCCGACCTGTAGAGAAATAAGACTTTTTTCTCTGACAAGGTATGATTGTGGTCTCAAAAGGAAACTTGTTCTAATGGATATTGGGAAATTTGCCCAAAGATCTTGATTAGCCTGACATACAGTGGTGAAAATCTTACTTTTCTAACAGGCATTAGGGCTGGTTTGTGAATTTTGGAAGGGAGGGAGGGAGGAAGGGAGGAAGGGAGGAAGGGAGGAAGGGAGGAAGGGAGGAAGGGAGGAAGGGAGGAAGGGAGGAAGGAAGTAAGGAAGGAAAAACATAGACATTATCTACATCGAATACAAACTCTCCACTGAACCTGGCTTTCTAGGAGCATCTTTATACCTCACTAGGAATATGCAAATATCGTCATGAAATGCTTCTTTTTATAAGAGGGTCTTCATTTCAGATCTTTACATTTCCTTCGAATTGTACATTTCAGAGTTGAGGAAAAATACTTTAAAAAGAGACTATGACTTTCTTGCTGTTTCTCTTTTCCCTGATAGCCATGCCAAAATGTAAGAACACAATTTTAGAGAAAGCAACTGTGACTTTTTTTTCAGAGCCTTGTGAATCCTGATTATTTTGTTGTCTTTTTCTTCTTTAGGGTCGCTTTCTGAGGTTCAACTTGAGTTATCGGGGCCAGGAACTGTAAGACCAGGGCAAAATCTCAACTTGGTCTCTAAAGTTACTGGTGTCTCCATCACGAGTAATAGCTATGCTTGGCACTGGATCCGTCAGCCTCCAGGAAAAGGCTTAGAATGGATTTGTAGAATCTACCTCTCTGATGGCAGCAAACTGTACTCACCTTCTCTTAAAAGCCGCACCACCATTGCTTCAGACAACTCAAAGAATGAATATTCCCTTCAGTTGAACTCCGTGTCAGCTGCTGACACTGCTGTGTATTATTGTGCCACTGATACACACTGACTGATTTTGCCTTCTCTTCTGAACAAAAACAGGAAACGTATTCTGATAGGGCATTTCTGTCTGTATATTTCATACATTTCACTGTATATCAAACATAGACTTAGACATAGACACAGACACAGACACAGACACAGACATATACATATACTTAAGAAATACAAATACATTTCACTGTTTATTGAATTAATACAATTTAGCGTGTCCAGAGGGATTTCACAAGAAGAATACTCCACTCCTCTGCTCACAATCGAATCCCTTATGCCACCAGGCTTGAAATTTTGGCCTTGAGCCACCTGGACCTATGCCACCTGTGATCAAGATCTAAGCATAGTACACAAAATTGTCTGCTAGAATGTCCTACCTGTCAATAACGTATTCAGCTTCAATCGCAATAATAGACGGGCAAACAATTGATACAATCCAGGAGTGAAATTAAGCAGATTATAACAGTTTCTGGTGAACCGGTAGAGGAAATTTTGAGTAGCTAGGAGAATTGGCAAATACCACCTCTGGCTGGCCGCAGAGAGGGATGGGAATGGAGATTTTGCAATAACCTTTCTCCAGGAGTGGGAAGGGAATGGGGATTTTGCAGTATCCTTCCCCTGGAGGGGGGTGGGAATGGAGACTTTGCAATATCCTTCCCTTGCCATGCCCACCAAGCCACGCCCACAGAACTGCTAGGTAAAAATTTTGAATATCACTCCTTACACAAACTCAAGGTAAGCCACTCCAAACTCGATTGCAGAAAATATGACTTCAGAAACAGAGTGGTCAATGCCTGGAATTCTCTACCCGATTCCGTTATCCTAGCATCAAACCCTCACAGCTTCAACCTTAAACTGTCTACTGTGGACCTCACCCCATTCCTAAGAGGCCCACAAAGGGGGCCTGCATTAGCGCACGAGCGTGCCTACCATCCCTGTCCTTCTCTGATTTGTTCTTATTTTCTTTGTGTTCATGTCCATGTTTATACTTATACATGCTATCTTGTCCATGTTTGCCAAACTATTTATTTATTTATTTATTTATTTATTTATTTATTTATTTATTTATTTATTTATTTATTAGTTTGATTTATATTGCGCCCTTCTCCGAAGACTCAGGGTGGCTTACAATGCATTTATCAATGCAATGCAAACTAAATAAAAACTAAATAAAAATAAATAATAAAAAATTCAGTTCCATTCAGCAGATCAACCATCAGACAAATGAGAGCATCTGAAATCTTGGAGTAATGTCTCCCAGAAAAACTTTCTTAATAAATGTACTCAGTCATTGATATGTTTATTGAAAAGAAGGAATAGAAGTGACATGATAATAGTTTCCCACTATCTAAGGAGATCCCCCCCCCCCAAAAAAGAAGGGCCACCCTATTTCTCAAAGCAGGAGAAGAAGCAATGGATGGAAGGTAACCAAGGAGAGAAGCAACCTAGAACTAAGGAGAAATTTCCTGACAGTTAGAACAATTAATCAGTGAAAAAACTTGGCTTCAAAAGTTGAGGTCCTTCAACACTGGAAGTTTTAAAGCAGAGCTTGGACAACAATTTCTCTGAAATGCTCTTTGGTCTCCTAGAAACCTCCAAGGTCTTTTCCATCACTATTATTCTGTTATGCAATTAAACTCAGCTGAACCAGATGATGACAGATCCCATTCTATGCAAAACATCCAACTTGCAACATTGAATTAGTAGCAAGTAGTAAAATTCTGCTTACTTATTTGTACCTTTATGAAATGTAACAGCAAGTATGTTCTTGAAGGCATGGACGTGACGTATATTTGTGGACCTCCCTTTCTAGGTGGAAATAAAACAGAGTTTGGATTATAATGTCCTTAACGAAAAATAAAAAGAAACAGAAAATGGGTTACATTTACAATTTTCTCCCTGGTATGTATGTATGTACGTATGTATGTATGCCTTCCTCTTTCTTTCCTTCTTTCCCTCCTTCCTCCCTCCCTCCCTCCCTTCCTTCCTTCCTTCCTTCCTTCCTTCCCTCCCTCCCTCCCTCCCTCCCTCCTTCCTTCCTTCTCTCTCCCCTCCCTTATTTCTGATATCAGATTTCCCTTTAAACCTGTTGTTGAACACCAGAGATCAATAATGAAAATCAAAATAAAATGTGCTAGGCATCTAGGAAATAGAGCGAACAAAAGAGGAAAGAGGCAATGCAGCCTAATCTCTATTTCAAATTTTTCTTTTCAGATCATCAAGTTTAGGGTAGAATCCAGAGCTTTAATTTACTGTTTGACAAAGGCAGATTTATAATTTGGAAGAGATTTCCTCTAGGAGGCACTAAAGTGCTGCAAATCAGAACTACAAATACAGGACAAGACCAATGTATGATATCAGGAAATATAAAAAGCAGAACATTTGTAAGACAATTGCAATCTGGAGGGAAACCAAGAGCTGAAGAAGCTTTTTGGATGAGAAGCAAAACACCTTCAAAGAAAAACCAGGAAATCCAGTTGTCTCTTGAAAAAGCACCTTTGGGATAACCAGTGGAAAAGTTGGCCTTCACAAGTTGTAGATGCTTCATCACTGGAGGTTTTTAAGAAATTACTGGACAGCCACCTATCTGGAATGCTATAAGGTCTCCTGCTTTAGCAAGTGGTTGGAATAGAAGACCTCCAAGGCCCCTTGCAGCTCTACTGTAATTGATTGATTCATCCCTCTTTGGTTTAATTTAAGTTTAATTTTGTTTATCTGGTATTTCTCCCTTACTCCTCTCACCCCAAACCTCTTTTTTCCAGCAATCCCCAAACTAAAATTTTCAATTACTTTTCATTTTCATTCTTTATTTAAAAAAAGGCAGAAGATTATGAAGTAGAACTCTGGGGAATAATGGAAACAATCTAAAATCGAACAACTTGATGGGCTTTAGTGGTCACGAGACTAAAATTGTTACAGCAAATGAGAACAGGGGTAGAACCCATCCATAGTACATTCTGAGACCTTCGTAAGATCCTTTCTTTGAAATCTTTGTCCCTCAATTTAGAACTGAGGCAATTGCTGTGAAGCTGTGAATAAATCAAGGATATCAGTAGTACAGTTAAGAAGTATAGTCAAGCTTTTGTTACATAGACACAAAGTAAATTTTGGGATATGTGAAGAAATTAGTCACGTGTCATGTGCAAAGGGAGTGAAATATCAGGAGTAGCAGCATCCTACCTGTTTTCCACTACTAGTTAAGATTTATGAACATACAGTATGTGCCAACAAAACCACATAATTTAGAGAGCAATTGCAGTAGGAGCTATCTTCCATTGGTTTTCATATATCAAAGGAAAGAGAAGGTTATCTATAAAAGTCTGTTTTAGGTGAAGTCCATATGAGAGACATCATCATCAGAGATGGAAGGGATCCTGGATTTCTTCTATTCAATGCCCTATACCATTTCAGACTAATGGTTGTCCAATCTCTTCTTAAGAACTTCCAGTATTAGAGCAGCCACAACTTCTGAAGGAAAATTATTCTAGAGGTGGAATGTACGAATTTTCACAAAATGTCCCCTTATTTCTAGGTTGCTCAGTTCTAGATATTTTTGCAATTCTGCCTCTCTTACTAAGGAGCAGCATATAGGGTGATTCCTCTTGTCTCAGTGCTTTACATGTGTTTAATGTAGATAATTCTCTTTTTGAAAGTCCAAGAGGGACGTGAATGCAAGAGACAGAGGTGACCATCACTGGAGAAGATGGATTTTCACTAGTTGTACCTGTCCCTCATGGATTACATGGGACCTGAGATATGCATTGTCCTGTGTAGAAGCCAATCTTGAATGTAATTAATTACTTTTCTAAGACTTTTTCCCTGAAATCTTTGTCCCTCAGTTTAATTGTCCATATTAGAGGTCATTCTATGCTATTGTGAACAGCTCAAGAATTTCAATCTATACTCAAGCCATGGTTATCTAGACTTGCCATAACCCTGAGACGTTTGAGGAAATGTCATGGGTCAAGAGAGCAAAAACCTCAGGAAAAAAAACGTCCCACCTGTTTGCCTACACTGGTTATATTTTCTGAATATTTCTCTCTGAATAGCTAAGTGCCAATGAAACAGCAGAACTCAAAGAGGTAGCCCAATAAGGGAAATAAGCCTTTTTTTCTCTGACAAGGTATGATTGTGGTCTCAAAGGGAAACTTGTCCTAATGAATATTGGGAAATTTGCCCAGAAATCTTTATTAGGCTGACCTACAGTGGTGAAAACCTTACTTTTCTAACAGGCAATAGGGCTGGGTTGTGAATTTTGGAAGGGAGGGAGGGAGGGAGGGAGGGAGGGGGGAAGGAAGGAAGGAAGGAAGGAAGGAAGGAAGGAAGGAAGGAAGGAAGGAAGGAAGGAAGGAAGGAAGGAAGCAAGGAAGGAAGGAAGGAAGGAAGGAAGGAAGGAAGGAAGGAAGGAAGGAAGGAAGGAAGGAAGGACATAGACTTTATCTACATCCTCTTATTGAATACAAACTCTCCACTGAACCTGGCTTTCTAACACCATCTTTATACCTCACTAGGAATATGCAAATATCATCATGAAATGTTCCTCTTTAAAAACAGGGTCCTGATTTCAGATCTTTACATTTCCTTCAAATTGTACATGTCAGAGTTGAGGAAAAATACTTTAAAAAGAGACTATGAATTTCTTGCTGTTTTTCTTTTCCCTGATAGCCATGCCAAAATGTAAGAACGCAATTCTAGAGAAAACAACTGTGACTTTTTATTTTTGAGAAGTTTGTGAATCCTGATTATTTTTTTGTCTTTAACTTCTCTAGGGTCACTTTCTGAGGTTCAACTTGTGTCATCGGGGCCAGGAACTGTTAGACCAGGGCAAAATCTCAACTTGGTCTGTAAAGTTACTGGTGTCTCCATCACTGATAGTAGCTATGCTTGGCACTGGATCCGCCAGCCTCCAGGGAAAGGCTTAGAATGGATTGGTAGAATCTACCCCCATGATGGCAGAAAATGGTACTCATCGTCTCTTCAAAGCCGCACCACCATTGCTTCAGACAACTCCAAGAATGAATATTCCCTTCAGTTGAACTCAGTCTCAGCTTCTGACACTGCCGTGCATTATTGTGCGAGACAGGCACACTGAATGATTTTGCCTGACCGTCTGAGCAAAAACAGGAAACTGATTCTGACAAGGCATTACATTTAAAATTGTACTCAGTCATTGAAATCATTTGAATTTTTGGAGGGATATATCTCCAAGAAGAACACCAAACAGTGGGCTTGTCACTGAAATTCATCTTGAGACAATAACAAAACTCCTTCTACCCAATGGATCCATCTGTCTGGATCCACTTCAGTTAATTGATATGAATTTTATGACTTTTTTGCAGCTCACTAGACAGGTAGAAATGAGGTAGAGTTTGGATCACAATCTCCTTAAACCAAATGAAAAGAATCAGAAATGGTAGGAAAAGAAAACTATCTGTGGTGTCCACAGATATAAAGGCAGTTTTGCACTTTCTGAAGGTTCACACAAAAAGAAGGGGTGGATGTTTTTTCTCTCATGGGATGTTCAAGCCAATGGATTAAAAAAAACAAGGAGGAGATGTCTATAGACTGGATCAAGCATGGACCAGGCTGTCCAATGGCATGGTTAGTTTTGTTTCACTAGTGGTCTCCTCTAGTCATTCATCAGAGGAACTAGAGTACATCTCACACCAGCTATAGAGCTGGGCTGTTTTATCCTTAATATCATTTTCAGCTCTAAGTTTTTGGTCAGAATTTCATGATATAATTTTCTTATTTTCTTCTTTCTTGCTTCTCACAGGCCCATGGCATGCAGAAGCTAAACCCGCTTTATAAAATTTGAATCATAGAAAAAAGTCAGTGAAAGAAATACTCTGGATTGAAACTGGAACAAACATAAAGATCTTTTCCTGAAAGTAAATTAAAAGCAATTTTGATCTTGGAAATAAGTTAAAAATGTCATAAGCACATCTTAAGTTTCTATCGTTAATGGATGAGCAAATAAAAGTTGGTTAATAGGATTAATACGATAAGAGGATAAATAGGTAAACAGGATTAATAGGATTAACCAAGAAACCCTAACTCTAACCTGAGGTCCTCAAATAACTATGGTCACAAGACATGAAAAAGTAGGCGAAGAGGAAAAATGATGGGTATCAGAGGTCTTCTGAAGATTATGAGATATTCTGTTTCCAAAACAATCAATAATCTTCCTTATCCTTATCATTTATCCTGTAGTTTTGGTTCATACTTAAAACGTTGGCCATATCTGCACTGAATGTTGCACTTCATTATACTGTAAATAGAGCCACTTGACCTATCCATAGGATTTATCTCTCTCTCCCTCCCTCCCTCTCTCCCCCCTCTCTCTCCCTGTCCCTCTCCACCCACCCATCCATCCATCCATCCGTCCGTCCGTCCATCCATCTGTCCGTCCGTCCATCCATCCATATCTATAATCAGTCTATCTATCTATCTATCTATCTATCTATCTATCTATCTATCTATCTATCTATCTATCTATCTATCTATCTATCTATCTATCTATCATCTATCTATCTATCTATCATCTGTCTGTCTGTCTGTCTCTGTCTATCTATCTATCTATCTATCTATCTATCTATCTATCTATCTATCTATCTATCTATCTATCTATCTATCCATCCATCCATCCATCCATCCATCCATCCATCCATCCATCCATCCATCATATATCTTCTATAATCCCATGGAACATTTATACTTTTTCCAAGTCTAATACAGTGGATTGGTTATCACCTTGAAAACACTTCATGGGATTGGACATGGATACTTGAGGAATCTTGTCCCAATTATATCTTCCTCTTACACCCAAGGCGACCACGGAGGGTATGCTGCATTTCCATTGGACAAGGAGTTTTGCCTGACAGGATCTAGGAGGAGGGCTTCCCTGCCACTTTATGAATATCTTATCCAGGGAGCTGAAGCAACCCTCCCCATTCTTCCAGTGTTCCCAAATGTGTTAAAACCTACCTTTGCAAATTAGCATAGGGGCCTCGACTGTAAATATGTTGCAGCTCTGGGGATGGTTGGTAGCCAGAGGAGACTCCTACTTTCCTGTAATATAAATCAATCAAGCAAGCAGGTAAGCCAGCAAGCCGGCAAGCCAGACAAGGAATAAATAAAGCAATAAACAAATAAAACAGTAAATAAATAAATAAAGCAATAGATAAATAAAGCAATAATTAAATCAATGGGTACTGAAAGGTTTGCCCCAAGAGCTGATGTAAGACTGAAAAACTGACTTAGTCTACAAGGATGAGAAATGGTTTTGTATTGTGATCTGATGAAAGAAAGAAGGATGGATGGAGGGATGGAGGGAGGGACTCAGTCTTCCTCCAGAATCACCTAAAGAATACAAGCATACTGTCAATTGGCAAAGCTTTCAAGTTGCCATGAGGAGGAGGGGGGAGAACTGATAGAGCTGAGTGATTTCTCTAACTGAAGTTACGTTCCATAAATACTCCTTTACCGCAATTAGAAGGAGGGTATTGGATTTCACAGCCAGCCAAAGTGGTTAATTGGGGAATGTGATTTATGACATGGCCAGGAAGGAGGGGAGAGAAAGGGTCATAGGGGAATGTAAATCTACGTGGGATTAGTTCTAACTGCATCTGAATATTGCCGAAATGGTGCTCCTAATAAATGACTGTATTTCTTTTGAAGTTTGGCTCATGGCTCATGAATTAATTAGGGCATCTTTCGGAAACTTCACACACACCTTACCTTCTAAGAGCTGTTTTATAGCCCACT
Organism: Coluber constrictor foxii; assembly: GCA_038048745.1. Taxonomy (NCBI): domain Eukaryota; kingdom Metazoa; phylum Chordata; class Lepidosauria; order Squamata; family Colubridae; genus Coluber; species Coluber constrictor. The sequence continues at coordinate 40,335,933 of CM075961.1, forward strand.
AATACTGTATATGCAAATATCGTAAGGTGTTCTCCTTTAAAAGCAGAATTCTCTGTTTGATTGCCACATTTTCTTCCAAGTGTACACATTAAATTGGAAGAAATTTGTTTAAAGAACCATGATGAATTACTGGCTGTTTTTCTTTTTCCTCATAGCCATGCCAAAATGTGAGTACACAATTTTACAGAAAGCGACAATGTGATTTCTTTTTCCGATGCATGTGCATTCTAATGTTTATTTCTCTTTCTTCTCTAGGGTCCCTTGCGGAGGTTCAACTTGTGTCATCGGGGCCTGAAACTGTAAGACCAGGGCAAAATCTCAATTTGCTCTGTAAAGTTACTGGTGTCTCCATCACGAGTAGTACCTATGCTTGGAACTGGGTCCGTCAGCCTCCAGGGAAAGGCTTAGAATGGATTGCCAGAATCTACCCCTATAATGGGGGGAAAGGGTACTCATCTTCTCTTCAAAGCCGCACCACCATTGCTTCAGACAATTCTAAGAATGAATATTCCCTTCAGTTGAACTCCATGTCAGCTTCTGACACTGCCGTGTATTATTGTGCCAGAGATGCACACTGACTGATTTTGTCTGCTCTTCTGGGCAAAAACAGGAAACTGATTCTGACAGGGCATTTCTGTTCCATGCAGCAGATCAACATTCAGACAAATGAAAGCATTTGAATTTTTGGAGTAAATTCTCCCAGAAAAAAACATTGTTAATGAATGTACTCAGTCATTGGAACGTTTAATGAAAAGAAGGAATAGGGATGACATGATAGCACTGTTTCAACATCTAAGGAGGTGCCACAAAGAAAAGGCGACACCTTATTCTCCAAAGCACCCGAGGGCAGGACAAGAAGCAATGGATGGAAAGTAATCAAAGAGAGAACCAACCTAGAACTAAACAGAAATTTGTTGAGCCATTAATCAGTGGCATAACTTGGCTCCAAAAATTGTGAGTGCTCCAACACGGGAAGTCTTAAAGAAGAGATTAGACAACCTTTTGTCTGAAATGCTGTAGGGTTTCCTGCTTGAGTAAAGAGTTGGACTAGAATATCCACCAGGTGTTTTCTAACTCTGTTATTCTGTCATTCTATTAAATTCAGCTAAAGCAGATGACAAGAAACCCAAAAGATCCAACGAGCTACAATGTCTGCTTATTCTTTTGAACCTCAATGAAATGTAACCGAAGATACGCTTTTGATGGCATAGAAATAATATATATTTGGGGAGCTCCCTATCTAGGTAGAAATAAGAGAGAGTTTGGGTCATAATGTCCTTTAATGAAAAACAAAAAGAAACAGATAATGGGTTACATTTACAATTTTCGCGTATGTATGTATGTATGTATGTATGTATGTATGTATGTATGTATGTATGTATGTATGTATGTCTTTTTCTTTCTTTCTTTCTTTCTTTCTTTCTTTCTTTCTTTCTTTCTTTCTTTCTTTCTTTCTTTCTTTCTTCCTTCCTTCCTTCCTTCCTTCCTTCCTTCCTTCCTTCCTTCCTTCCTTCCTTCCTTCTTTTTTCTTTCTTTCCTTTCTTCCTTCCTTCTTTCTTTCCTTCCTTCCTTTCTTTCTTTTCTTTCTTCTTTCTTCCATCATTTTTCTTTCTTTCCTTCCTTCCTTCCTTCCATTTCTTTTTTCTTCTCCTTCTCCTCCCTTATTTCTGGTATCAGATGTCCCTTTAAACCTATTGCTGAACATCAGAGATCAATACTGAAAATCAAAATAAAATGTGATAGGCATCTAGGAAATAGAGCGAATAAAGGAGGAAAGAGGCAATGTAGCCTAATCTCTATTTCAAATTTCTCTTTTCAGATCATCAAGTTTAGGATAGAAGCCAGGCATTTATTTACTGCTTGACAAAGGCAGATTTATAATTTGGAAGAGATTTCCTCTAAGGGGCACTAAAGTGCTGCAAATCAGAACTACAAATACAGGACAAGACCAATGTATGATATCGGGAAATATAAAAAGCAGAACATTTCTAAGACAATTGCAACCTGGAGGGAAACCAAGAGGTGAAGAAGCTTTTTGGATGAGAAGCAAAACATCTTCAAAGAAAAACCAGAAAATACAGTTGTCTCTTGAAAAAGCACCTTTGGGATAACCAGTGGAAAAGTTTGCCTTCAGAAGCTGTAGATGCTTCATCACTGAAGGTTTTAAAGAAAATACTGGACAGCCACCTATCTGGAATGCTATAAGGTCTCCTGCTTAGGTTTGAATAGAAGACTTCCAAGATCCCTTGCAGCTCTACTGTAATTGATTGATTGATCCCTCATTGGTTTAATTTAAGTTTAATTTTGTTTATCCGCTATTTCTCCCTTACCCCTCTCACCCCAAGCCTCTTTTTTCCAGCAATCCCCAAACAAAAATTGTCAATTACTTTTCATTTTCATTCTTTATTTTAAAAAAGGCAGAAGATTATGAAGTAGAACTTTGGGGAATTATGGAAACCAATGGAAAATTGAACAGCTTGATGGGCTTTGGAGGTCAGGAGATTAAAATTGTTACAGGAATTAAGAACAGTGGTAGAATCCATCCATAGTACATTCTGAGATCTTCATAAGATCCTTTCTTTGAAATCTTTGTCCCTCAACTTAGAACGGAGGCAATTGCTGAGCTGCTGTGTATAAATAAGGGATACCAGTAGTGCAGTGAAGTCAAACTATGGTTACATAGACACGAACCATAAATTTTGGGATATATGAGAAAACTAGTCACGTGTCAAGTGCAAAGAGAGAATAATAGCAGGAGTAGCAGCTTGTGGTATTGCTGAGGTGCCTCGGAATAACAATGGAAAAAAAGGGAAGGGAAAATCTAGAGGAACTCAAAGGAAGAAAATATGGAGACAGAGGGATCTTTCCTAAAACCCAGCACAACTATGGCTAAAACAAAGGAAAATGAGAAATTTACAAAAATTCAAAGAGTAACAGAGTTGGAAGAGAACTTGTAGGTCTTCAAGTTGAACCACAGGCTCAAGCAAGAAACCCAACACCACTTTAGACAAATGGTTGTCCAATCTCTTCTTAAAAACATCCAGTGATGGAGCACCCACAACTTCTGGAGGCAAGTTGTTCCACTGATTAATTGTTCTCACCGTCAGGAAATTTCTTCTTAATTCATTTCTCTCCTTGATGAGTTTCCATCCATTGTTTCTTGTCTTGCCTTCTTGTGCTTTGGAGAATAGATTGAACAACCTCTTCTTTGTGACATCCTCTCAGATATTGGAATACCGCTATTATGTCATCCAGAGTCCTTCTGTTTTCTAGACTAGACCTACCCAATTCCTGCAACCCTAGAAAGTTCTCCTTAGTTCTAAACTGGTTCTCTCCTTGATTGTTTTCCATCCACTGCTTCTTGTTACGCCTTGCACCTCTGGATCAATTGTAATTTACAGATTCTCTTCTCGGGCAGCCCCATATAGAGAGTTTTGAAGAAGCTTTTCTTATTAAACGGCATAAAATATAAAAATGTGTAACAGAGTATAACGCAAAGAAATATAGAATTTCATGTCTCATTGCAATTCTGCCTCTTCTAGTGAGGATCACCACTGAGGTTCAGTTTCCTTGTCTCAGCTATTTACATGTGTTAAATGTAGATGATTCCCTTTTTTAAAGCCCAATGAATGCCAGACAGAGAGGTGACCATAACTAGAGAAGATTTATTTTTACTAGTTATCACTGTCCTTCAGGGATTTCATGGACCTGAGATATGCATTGTCCAGTGTAGAAGCCAATCTTGAATGCAATTTATTACTTTTCCAAGATCTTTTCATTGAAATCTTTGTCCCTATGTTTAATTGTCTACAGTATATTAGAACAGAGGCCATTCTATGCTGTTGAGAATAGCTCAAGAATGTCAGTCTATAATCAAGCCATGGTTCTCTAGACTTGCCATAATTCTGAGATGTTTGAGGAAACGTCATGGGTCAAGAGAGCAAAAAGCTCAGGAATAAATAACTTCACACCTGTTTATCTGCACTAGGTATATTTTCTGAATATTTCAGAAAGCTATTTCTCTCTGAATAACTAACTACCAATCAAACAGCAGAATTCAAAGAAAAAGTCCAATATGGGAAATAAGATTTATTTTTCTCTGACAAGGTATGATTGTGGTCTCAAAGGGAAACGTGTCCTAATGAATATTGGGAAATTTGCCCAAAGATCTTGATTACGGTCACATATGGTGGTGAAAATCTTACTTTTCTAACAGGCATTAGGGCTGGGTTCTGAATTTTGGAAGGGGGAAAGGGAGGAAGGAAAAAGAAGGGAGGGAGGGAAGGAGGGAGGGAGGGAGGGAGGGAGGGAGGAAGGGAGAGAGGAAGGAAAGAAGGAAAAACATAGACTTTATTTACATCCTCTTACTGAATACAAACTCTCCACTGAACCTGGCTTTCTAGGAGCATCTTTATACCTCACTAGGAATATGCAAATATCGTCATAAAATCTTCCTTTTTATAAGAGGATCCTCACTTTAAATCTTTACATTTCCTTCAAATCGTACATGTCAGAGTTGAGGAAAAATACTTTAAAAAGAGACTATGAATTTCTTGCTGTTTTTCTTTTCCCTGATAGCCATGCCAAAATGTAAGAACACAATTTTAGAGAAAGCAACTATGACTTCTTCTTCTTCTTTTTTTTTTTTTGTGAGAGGCTTGTGAATCCTGATGATTTTTATTTCTCTTACTTCTCTAGGGTCACTTTCTGAGGTGCAACTTGTATCATCGGGGCCAGGAACTGTAAGACCAGGGCAAAATCTCAACTTGGTCTGTAAAGTTACTGGTGTCTCCATCACTAGTGGTAGCTATGGTTGGAACTGGGTCCGTCAGCCTCTGGGGAAAGGGTTAGAATGGATTGCCCAGATCTACCCTTATAATGGGGGAAAAGTGTATTCACCTTCTCTTCAAAGTCGCACCACTATTTCTTCAGACAACTCCAAGAATGAATATTCCCTTCAGTTGAACTCCGTGTCAGCTGCTGACACTGCCGTGTATTATTGTGCGAGTGATACACATTGACTGATTTTGCCTTCTCTTCTGAACAAAAACAGGAAACTGATTCTGACAGGGCATTTCTGTCTGTATATTTCATACATTTCACTGTATATCAGACATATACCTATACCTATAACTATACCTATACCTATACCTATACCTATACCAATACAAATACATTTCACTGTTTATTGAATCAATACAATTTAGCATGTCCACAGGGATTTCACGAGAAGAATAGTCCACTCCTCTGCTCACAATATAATCCCTTATGCCACCAGGCTTGAAATTTTGGGCTTGAGCAACCTGTAGCTATTCCACCTATGATCAGATCTAAGCGTACTACACAAAATTGTCTGCTAGAATGTCCTACCTGTCAATAACTTATTCAGCTTCAATCGCAATAATACATGGGCAAACAATTGAAGCAATCCAGGGGTGAAATCCAGCAGGTTCTAACAGGTTCAGGAGAACCGGTAGAGTAAATTTTGAGCAGTTAACAGAATCAGCAAATGCCACTTCTGGCTAGCTGCAGAGTGGGGTGGGAATGGATATTTTGCAATAACCTTTCCCCAGGAGTGGGGAGGGATTGGGGATTTTGCAGTATCCTTACCCTGGAGGGGGATGGGAATGGAGATTTTGCAATATCCTTCCCCTGCCATCCCCACCAAGCCACGACCACAGAATAGTAGGAAAAATTTTGAATTTCACGCCTGACACAAACTCAAGTTAAACCACTCCAAACTCGATTGCAGAAAATACGTCTTCAGAAACAGAATGGTCAATGCCTGGAATTCTCTACCCGATTCTGTTATTATAGCCTCAAACCCTCACAGCTTCAACCTTAAACTGTCTACTGTGGATCTCACCCCATTCTTAACAGGTCCACAAAGGGGACGTGCATAAGTGCACCAGCATGCCTACAATCCCTGACCTTACCGTGATTTGTTCTTATTTTCTTTATGTTCATGTCCATGTTTATACCTATACCTGTTATCTTGTCCATGTTTGCCAAGCTATTTATTTATTTATTTATTTATTTATTTATTTATTTATTTATTTATTTATTTATTTATTTATTTATTTATTTATTCGTTTGATTTATTTATTAGTTTGATTTATATGCTGCCCCGGTTGATTGTATTCATTGTCAGGAAATTTCTCCTTAGTTCCCTTCTCTCAGCTCTTTACATATGTTAAATGAAGATAATTCTCTTTTTGAAAGTCCAAGAGGGACGTGAATGCAAAAGACAGAGGTGTCTATAACTGGAGAAGTTGGATTTTCTCTAATTGTAACTGTCCCTCAGGGATTACATGGGACCCGAGATATGCATTGTCTAGTGTAGAAGCCAATCTTGAATGCAATTAATTACTTTTGTAAGATTTTTTCCTTGAAATCTTTGTCCCTCACTTTAATTGTGTGTATTAGAACAGAGGCCATTGCTATGCTTTTGTGAATAGCTCCAGAATGTCAGTCTATACTCAAGTCATGGTTACATGGACTTGCCATAATTCTGAGCTGTTTGAGGAAATGTCATTGGTCAAGAGAGCAAAAACCTCAGGAAAAACAACTTCCCACCTGTTTGCCTACACTAGTTATATTTTCTGAATATTTCAGACAGCTATTTCTCTCTGAACAGCCAAGTGCCAATGAAACAGCAGAATTCAAAGAGGAAATTCACTACAGGAAATAAGGCTTTTTTCTCTGACAAGGTATGATTGTGGTCTCAAAGGGAAACTTGTCCTAATGGATATTGGGAAATTTGCCCAAAGATCTTGATTAGGGTGACATACAGTGGTGAAAATCTTACTTTTCTAACAGGCAACAGGGCTGGTTTGGAATTTTGGAAGGGAGGGAGGGAGGCAGGCAGGCAGGCAGGCAGGCAGGAAGGAGGAAGGAAGGAAGGAAGGAAGGAAGGAAGGAAGGAAGGAAGGAAGGAAGGAAGGAAGGAAGGAAGGAAGGAAGGAAGGAAGGAAGGAAGGAAAAACATAGTCTTTATCTACATCCTCTTATAGAATCCAAACTCTCCACTGAACCTGGCATTCTAACACCATCTATATACATCACTAGGAATATGTAAATATCATCATGAAATGTTCCTCTTTATAAACAGGGTCCTCATTTCAGATCTTTACATTTCCTTCAAATCGTACATGTCAGACTGGAGGAAAAATACTTTAAAAAGAGACTATGACTTTCTTGCTGTTTTTCTTTTCTCTGATAGCCATGCCAAAATGTAAGGACACAATTTTAGAGAAAGCAACTGTGACTTTTTATTTTTCAGAGGTTTGTGAATCCTGATTATTTTTTTGTCTTTTACTTCTTTAGGGTCACTTTCTGAGGTTCAACTTGTATCATCGGGGCCGGGAACTGTAAGACCTGGGCAAAATCTCAACTTGGTCTGTAAAGTTACTGGTATCTCCATTACCGATATTAGCTATGCTTGGCATTGGATCCGTCAGCCTCCGGGAAAAGGCTTAGAATGGGTTGCCAGAATCTACCCCTATGTTGGCAGCAAAGAGTACTTACCTTCTCTTCAAAGCCGCACCACCATTGCTTCAGACAACTCCAAGAATGAATATTCCCTTCAGTTGAACTCAATGTCAGCTTCTGACACTGCCGTCTATTATTGTGCCGGAGGTACACACTGACTGATTTTGTCTGCTCTTCTGGGCAAAAACAGGAAACTGATTCTGACAGGGCATTTCTGTTCCATACAACAGATCAACATTCAGACAAATGAAATTGTTTCAATTCTTGGAGTAAATTCTTCCAAAAAAAAAAAAAAACACATTGCTAATGAATGCACTCAGTCATTGAAATGTTTAATGAAAACAAGGAATAGGGGTGACCTGATAGCAGTGTTTCAATATCTAAGGAGGTGCCACAAAGATGGGGGCAGGGGTCACTCTCTTCTTCAAAGCACCTAAAGGCTGGACAAGAAGCAATAGGGGGAAAGTAATCAGAGAGAGAACCAACCTAGAAATAAAGAGAAATTTGTTGACACTTAGAATGACATAACTTGGCTCCAAAAATTGTGGGTGCTCCAACACGGGAAGTTTTTTTTAAAAAAAAATTTAAAACCAACTTTATTTAATATAAACAGATAAAAGATTACAGAAGAAAAAAAATTATAAAACAGTCTTAACTCTAAAAACGAAGTACAATTCGATATTACTTATATTCTAATATTAATAAGCAAAATTTATCTATCTATGATATTTAAACATATAACCATATATATACAATTATCTTAGCTTGCTATTGACGGTGTAAATTTATTAGCTTTGATTTCTTGACATATTTGACATCTGTTTTTTTTCCCCTTGTTTATCAATCCATTCATACCATCTATTCCAAATTTGATAATAGTGTGAGTCTTCCTTGTTACTTAATTTTAACGTTAATCTATCCATTTCTGCACACCTATATATTTTTTGAATTATTTGTTCTTCTGTTGGCATCTGTTCTAGTTTCCAAGATTGGGCTAAAGTTAGTCTTGCTGCCGTAATTATCTGTAGTGTAATATATTTTATTTCTTTTTTACTTTCTTTTTTAAGTATGCCTAATAAAAAGATTTCGGGTTTTACATCTATCTTTTCTTCTGTTATTTCTGTTATCCATTTTCCAATTTTCATCCAGAATTTTTTTATTTTTGGGCAGAGCCACCAAAGATGATAAAATGTTCCCGGTGATTGTCTACATTTCTAACATGTCAGATTACAATTTGGATACATTTTTGCTAATCTGGCTGGGGCCAGGTGCCACCTGTACCACATTTTGTAGTGATTTCCTTTGAATGTAACTGCCTTTGTTATTTTACAATTGTTTTTCCAAATCATTTCCCATTCTTCTAATTTTATACTCCTTCCAATATTCCTGGCTCAGGCTATCATTTGGCCTTTGACTATGTTTTCTGCCAAATCAAATTCAAGTAAATATTTGTAAATCTTTGAAATTAATTTTCCCTCTTTAGTTTCTAGTAGTTTGTCTAATTGGTTGGGCTTCATCTCGACTCCTCCATCTTTGCTATCTTTTTTATATCTACTTTGTATTAACAGATATGGCCACCAGTCTATTTTTATGCCCATGTCCCTAAGTTCTTGTCGGGATTTAAGTCTCCCGTTTATATCTAAAATTTCTTTATATCTTATTATTTTTTGTGTGATTACTGTATTGGGATACGTTATATTTGGGTGTGTTGTTGCCTCTAGTGTGGATAACCATCCTGGGACTTTTATGTAGTGCTTATGTTTGATTTCCATCCATGTAGTAATTAAGGAGTTTTTTATTATATGGTTTTTAAAATGTTTATATGTTTTATTTCCTATGTTCCATAAATAAGCGTGCCAGCCTTTTAATAGATCGTGCCCTTCCAATTTCAGTACTCTTTGGTTATCTAAATTAACCCAATCCTTGATCCATATTATACTTGCAGCTCTGTAGTATTTTTCCCAGGCTGGTAGGCCAAAGCCTCCTCTTGATCTATCATCTTGTAATGTTTTTAAATTTATCCTCGATTTTTTTCCCTCCAATATAAATTTTACTATTAATTTATTCAAATTTGTGAAAAAAAAATTCTAATTTAATTGGGATGGTTTGAAACAGGTAGAGGATCCTTGGGAGTATGTTCATCTTTATCGCCGCTATTCGTCCTAATAATGATAACTTTAAATTCCCCCATCTCTCTAAGTCTTTTTTAATTTGTTGTATTAATTCTCCACAGTTATTGTCTTTGATTGCTATATTTCTAGTTGTCAAATTTATGCCTAGGTATTTTATCTTTTTTACTATTGTAGTCCCGATTGTTGTTCCAATTTTCCTATTTGTTTTGTGTTTAAATTTTTGGTTAGAATTTTGGTTTTATTTTTATTAATTTTTAACCCTGCCACCTTGCCAAATTTCTCAATTTCCTCCATCAAATTTATTTGTGTTTCCAATGGGTCTTCTATGCAGAATACAAGGTCGTCAGCGAAGGCTTGGACCTTGTATTCTTCTCCTTTTACTTTAAGTCCTTTTATATTTTTGTTTAATCTGATTCTCCTGAGCAAATTTTCTAAGGTTAATATAAAAAGCAGGGGCGAGAGTGGGCCTCCTTGTCTTACTCCTCTACCTATTTCAAAATAATTTGTTAATTCCCCATTAACTAACAGTCTTGCCCTCTGATTTGTATATATTGTAGATATTATCTTTCCAAATTTCTCCCCAAAATCCATATTTTTTATTTGTTGTGTCATAAATTCCCAATTAACTCAATCAAATGCTTTTTGTGCATCCAGAAAAACAAGGGCTGCTTGTTTCTCTGGATGCACTTCGTAGTATTCTACTATATTTATCACAATTCTTAGATTGTTTTTAATCTGTCTTGTCGGTAAGAATCCGTTTTGATCTGAATGAATTTTGTTATTTAATATAATTTTTAATCTATTTGCTATTAAATTCATAAAAATTTTATAATCCGTATTTAATAATGAAATCGGCCTATAATTACTAATTTGTGTTGTGTCTGTTTCTTCCTTGTGGATTAATGAAATGTATGCCTCTTTCCAAGATTCTGGTATTTCTGCTTCTTTTAATGCCTCATTGTATACCTCATCAACTGCAAGATAATGAAGGGAAATTACATCAGAGGCCAGAAAAAAAGAAAGAGATAGCAATTAACTTCTTTCAAAATCTATATAAGCAAGAAAAGGTAGAAATAGAATAAATCAATCAATACTTAAAAGAGGAGCAAATGTCCATATTAACGGAGGAGGAAAAACAGATGTTAAATAGGGAGATTACAATGGAAGAATTACAGGAAGCCATTAGGAAACAAAAAAACAATAAAACCCCGGGTACAGACGGACTACCAATAGAACTATATAAAGAACTAGGAACATCATCAACACGGGAAGTTTTAAAGAAGAGATTGGACAACCATTTGTCTGAAATGCTGTAGGCTCTCCTGCTGGAGCAAAGGGTTGCACTGAAAGACCTCCAAGGTCTTTTCCAGTTCTGTTATTCTATTAAATTCAGCTGAAGCAGATGATGAAAGAACTCATTCTACCCAAAAGATCCATTTTGCTACAATGAATTACTGTATGTCGGCTTATTCATTTGAACCTGAATAAAATGCAACAGTAAGTACACTCTTGATGGCATGGAATTGACATCTATTTGGTCAGCTCCCTATCCAGGTGGGAATAAGAGTTCCGATCATAATGTCCTGAAAAATAAAAAGAAACAGAAAATGGATTACATTTACAATCTTTCTGTATGTATATATGTGTTTCTTTCTTTCTTTCTTTCTTTCTTTCTTTCTTTCTTTCTTTCTTTCTTTCTTTCTTTCTTTCTTTCTTTCTTTCTTTCTTTCTTTCTTCCTTCCTTCCTTCCTTCCTTCCTTCCTTCCTTCCTTCCTTCCTTCCTTCCTTCCTTCTCTCTCTCCTCCCTTATTTCTGATATCAGATTTCCCTTTAAACCTGTTGCTGAACACCAGAGATCAATATTGAATATCAAAATAAAATGTGCATCTAGGAAATAGAGCGAACAAAGGAGGGAAGAGGCAATGCAGCCTAATCTCTATTTAAAATTTCTCTCTTCAGATCATCAAGTTTAGGGTAGAAGCCAGAGTTTTAATTTACTGTTTGACAAAGGCAGATTTATAATTTGGAAGAGATTTCCTCTAGGGGGCACTAAAGTGAAAATGATCAGTGATGGACCTCTACAATCTCTGAAGGCAAATTGTTCCACTGGTTAGCTGTCCCCAACTGTTAGGCAATTTCTCCTTAATTCCAGGTTGATACTCTCCCTGATTAGTTTTCATCCATTGTTTCTCGCCCTGCCCTTTGGTGGTGTCGAAAATATTTAGACCCTCGCTTCTTTATGGTGGCCCCTCAAATACTGGAATCCTGCTATCATGTCATACCGTAGTCCTTCTTCTTCTTCTTCTTCTTCTTTTTTTTTTTGTCTATCAACTGGTTTTGATATCAGTTGATATTGATTGATATGAATATGCTATTGATATCCTTATAAGTTATATTCATCCAAGAGGAGCTGAAGAAGCTTCTTGGATGAGAAGCAAAACATCTTCAAAGAAAAACCGGAGAGTCCAGTTGCTTCTTGAAAAAGCACCTTTGGACCAGTGAGAGACATTTCCCATCTGCTTCCTTATATTACTTTGTTGTCTGAGTCCTCCAAGTACTAATGAAGTCCAATAGGGGAAAGTTGGGTTCTTCTTTGAGACACCTACTTGTCTCAAAAGTTATGATGGGGCACTCAAGAAGGAACATTTCCAAGCACATTGATAGCTAATGAGGGAGTAGTGCAATGGCCTGTAGGGGGAGCTCTCGCCTCACAATCAGGAGGCTGTGAGTTCAGTCCTAGGTAGAAGCAGATATTTCTATCTCCAATATTGGAAATATTTTTCCCCCTCTGACAGGGTATGATTGTGTTCTCAAAAGGTATCTTGCCCTAATTTACATTACAATGAATATTGGGAAATTTGTCCAAAGTTCTTGATTAGGCTGACATAAGGTGGAGAAAATCTAACTTTTCTAACAGGGTTTAGGGCTGGGTTATAAATTTTGAAAGGGAGGGAGGGAGGGAGGGAGGAAAGAAGGAAAGAAGGGAGGGAGGGAGGGAGGAAAGAAGGAAAGAAGGGAGGGAGGGAGGGAGGGAGGAAAGAAGGAAGGAAAGAAGGGAGGGAGGGAGGGAGGGAGGGAGGGAGGGAGGGAGGGAGGAAGGAAGGAAGGAAGGAAGGAAGGAAGGAAGGAAGGAAGGAAGGAAGGAAGGACATAGATTTATATCTACATCCTTTTATTGAATACAAACTCTCCACTGAAATTGGGTTCCTAACACCATCTTTATACCTCACTAAGAATATGCAAATATCATCATGAAATGTTCCTCTTTATAAGGAGAGTCCTCATATTAGATCTTTACATTTCCTACAAATTGTTCATGTCAGACTGGAGAAAAAAGACTTTTAAAAGAAACTATGACTTTCTTGCTGTTTTTCTTTTCCCTGATAGCCATGCCAAAATGTAAGGACACAATTTTAGAGAAAGCAACTGTGACTTTTTATTTTTCAGAGGCTTGTGAATCCTGATTTTTTTTTTGTCTTTTACTTCTATAGGGTCACTTTCTGAGGTGCAACTTGTGTCATCGGGGCCGGGAACTGTAAGACCAGGGCAAAATCTCAACTTGGTCTGTAAAGTTACTGGTGTCTCCATCACTAGTGGTAGCTATGGTTGGAATTGGGTCCGTCAGCCTCCAGGGAAAGGCTTAGAATGGATAGCCAGCATCTACCCCAATGATGGGAGCAAATGGTACTCATCTTCTCTTCAAAGCCGCACCACCATTGCTTCAGACAACTCCAAGAATGAATATTCCCTTCAGTTGAACTCCATGTCAGCTGCTGACACTGCCGTGTATTATTGTGCCAGATATACACACTGACTGATTTTGTCTGCTCTTCTGGACAAAAACAGGAAACTGATTCTGACAGGGCATTTCTGTTCCCTGCAACATTTCTAAGACAATTGCAATCTGGAGGGAAACCTCCAGGCCCCTGATTAAGGGCCTGGAGACAAAAACAGGAATTGGGTCTATAGAAAAGAAAACCATGATAGCATGGAATACTTTAATATCCCAGTATTCAAGGGGCTTCCACAAAGAAAAGGGGGGTCAAATTATTCTCAAAAGCACCAGAAGGCAAGACAAGAAACAGTGGATGGAAATGAATCAAGGAGAAAAGGAACCTGGAATTAAGAAGAAAGTTCCCAACAGAGAGGACATCAATGGACCATCTAGGGAATCATCCTAGTCATGGTTGTCCCAAAGGTGCTTTTTCAAGAGGCAGCTGTCCTCTTTCCTTTTTCTTTGAAGAAAAGAAGAAGCTTCTTGGATGGGAAGCAAAACATCTTCAAAGAAAAACTAGAAAATCCAGTTGTCTCTTGAAAAAGCACCTTTGGGATAACCATTGGAAAGGTTTTGCTTTCAGAAGTTGTAGGTGCTTCATCACTGAATGTTCTCAAGAAAATACTGGACAGCCACATATCTGAAATTGTATAAGGTCTTGTGCTTGAGAACGGTGTTGGACTAGGAGACCTTCAAGGTCCCTTACAGCTCTATTCTAATTGATTGATTGATCCCTCTTTCATTCCATTTAAGTTTAATTTTGTTTATCCAGTATTTCTCCCTTACCCCTCTCACCCCAAACCTCTTTTTTCCAGCAATCCCCAAACTAAAATTTTCAATTACTTTTCATTTTCATTCCTTAACTTAAAAAGGCAGAAGATAATGAAGTTGAACTCTGGGGAATTATGGAAACAATGGAAAATCAAACAGCTTGATGGGCTTTAGTGGTCAGGAGACTAAAATTGTTACAGCAATTAAGGACATTGTAGAAAACATCCACAGTACATTCTGAGATCTTCGTAAGATCCTTTCTTTGAATTATTTGCCTCTCAATTTAGAATGGAGGCAATTGCTGAGCTGCTGTGTATCAATAAGGGATACCAGTAGTACAGTTAATTGAAACTATAGTTACATAAATATGAGACTTAAATTTTGGGATATCTGAGAAAACTAGTCACATGTCTAGAGAGAGAAATAGGAGGAGTAGCAGCTTGTGGTATTGCTGAGGTGCCTCGGAATCACAATGGGAAAAACAGGAAGGGAAAATGTAGAGGAGCTGAAAGGAAGAATATATGGAGGCAGAGTGATCTTTCCTAAAACCCAGCACAACCATGGCTAAAACAAAGGAAAATGAGAAATTTAACAGAAATTAACACTGTAACAGAGTTGAAGGAGAACTTGTAGGTCTTCAAGTTCAAGCCCAGACTCAAACAAGAAACCCTACCGAACTTCAGACAAATGGTTGTCCAATCTCTTCTTAAAACCTCCAGTGATGGAGCACCCACAACTTCTGGAGGCAAGTTGTTCCACTGATTAATTGTTCTCACTGTCAGGAAATTTCTTCTTAATTCTAGGTTCCTTTTCTCCTTGATTAGTTTCCATCCATTGTTTCTTGTCTTGCCGTCGTGTGCTTTGGAGAATAGGTTGACCAACCTCTTCTTTGTGACGTCCTCTCAGATATTGGAATACCGCTATTATGTCATCCAGAGTCTTTCTCTTTTCTAGACTAGACCTACCCAATTCCTGCAACCTCTAGAAAGTTCTCCTTAGTTCTAAATAGATGTCTTCATTGACATCCTTCAGTCTCAAGAGACTATGGTATCATACTCTGGAAAAGGTCCTAAAACAGCATCTAGTGTAACAAAGAGAGTGGCAATCCCTTCCACACTGAGGGCAGATACATTCTGTCCCCTGCCCAATCCCCAGATTTTGCTGTTTCTGGGACTGCTTCTTTGCCTCAGCCTGCTGAACAAGTGTCTCTTCAAATTGGAGAAGTCCATGCTGCATCTTTAGCCTCCAAGCTGAATGATTGGAGGTCAGGTTTTCCCAGTTGTTAATGTCCATTCTCAGGCCCTGGCCCTGAAAATTTAGTCCCTCTTGGAGATATCATTATATCGCAGCTGTCATCTCCCTCTGAGGGGCTTTCCCTACACTAATTCTCCATACAGGAGATCTTTTGGAATCTAACCATCAGCCATTCTCATGACAAGCCCCAGCCAGCATAGACGTCACTGTTTCAATAGTGTATACATGATAGAAATTCCAGCACATTCCAAGACCACGCTCCAAGAATTCGGAGGAGACAGCGCATATGCACATTTGCTGTACTGCTGTGAATAAATCAAGGATACCAATAGTACAGTTAAAAAGTATAGTCAAGCTTTCATTACATAGACAAAAAGTAAATTTTGGGATATCTGAGGAAACTAATCACGTGTCATGTGCAAAGTGAGTGAAATATCAGGAGTAGCAGCATCCTACCTGTTTTCTACTACTAATTAAGATTTATGAACATACGGTATGTGCCAACAAAACAACATAATTTAGAGAGCAATTGCAATAGGAGCTATTCCTCAAACTCATATCTTCCATTGCTTTTCATTTCCCCCATATATCAAAGGAAAGAGAAGGTTATCTATAAAAGTCTGTCTTAGATGAAGTCCATCTGAAAGACTTCATCATCAGAGGTGGAAGGGATCTTGGATATCTTCTACTCCAACTCCCTATACCATATCAGACAAATGGTTATCCAATCTCTTCTTAAAAGTTTCCAGTATTGGAGCATCCACAACTTATGGAGGCAAACTGTTTCACTAGTTGATTGTATTCATTGTCAGGAAATTTCTCCTTAGTTCCCTTCTCTCAACTCTTTACATATGTTAAATGTAGATAATTCTCTTTTTGAAAATCCAAGATGGATGGGAATGCAAAAGACAGAAGTGACCATAACTGGAGAAGATGGATTTTCATTAGTTGTAACTGTCCCTCAGGGATAACATGGGAACTGAGATATGCATTGTCCAGTGTAGAAGACAATCTTGAATGCAATTAATTCTTTTTGTAATATTTTTTCCTTGAAATCTTTGTCCCTCAGTTTAACAGAGGCCATTGTTATGCTGTTGTTAATAGCTCAACAACGTCAGTCTATACTCAAGCCATGGTTATCTAGACTTGCCATTAAGGTATGATTGTGGTCTCAGAGGGAAACTTGTCCTAATGAATATTGGGAAATTTGCCCAAAGATCTTTATTAGGCTGACATACAGTGGTCAAAATCATACTTTTCTAAAAGGCAATAGGGCTGATTTGTGAATTTTGGAAGGGAGGGAGGGAGGGAGGGAGGGAGGGAGGGAGGGAGGAAGGAAGGAAAGAAGGAAGGAAGGAAGGAAGGAAGGAAGGAAGGAAGGAAGGAAGGAAGGAAGGAAGGAAGGAAGGAAGGAAGGAAGGAAGGAAGGAAGGAAGGAAAAATATAGACTTTATCTACATCCTCTCATTGAATACAAAGTCTCCACTGAACCTGGCTTTCTAGGAGCATCTTTACACCTCACTAAGAATATGCAAATATCATCATGAAATGCTTCTCTTTATAAGAGGGTCCCCATTTTAAATCTTTACATTTCCTTCAAATCATACATCTCAGACTGGAGGAAAAAGACTTTAAAAAGAGACTATGAATTTCTTGCTGTTTTTCTTTTCCCTGATAGCCATGCCAAAATGTAAGGACACAATTTTAGAGAAAGCAACTGTGACTTTTTATTTTTCAGAGACTTGTGAATCCTGATTTTTTTTTTTGTCTTTTATTTCTTTAGGGTCACTTTCTGAGGTTCAACTTGTGTCATCGGGGCCAGGACTTGTAAGACCAGGGCAAAACCTCAATTTGGTCTGTAAAGTTACTGGTGTCTCCATCAGGAGTAGAAGCTCTTTTTGGGGCTGGATCCGTCAGCCTCCAGGGAAAGGCTTAGAATGGATAGCCAGCATCTACACTTACGATGGAAGCAAACTGTACTCACCTTCTCTTCAAAGCCGCACCACCATTGCTTTAGACAACTCCAAGAATGAATATTCACTTCAGTTGAACTCCATGTCAGCTTCTGACACTGCCGTGTATTATTGTGCCAGAGAGACACACTGACTGATTTTGTCTGCTCTTCTGGGCAAAAACAGGAAACTGATTCTGACAGGGCATTTCTGTTCCATGCAGCAGATCAACATTCAGACAAATGAAATCATTTGAATTCGCTGAGTAAATTCTCCCAGAAAAATAACATTGTTAATGAAGGTACTCAGTCATTGAAATGTTTAATGAAAAGAAGGAATAGGGGTGACATGATAGCAGTGTTTTGATATCTAAGGAAGGTGCCAGAAAGATGGGGGGAGGGAGTCACCCTATTCTTTAAAGCAGCTGAAGGCTGGACAAGAAGCAATGGATGGAAACTAATCAAGGAGAGAACCAACCTAGAACTAAAGAGAAATCTGTTAACAGTTGAAACAATTAATTAGTGGAACAATTAATTCATAGTGGCTCCAAAAATTGTGGGTGCTTCAACACGGGAAGTTTCAAAGAAGAGAGTGGACAACCATTTCTCTGAAATGCTGTAGGGTTTCCTTGTTCTGACCTAGGCTTCCTGAGTCAATAAACACACAAGAAGTCCCCCAAAACCTCTTTTATTGCAACAGCGGTGAATTCCCTTCATTCACACATGAGTCTCAAATAGTTGTAAAGAGTCCTTTGGGATAAGGATTATAATCCCCCACCTTTATCTCCCTTGACACGCTGCCAAAGACATAATTGGCAAAGCCACATGGAGTCCAGAATCAAACAGAGCTTCAGACTTTATACTGAACAGAATTACCAATTTTGCTTCCTGCAAAAGCCCACATGCATTTGCTCCTCTTTGAAGTCTTATGGGAGTAGCCAATCATCTCCAAGCCTTACTCCCATGTCGACCCTTTTGTTTTAACTGTTCTTGCCTTCTAGCAGCTCTGCACATGCCACACTGGGCACATTCACAACTTTTCCTCTGGCCTGTCTTCCTTCCTTCCTTCCTTCCTTCCTTCCTTCCTTCCTTCCTTCCTTCCTTCCTTCCTTCCTTCCTTCCTTCCTTCCTTCCTTCCTTCCTTCCTTCCTTCCTTCTCTCCCTCCTCCCTTATTTCTGATATTATATTTCCCTTTAGACCTGTTGCTGAACACCACAGATCAATACTAAAGATCAAAATAAAATGTGCTAGGCATCTAGGAAATAGAGCAAATAAAGGAGAAAAGAGGCAATGCAGCCTAATCTCTATGTCAAATTTCTCTCTTCAGATCATCAAGTTTAGGGTAGAAGCCAGAGTTTTAATTTACTGTTCGACAAAGGCAGATTTATAATTTGGAAGAGATTTCCTCTAGGGGGCACTAAAGTGCTGCAAATCAGAACTACAAATACAGGACAAGACCAATGTATGATATCGGGAAATATAAAAAGCAGAACATTTGTAAGCCAATTGCAAACTGGAGGGACACCAGGAGCTGAAAAAGCTTTTTGGATGAGAAGCAAAACATATTCAAAGATAAATCAGAAAATCCAGTAGTCTCTTGAAAAAGCACCTTTGGAAAACCAGTGGAAAAGTTTGCCTTCACAAGTTGTAGATGCTTCATCACTGATAGTTTTTAAGAAAATACTGGACAGCCACCTATCTGGAATGATATAAGGTCTCCTGCTTGAGCAGGTCGTTGGAATAGAAGACTTCCAAGGTCCCTTGAAGCTCTCCTGTAATTGATTGATTGATCTTTCTTGGTTCAATTTAAGTTTAATTTTATTTATCCGGTATTTCTCCCTTACCCCCTCTCACCCCAAACCTCTTTTTTCCAGCAATCCCTAAACTAAAATTTTCAATTACTTTTCATTTTCATTCCTTAACTTAAAAAGGCAGAAGATTATGAAGTAGAATTTGGAGAATTATGAAAACAATGGAAAATTGAACAACTTGATGGGCTTTAATGGTCAGGAGACTAAAATTATTACAGCAATTAAGAACAGTGGTAGAACCCATTCATAGCACTTCCTGAGATCTCTGTAAGATCCTTTCTTTGAAATCTTTGTCCCCCACTTTAGAACTGAAGAAATAGCTGAGCTGCTGTGAATAAATCAAGGATACCAGTAGTACAGTCAGAACTAAGTATAAGCATTACTAAGAAGTATAGTTAAGCTTTCGTTACATAGACACAAAGTAAATTTTAGGATATCTGAGGAAACTAGTCACGTATCATGTGCAAAGAGAGTGGAATATCAGGAGTAGCAGGATCCTACTATTTTCCACTACTAGTTAAGATTTATGAACATACAGTATATGCCAACAAAACCACATAATTTAGAGAGCAATTGCAATAGGAGCTATTCCTCAAACTCATATCTTCCATTGCTTTTCATTTCCACCATATATCAACGGAAAGAGAAGGTTATCTATAAAAGTCTGTCTTAGGTGAAGTCCATCTGAGAGACTTCATCATCAGAGGTGGAAGGGATCTTGGATATCTTTTAGTCCAACGCCCTATACCATTTCAGACAAATGGTTATCCAATATCTTCTTAAAATCTTCCAATATTGGAGCATCCACAACTTATGGAGGCAAATTGTTCCACTGGTTGATCATATTAATTGTCAGGAAATTTCTCCTTAGTTCCCTTCTCTCAACTCTTTACATATGTTAAATGTAGATAATACTCTTTTTGAAAGTCCAAGACAGACATGAATGCAAAAAACAGAGGTGACCATAACTGGAGAAGATGGATTTTCACTAGTTGTAACTGGGACCTGAGATATGCATTGTCCAGCGTAGAAGCCAATCTTGAATCCAATTGATTATTTTTGTAAGATTTTTTCCTTGAAATCTTTGTCCGTCAGTTTAATTGTGTGCATTAGAACAGAGGCCATTGCTATGCTGTTGTGAATAACTCAAGAATGTCAGTCTATACTCAAGCCATGGTTATCTAGACTTGCCATAATTCTGAGACGTTTGAGGAAATGCCATGGGTCAAGAGAGCAAAATCTCAGGGAAAAAACTTCCCACCTGTTTGCCTACACTAGGTATATTTTCTGAATATTTCAGACAGCTATTTCTCTCTGAATAGCTAAGTGCCAATGAAACAGCGGAATTCAAAGAGGAAGTCCAATATAGGAAATAAGATTTTTTTTCTCTGAAAATTTGTCCAAAGATCTTGATTAGGGTGACGTACGGTGGTGAAAATCTTACTTTTCTAATAGGCATTAGGGATGGGTTGTGAATTTTGGAAGGGGGGAGGGAGGAAGGGGAGGAAGGAAAGGAAGGAAAGGGAGGGAGGGAGGGAGGGAGGGAGGGAGGGAGGGAGGAAGGAAGGAAGGAAGGAAGGAAGGAAGGAAGGAAGGAAGGAAGGAAGGAAGGAAGGAAGGAAGGAAGGAAAAACAGACTTTATCTACATCCTCTTATTGAATACAAACTCTCCACTGAACCTGGCTTTCTAACATCATCTTTATACCTCACTAGGAATATGCAAATATCATCATGAAATGTTCCTCTTTATAAACAGGGTCCTCACTTTAAATCTTTACATTTCCTTCAAATCGTACATGTCACACTGGAGGAAAAAGACTTTAAAAAGACACTATGAATTTCTTGCTGTTTTTCTTTTCCCTGATAGCCATGCCAAAATGTAAGAACACAATTTTCAAGAAAGCAACTGTGACTTTTTTTTATTTTTCAGAGGCTTGTGAATCCTGATTATTTTTTTGTCTTTTACTTCTTTAGGGTCACTTTCTGAGGTGCAACTTGTGTCATCCGGACCAGTAATTGTAAGACCAGGGCAAAATCTCAACTTGGTCTGTAAAGTTACTGGTGTCTCCATCACTGATGGCAGCTATGCTTGGCACTGGATCCGTCAGCCTCCGGGAAAAGGGTTGGAATGGATTGGTGGATTCTTCCCCTATGATGGCAGCAAAGAGTACTCACCTTCTCTTCAAAGCCGCACCACCATTGCTTCAGACAACTCTAAGAATGAATATTCACTTCAGTTGAACTCCATGTCAGCTTCTGACACTGCCATGTATTATTGTGCCAGATATACACACTGACTGATTTTGTCTGCTCTTCTGGGCAAAAACAGGAAACGGATTCTGACAGGGCATTTCTGTCTGTATATTTCATGTATTTCACTGTATATCAGACATATACATATACATAGACATATAATATACATATATACGAAATACAAATACATTTCAGTTTATTGAATTAATACAATTTATCGTGTCCAGAGGGATTTCACGAGAAGAATACTCCACTCCTCTGCTCACAATAGAATCCCTTAGGCCACCAGACTTGAAATTTTGACCTTGAGCCACCTGGAGCTATTCCACCTATGGTCAGATCGAAGCACAGTACACAAAATTGTCTGCTAGAATGTCCTACCTGTCAATAACTTAATTCAGCTTCAATCGTAATAATAGACGGGCAAACAATTGATACAATCCAGGGGAGAAAGACACCAGGTTCTAACAGGTTCTGGAGAACTGGTACAGGAAATTTTGTTTATTTATGAGAATCTGCAAATGACACCTCTGGCTGGCCGCAGAGTGGGGTGGGAATGGAGATTTTGCAATAACCTTTCCCCAGGAGTAGGGAGGGAAATTGGGATTTTGCAGTATTCTTCCCCCGGAGGGGGGTGGGAATGGAGATTTTGCAATTTCCTTCCCCTGCCATGACCACCAAGCCACGCCCACAGAACTGGTAGGTAAAAATTTTGAATATCACCCCTGACACAAACTCAAGGTAAGCCACTCCAAACTCGAGTGCAGAAAATAAGAATTCAGAAACAGAGTGGTCAATGCCTGGAATTCTCTACCCGATTCTGTTATCCTAGCCTCAAACCTTCACAGCTTCAACCTTAAACTGTCTACTGTGGCCCTCACCCCATTCCTAAGAGGCCCACAAAGGGGGCCTGCATTAGCGCACGAGCATGCCTACTATCCCTGTCCTTTGTGATTTGTTCTTATTTTCTTTGTGTTCATGTCCATGTTTATACTTATACCTGCTATCTTGTCCATGTTTGCCAAACTATTTATTTATTTATTTATTTATTTATTTATTTATTTATTTATTTATTAATTAGTTTGATTTATATGCCGCCCTTCTCCGAAGACTCAGGGCGGCTTACAATGCATTAAGCAACGCATTAAGCAATGCAATGCAAACTAAATAAAACTAAATAAAACTAAATAATAAAAATTTCAGTTCCATTTCAGCAGATCAACCATCAGACAAATGAAAGCATCTGAAATCTTGGAGTAATGTCTCCCAGAAAAACTTTGTTAATAAATGTACTCAGTCATTGATATGTTTATTGAAAAGAAGGAATAGAGGTGACATGATAATAGTTTCCCACTATCTAAGGAGATCCCCCCCCCCCAAAAAAAGAAGGGCCACCCTATTTCTCTCTCTCTCTTTTTTTTTTTTGATTTTAAAAACAAACCTTTATTAAGACTTAAAAAAAACACACCTTTAAAATACACAAATTCTTAATCAAACAAAAGAAGAAAGATAGACAGGAAAAAAAGCCAAAAGACAAAAGACAAATGTACTTATACCATTAGTCCGTTACAAATATTAACTAATTTCTATATCTTTTTTCTTTTATATATATACATATAAATATATACATATATACATTGTTCCAACTATATTCATCTGACAGTGCTATTTTTGATTGTAGTCAATTTCTTCAAAATTCCATCTTACTCACTTTTCCTCTTCCTCTGTTTTGTCCATTGATACCATTTGTTCCATATAATATAATAGTCTGAGTCCTCCTTATCTTTTAATTGTAAAGTTAATTTGTCCATTTCTGCACAAGTAAATGTTTTCTGTATTACTTCCTGTTCTGTTGGCATGCGATCACATTTCCACAATTGTGCTAATGATAACCTAGCCGCCGTAATTATATGTAAAATTAAATATTTGATATCTTTCCTAATGTTTCCTTTGATCATGCCTAATAGGAAAACCTCAGGTTCTAATTCAATTTCGTGTTTTGTTATTTCTGTTATCCATGTTTTTATTTTGCTCCAAAATTTCTTAACTACTGGGCAGAGCCACCAAACATGATAAAAAGTCCCCTGCGTTTTTTTACATTTCCAATAAGTTGGATTTACATTTGGAAACATTTTAGCTAATCTTACAGGGGCCAGATACCACCGATACCACATTTTATAATGATTTTCTTTGTAGGCTACCGATTTTGTCATCTTATAATTGCTTTCCCATACCCTTTCCCATTCCTCTAATTGTATATTATGCCCTATATTCCTCGCCCACGCTATCATCTGACCTTTGACCAGTTCTTCTGCCAAATCATATTCCAATAAATATCTGTAGATTTTTTTTTTATTGAAAAAGTTTTACAATACAAAAATTTTTCCCCCTTTTTCACCCCTCCCCCCACCCCACCCTCCCATCCCCCCCAACCTCCCCCCCAACCCCACCCCCTCCCTCCCCATCCCACCCCTGACTTCCGCTACACATTTCTTAAAAGAAGAAAAACAGCAAAAATTTATAACGACAAGAAAGGCAAATACTATTATATATTCAATTCTAAATTGAGAGGAAGAGAAAGGAAGGAAAGAAAAGAATTAGGAAAAAATAAAAATAAAAAAAGCCCATAAACTTAGATATTTATCTAAAATTAACAATATTACAATAAAAAAAACACCCAGAGAATAACCATTATAGTATTTAACCTAATTTAAAAACAAAAAAAAGAAAGAGACATTACTAACATTACTAATCATATGCCATACTCAATCCCCCCAAAATTATATAACCTACTTGTTCATATTAGATAATGTCAAATAGTTTAATCCCAACTACTCCCCTTAATTCAAAAAAAAACAAAGACCCCCCCCCCGAAGAAAAGAACATAAAACATACAGTATAATATAATTATACATATATTGTTATAATTTCTCATAACTCGAATTTCAATCTTCTCTTCATCCTGGTTAAAGTTGAAATCTTCTTTCTTCACATATATCCACTTCCAATAAGCTTCATCTTCTATGTGCCCACATCAATAAAATAAAACATTCCACATAAACCCCCCGTGTGACTTTATATAGATAACATCCAACCATGAAGATATTAATATTCACTCCTCTAGGTAGGATCATTCAAAACTAACGTGTACTATTTCAACAACAACAACAACAAAAAAAAAACAATGCAGCTCCATCAAACCTTGATAACAAAAAAATAAAAAAAAATATCTGTAGATTTTTGAGATCAGTTTTGCTTCTTTAGATTCTAGTAATTTATCCATTTGATTTGGTTTTATGTCAATTCCTTCTTCCTCCTGGTCTTTTCTGTATCTTGTCTTAATCTGTGAATAGGGCCACCAATCTATTATTATTCCTTGATCATAAAGTTCTTCTCTTGATTTCAATTGTCCCTGTACATCTAATATTTCTCTATATCTTAAAATGTTATGCTTCGTTAATGTATTCGGGTGGGTTATTGCCTCTATTGTTGATAGCCAACCAGGTATTTTCATATAATGTTTAGATTTAATCTGTTGCCATATATTTATTAAGGATTTTCTGATAGTATGATTATTGAAATGTTTGTATGTTTTATTTCCGGGGCTCCATATAAAGGCATGCCATCCCTTCAATAGATCATGTCCTTCCAGATTCAAAAGTCTTGGATTATCTAAGGTTATCCATTCCTTGATCCATGATAAACATGCCGCCTTGTAATATTTTTCCCATGCCGGGAACCCAAATCCACCCCTCATTTTATCATCTTGTAATATCTTTAATTTTATTCTTGGTTTTTTCCCCTCCCACACAAATTTAGTAGTTATTTTATCCAGATTGGTAAAAAATTTCTTATCTAATTTTATTGGAATCGTTTGGAACAGATAAAGGAGTCTTGGAAGTATATTTGATTTTATCGCCGCTATTCTCCCCAACAAAGTTAAATTCAATTTCCCCCATTTATTTAAATCTTCCCTTATTTTCTGAACTAAAGGTTCATAATTATTTTCTTTTATTGTCACAGTTTTAGTTGTCAAATTTATCCCTAAGTATTTTACTTTTTTAGTTAGCTGTAATCCTGAGTCTTTTGATAGTTTATCTACTTGTTTAACTGTCATACTTTTCGTCATCATTTTCGTCTTTTCTTTATTAATTTTTAATCCTGCTACTTTTCCGAATTTCTCGATTACTTCTATTAATTTGGGGGTTGTTTCTATTGGGTTTTCTATGAAGAAGACAAGGTCGTCTGCAAACGCTTGGACCTTGTATTCCTCTTTTTTAATCTTTAGTCCTAATATTTCCTCATTTGCCCTAATTCTAATTAACAAGTTTTCTAAGGTTAGAATAAACAATAAAGGCAATAATGGGCATCCCTGTCTTACTCCTTTATCTATTCCAAAAAATTTTGTTTGTTCCCCGTTTACCAGGATGCTTGCCTTTTGATTCTGATATATTGATGCTATCATTTTTGTGAATTTATCTCCAAAATTCATATTTTGAAATTGGTGTCTCATAAATGTCCAATTTACTTGGTCAAAGGCCTTCTGTGCATCCAGAAAGATCCCTGCCGCCTGTCTCTCTGGATGCACCTCATAATATTCTAGAACATCTATTACTATTCTTAAATTGTTTTGGATTTGTCTGGAGGGCAAAAAACCATTTTGATCCTGATGTATTTTATTCTGTATTACTTTTTTCATCCTATTAGCAATTACAAAAAAATTTTGTAATCGGTATTTAACAAAGAAATTGGTCTATAGTTTTTTATTAGTGTGGTATCTGCTCCTTCTTTAGGTATTAAGGAAATGTACGCTTCTTTCCACGTGTTTGGTAGCTTAGCCTCCATCAGAGCTTGATTGTATACCTCTAATAGAATTCCCATTAGTGATTCATCAAATGTTTTATAAAACTCCATTGGCAACCCATCCGTCCCAGGGGTTTTATTATTTTTTTGTCTCTTCAGGGCTTCTCTTAATTCCCCTATGGCAATCTCCTTATTTAATAGGTCCTTTTCTTCCTCCGTTAACATTTTCAATCCTTTCTCTTTTAAATATAGTTCGATTTCCTCCTCTGTTACTATTTCTTTTTCATAAAGTTTTTCAAAGTATTGGACTATTATCTCTTTTTTCTTCTCTAAACTATATTGAATCTTCCCCTCTTCGTCCTGTATTTTCTGAATTGCCCTTTTTTCTCTTTCTTTCCGGAGCCTGTATGCCATCCATCTCCCTGGCTTATTTGCATTTTCAAAATAATTTTGCCTTATATATTTTAATGACCTTACATATTTCTCTTGTTCCAATATATTAATTTTATGTTTTGCTGCTATCCAATTTATTCTTATTTGTTCGTTCCCTGGGTTCCTTTGTAATTTAACTTCCCAATTTTGTACCTCTTCTTGTAATTTATTATATTCTTTCTCTCTCTCTTTTTTCCATTTTACATTGTAAGCTATTGTGAGCCCTCTTATATATGCCTTGGTTGTGTCCCATAAATTTTGTAGGGATGTTTGTTGTTTTGTATTTTCCTTATAAAAGAGTTCTAACTCTTTTTCTATATATTTCTTATATTCTTTTTCTTTTAGAACCTGTGTATTCATTGTCCATCTATTATTTTTCCTTTTTTTTCCCTTCCACGTTATCATTATTGGGTTGTGATATGCCCAATTATTTGCTAATATTTGTACATTTTCTATTTCCATCATTATCACTTTGGTTACCCATGCCATGTCTAACCTTGACCAAGACCTGTGTGGATTC
This sequence comes from Coluber constrictor foxii, assembly GCA_038048745.1. Classification (NCBI taxonomy): domain Eukaryota; kingdom Metazoa; phylum Chordata; class Lepidosauria; order Squamata; family Colubridae; genus Coluber; species Coluber constrictor. The sequence continues at coordinate 40,363,128 of CM075961.1, forward strand.
GAATAATATGTAAAGCCTTCAGTTTCAGGGTTGTAAAATCTCCAACTATCTGTCAAATGTAATTCTTCCACCATATCCATAAAAGTTTTGGACAATAGGTTTTTCTTACTTTTATTTTTCCGACTACTTTTATAATCTTTTCTTACATCCACAATAGCGTTAAGATCTCCAATTAAACATACATTTTCCATTTTTTGATCGATAATTTCCTGATGCACTTTTTTATAGAATTCTGATTGCCTACTGTTTGGGGCATATACTACTACCAATAATATGTTTTTAAAATCCAATTTTAATTCTATCATCACTATTCTACCTTCCAAATCTACAGATCTTACTTCACTATCTATTCCTTCTTTAATGTATACCAACACTCCTCTTTTTTTCTCTTCTGCCAACGATGAATATAATTTACCTAGTTTTTTGTATTGTGTATATTTTATATCTTGTTTTTTTATGTGTACCTCTTGAAGGCACACAATGTCTGATTTTTGTTTCACTATTTTTTTAAAAAATTGGTGTCTTTTGCATGATAAATTGAGGCCGTTCACATTTAACAATAGAATTTTTAGACTTTGTTCCATGTTTTACTAACTCTCTTGAGAGAGAAAACAACAACAACAACACCCTATTTCTCAAAGCAGGAGAAGAAGCAATGGATGGAAGGTAACCAAGGAGAGAAGCAACCTAGAACTAAGGAGAAATTTCCTGACAGTTAGAACAATTAATCAGTGGAACAACTTGGCTTCAAAAGTTGAGGTGCTTCAACACTGGAAGTTTTAAAGAAGAGCTTGGACAACCGTTTGTCTGAAATGTCTTTTGGTCTCCTGCTTGAGCAGAGGGTTGGACTAGAACTGTGGTTGCCACCCCTGGCAACTTTGGACAGAATCTGCCAAGGTTGGAGACCCTTGGACTGGAAACCTCCAAGGTCTTTTCCATCACCATTATTCTGTTATGCAATTAAACTCAGCTGAAGCAGATGATGACAGATCCCATTCTACGCAAAAGGTCCAACTTGGAACATTGAATTAATAGCAAGTAGTAGAATTCTGCTTACTTATTTGAACCTTTATGAAATGTAACAGCAAGTATGTTCTTGAAGGCATGGACGTGAGGCATATTTGTGGAGCTCCCTAACTAGGTGGAAATAGGACAGAATTTGGATCATAATAACGAATATTAAAAAGAAACACAAAATGGGTTACATTTACAATTTTCTCCCTGGTATGTATGCATGTACAGGTGAAACTCGAAAAATTAGAATATCATGCAAAAGTTCATTTATTTCTGTAATGCATCTTAAAAGGTGAAATTAATATATGAGATAGACTCATTACATACAAAGCGAGATAGTTCAAGCCTTGATTTGTCATACTTTTGATGATTATGGCTTACAGCTCATGAAAACCCCAAATTCACAATCTCAGAAAATTAGAATATTGTGAAAAGGTTCAATATTCTAGGTTCAAAGTGTCCCACTCTAATCAGCTAATTAAGACATAACACCTGCAAAGGAAGTAGAAGGCTATATCAAAGGAAAGAGAAGGTTATCTATAAAAGTCTGTCTTAGGTGAAGTCCATCTGAGAGACTTCATCATCAAACGTGGAATGGATCTCTGGATATCTTCTAGTCCAACGCCCTATACCATTTCAGACAAATGGTTGTCCAATCTCTTCTTAAAAGCTTCTAGTATTGGAGCATCCTCAATTTATGGAGGCAAATTGTTCCACTGGTTGATTGTACTCATTGTTAGGAAATTTCTCCTTAGTTCCCTTTTCTCAGCTCTTTATATATGTTAAATGTAGATAATTCTCTTTTTGAAAGTCCAAGAGGGACATGAATGCAAAAAACAGAGGTGACCATAACTGGAGAAGATGGATTTTCACTAGTTGTAACTGTCCCTCAGGGATTACATGGGACCTGAGATATGCATTGTCCAGCGTAGAAGCCAATCTTGAATCAAATTAATTATTTTTGTAAGATTTTTTCCTTGAAATCGTTGGCCCTCAGTTTAATTGTGTGCATTAGAACAGAGGCTATTGCTATGCTGTTGTGAATAGCACAAGAATGTCAGTCTATACTCAAGCCATGGTTATCTAGACTTGCCATAATTCTGAGACGTTTGAGGAAACGTCATGGGTCAAAAGAGCAAAATCTCAGGAAAAAAACTTCCCACCTGTTTGCCTATACTAGGTATAATTTCTGAATATCTCAGACAGCTATTTCTCTCTGAATGGCTAAGTGCCAATGAAACAGCAGAATTCAAAGACGAAGTCCAATAAGGGAAATAAGATTTTTTTTCTCTGACAAGGTATGATTGTGGTCACAAAAGGAAACTTGTCCTAATGAATATTGGAAAATTTGCGCAAAGATCTTGATTAGGATGACATACAGTGGTGAAAATCTTACTTTTCTAACAGGCAATAGGGCTGGGTTGTGAATTTTGGGAAGGAGGGAGGCAGGGAGGGAGGGAGGGAGGGAGGGAGGAAGGAAGGAAAGAAGGAAGGAAGGAAGGAAGGAAGGAAGGAAGGAAGGAAGGAAGGAAGGAAGGAAGGAAGGAAGGAAGGAAGGAAGGAAAAACATAGATTCTATCTACATCCTCTTATAGAATACAAACTCTTCACTGAACCTGGCTTTCTAACACCATCTTTATACCTCACTAGGAATATGCAAATATCATCATGAAATGTTCCTCTTTATAAAGAGAGTCCTCATTTTAAATCTTTACATTTCCTACAAATTGTACATGTCGGAGTTGAGGAAAAATACTTTAAAAAGAGACTATGAATTTCTTGCTGTTTTTCTTTTCCCTGATAGCCATGCTAAAATGTAAGAACGCAATTTTAGAGAAAGTAACTGTGACTTTTTTTATTTTTCAGAGGCTTGTGAACCCTGATTATTTTCTTGTCTTTTACTTCTTTAGGGTCACTTTCTGAGGTGCAACTTGTGTCATCAGGGCCAGGAAGTGTAAGACCAGGGCAAAATCTCAATTTGGTCTGTAAAGTTACTGGTGTCTCCATCGCAAGTGGAGGCTATGCTTGGAGCTGGATCCGTCAGCCTCCAGGAAAAGGGTTAGAATGGATTGGTGTATTCTTCCCCTCTAATGGCAGCAAACGGTACAAACCTTCTCTTCAAAGCCGTACCACCATTTCTTCAGACAACTCCAGGAATGAATATTCCCTTCAGTTGAACTCCGTGTCAGCTGCTGACACTGCCGTGTATTATTGTGCCAGACATGCACACTGACTGATTTTGACTTCTCTTCTGGGCAAAAACAGGAAACGGATTCTGACAGGGCATTTCTGTCTGTATATTTCATACATTTCACTGTATATCAGACATATACGTTTACAAATACATAGACACAGACACAGACACAGACACAGACACAGACACAGACACAGACACAGACGCATACGCATACGCATACGCATACGCATACTCATACGCATACATGTATACATATACATATACATATACATATACATATACATATACATATACATATACATATACATATACATTTCACTGCTTATTGAATTAATACAATTTAGCGTGTCCAGAGGGATTTCGCGAGAAGAATACTCCACTCCTCTGCTCACAATAGAATCCCTTATGCCACCAGGCTTGAAATTTTGACCTTGAGCCACCCGGAGCTATTCCACCTATGGTCAGATCGAAGCACAGTACACAAAATTGTCTCCTAGAAAGACAGATTTATAATTTGGAAGAGATTTCCTCTAGTGGGCGCCAAAGTGTTGGAAATCAGAAATACAAATCCAGGACAAGACCAATGTATGATATCAGTAAAGATAAAAAAGAGAACATTTCTAAGACAATTGCAATCTGGAAGGAAACCTCCAGGCCCCTGATTAAGGGCCTGAAGACCAAAACATCTGAGGAATGGTTGCAGGAATTGGGTCTAGAGAAAAGAAAGACTATGATAGCAGTATTCCAGTATTTGAGTGGCTTCCACAAAGGAAAAGGGGGTTGAATTATTCTCAAAAGCACCAGAAGGCAAGACAAGAAACAATGGATGGAAATTAATTAAGCAGAAAAGCAACTTGGAGTTAAGGAGAAACTTACCAACAGAGAGGACCATCTAGGGAGCCATTCTGGTCATGGTTGTCCCAAAAGTGCTTTTTCAAGAGGCAACTGGCCTTTTTCCTTTTTCTTTGAAGGAAAGAAGCTTCTTGGATGGGAAGCAAAACATCTTCAAAGAAAAACTAGAAAATCCAGTTGTCTCTTGAAAAAACACCTTTGGGATAACCAGTGGAAAAGTTTGCCTTCAGAAGTTGTAGGTGCTTCATCACTGAAGGTTTTCAAGAAAACATTGGACAGCCACATATCTGAAATTGTATAAGGTCTCGTGTTTGGGAACGGTGTTGGACTAGGAGACCTTCAAGGTCCCTTACAGCTATACTCTAATTGATTGATTGATCCCTCTTTGGTTCCATATAAGTTCAATTTTGTTATCCGGTATTTCTCCCTTATCCCTCTCACCCCAAACCTCATTTTTTCAGCAATCCCCAAACTAACATTTTCAATTACTTTTCATTTTCATTCCTTAACTAAAGAAGGCAGAAGATTATGAAATAGAACTCTGGGGAATAATGGAAACAATCTCAAATCAAACAAATTGATGGGCTTTAGTGGTCAGGAGACTAAAATTATTATAGCAATTAGGAGCAGTGGTTGAACCCATCCATAGTACTTCCTGAGATCTTTGTAAGTTCCTTTCTTTGAAATCTTTGTCCCTCAATGTAGAATGGAGGCAATTGCTGAGCTGCTGTGAATAAATCAAGGATACCAGTAGTAGAGTTAAGAAGTATAGTCAACCTTTCCTTACATAGACACAAAGTAAATTTTGGATTATCTGAACAAACTAGTCACGTGTCATGTGCAAAAAGAGTGAAATATCAGGAGTAGCAGCATCCTACCTATTTTCCATTACTAGTTAAGATTTATGAACATACAGTATGTGCCAACAAAGCCACATAATTTAGAGAGCAATTGAAATAGGAGCTATTCCTCAAACTAATATCTTCCATTGCTTTTCATTTCCATCATATATCAAAGGAAAGAGAAGGTTATCTATAAAAGTCTATTTTAGGTGAAGTCCAACTGAGAGACTTCATCATCAGAGGTGGAAGGGATCTTGGATATCTTCTGGTCCAATGCCCTACACCATTTCAGACAAATGGTTGTCCAATCTCTTCTTAAAATCTTCCAATATTGGAGCATCCACAACTTATGGAGGCAAATTATTCCACTGGTTGATCATATTAATTGTCAGGAAATTTCTCCTTAGTTGCCTTCTCTCAGTGCTTTACATGTGTTTAATGTAGATAATTCTCTTTTTGAAAGTCCAAGAGGGACATGAATGCAAAAAACAGAGGTGACCATAACTGGAGAAGATGGATTTTCACTAGTTGTAACTGTCCCTCAGGGATTACATGGGACCCGAGATATGCATTGTCCAGCGTAGAAGCCAATCTTGAATCCAATTAATTATTTTTGTAAGATTTTTTCCTTGAAATCGTTGGCCCTCAGTTTAATTGTGTGCATTAGAACAGAGGCTATTGCTATGCTGTTGTGAATAGCACAAGAATGTCAGTCTATACTCAAGCCATGGTTATCTAGACTTGCCATAATTCTGAGACGTTTGAGGAAACGTCATGGGTCAAGAGAGCAAAATCTCAGGAAAAAAACTTCCCACCTGTTTGCCTATACTAGGTATAATTTCTGAATATCTCAGACAGCTATTTCTCTCTGAATGGCTAAGTGCCAATGAAACAGCAGAATTCAAAGAGGAAGTCCAATAAGGGAAATAAGAATTTTTCTCTCTGACCAGGTACGATTGTGGTCTCAAAGGGAAACCTGTCCTAATGAATATTGGGAAATTTGCCCAAAGATATTGATTAGGCTGACCTACAGTGGTGAAAATCGTGCTTTTCTAATAGGCAATAAGGCTGGGTTGTGAATTTTGGGAGGGAGGGAGGGAGGGAGGGAGGGAGGAAGGAAGGAAGGAAGGAAGGAAGGAAGGAAGGAAGGAAGGAAGGAAGGAAGGAAGGAAGGAAAGAAGGAAGGAAGGAAGGAAGGAAAAACATAGACTTTATCTACATCCTCTTATAGAATACAAACTCTCCACTGAATCTGGCTTTCTAGGAGCATCTTTATACCTCACTAGGAATATGCAAATATCGTCATGAAATCTTCCTCTTTATAAGGAAAGTCCTCATTTCAGATCTTTACATTTCCTTCAAATCGTACATCTCAGACTGGAGGAAAAAGACTTTAAAAAGAGACTATGAATTCCTTGTTGTTTTTCTTTTCCCTGATAGCCATGCCAAAATGTAAGAACGCAATTTTAGAGAAAGTAACTGTGACTTTTTTTATTTTTCAGAGGCTTGTGAATCCTGATTATTTTGTTGTCTTTTACTTCTTTAGGGTCACTTTCTGAGGTGCAACTTGTGTCATCGGGGCCAGGAATTGTAAGACCAGGGCAAAATTTCAACTTGGTCTGTAAAGTTACTGGTGTCTCCATCGCAAGTGGAGGCTATGATTGGAGCTGGATCCGTCAGCCTCCAGGGAAAGGCTTAGAATGGATAGCCAGCATCTACCCCTATGATGGGACCAAATGGTACTCATCTTCTCTTCAAAGCCGCACCACCATTTCTTCAGACAACTCCAAGAATGAATATTCCCTTCAGTTGAACTCCATGTCAGCTTCTGACACTGCCGTGTATTATTGTGCCAGACATGCACACTGACTGATTTTGCCTCTCTTCTGAACAAAAACAGGAAACTGATTCTGACTGTGGGTTTTTTTTTTGTTGTTGTTCCATGCAGTAGATCAACATTCAGACAAATGAAATCATTTGAATTCCCTGAGTAAATTCTCCCAGAAAAAGCATTGCTAATGAATGTACTCAGTCAATGAAATGTTTAATGAAAAGAAGGAATAGGGGTGACATGATAGCAGTGTTTCAACATCTAAGGAGGTGCCACAAAGATGGGGGCAGGGGTCACTCTATTCTTCAAAGCACCTAGAGGCCAGACAAGAAGCAATGGGTGGAAACTAATCAAGGAGAGAACCAACCTAGAACTAAAGAGAAATCCGTTAACAGTTGGAAGAATTAATCAGTGGAACAACTTGGCTGCAAAAGTTGTGAGTGCTTCAACATGGGAAGTTTCAAAGAAGAGACTGGACAACCATGTGTCTGAAATGCTGTAGGGTCTCCTTGTTCTGACCTAGGCTTCCTGAGTCAATAAAACACATGAGTAGTCCCCCAAAAACTCTTAAATTGCAACAGCGTTGAATTCCCTTCATTCACAGATGAGTCTCAAATAGTTGTAAAGAGTCCTTTGTGATAAGGCTAATAATCCTCTACCTTTATCTCCCTTGATGCGCTGCTAAAGACATAATTGGCAAAGCCACATGGAGTCCAGAATCAAACAGAGCTTCAGACTTTAAACTGAACAGAATTACCAATGTTGCTTCCTGCAAAAGCCCACATGCATTTGCTCCTCTTTTAAGTCTTATGGGAGGAGCCAATCATCTCCAAGCCTTACTCCCATGTCGACCCTTTTGATTTAACTGTTCTTGCCTTCTGGCAGCTCTGCACATGCGCACACTGGGCACATTCACAACTTTTCCTCTGGCCTGTCTTCCTTCCTTCCTTCCTTCCTTCCTTCCTTCCTTCCTTCCTTCCTTCCTTCCTTCCTTCCTTCTTTCCTCTCTCTCTCCTCCCTTATTTCTGATATCAGATTTCCCTTTAGACCTGTTGCTGAACACCAGAGATCAATAATGAAAATCCAAATAAAATGTGCTAGGCCTCTAGGAAATAGAGCGAATCAAGGAGGAAAAGCAGCCTAATCTCTATTTCAAATTTCTCTTTTCAGATCATCAAGTTTAGGGTAGAAGCCAGAGTTGTAATTTGCTGTTTGACAAAGGCAGATTTATAATTTGGAAGAGATTTCCTCTAGGGGGCACTAAAGTGCTGCAAATCAGAACTACAAATAAAGGACAAGACCAATGTATGATATTGGGAAATATAAAAAGCAGAACATTTGTAAGACAATTGCAAACTGGAGGGAAACCAGGAGCTGAAAAAGCTTTTTGGATGAGAAGCAAAACATATTCAAAGAAAAAATCAGAAAATCCAGTTGTCTCTTGAAAAAGCACCTTTGGGATAACCAGTGGAAAAGTTGGCCTTCACAAGTTGTAGATGCTTCATCACTGGAGGTTTTTAAGAAATTACTGGACAGCCACCTATCTGGAATGATATAAGGTCTCCTGCTTGAGAAGGTCGTTGGAGTAGAAGACTTCCAAGGTCCCTTGAAGCTCTCCTGTAATTGATTGATTGATCTTTCTTGGTTCAATTTAAGTTTAATTTTATTTATCCGGTATTTCTCCCTTACCCCTCTCACCCCAAACCTCTTTTTTCCAGCAATCCCTAAACTAAAATTTTCAATTACTTTTCATTTTCATTCCTTAACTTAAAAAGGCAGAAGATTATGAAGTAGAATTTGGAGAATTATGAAAACAATGGAAAATCGAACAACTTGATGGGCTTTAATGGTCAGGAGACTAAAATTGTTACAGCAATTAAGAACAGTGGTAGAACCCATTCATAGCACTTCCTGAGATCTCTGTAAGATCCTTTCTTTGAAATCTTTGTCCCCCACTTTAGAACTGAAGAAATAGCTGAGCTGCTGTGAATAAATCAAGGATACCAGTAGTACAGTCAGAACTAAGTATAAGCATTACTAAGAAGTATAGTCAAGCTTTCGTTACATAGACACAAAGTAAATTTTGGGATATTTGAGGAAACTAGTCACGTGTCATGTGCAAAGAGAGTGAAATATCAGGAGCAGCAGAATCCTACCTATTTTCCATTACTAGTTAAGATTTATGAACATACAGTATATGCCAACAAAACCACATAATTTAGAGAGCAATTGCAATAGGAGCTATTCCTCAAACTCATATCTTCCATTGCTTTTCATTTCCACCATATATCAAAGGAAAGAGAAGGTTATCTATAAAAGTCTGTCTTAGGTGAAGTCCATCTGAGAGACTTCATCATCAGAGGTGGAAGGGATCTTGGATATCTTCTAGTCCAATGCCCTATACCATTTCAGACAAATGGTTGTCCAATCTCTTCTTAAAAGCTTCCAGTATTAGAGCACCCACAACTTATGGAGGCAGATTGTTCCACTGGTTGATTGTATTCATTGTCAGGAAATTTCTCCTTAGTTCCCTTCTCTCAACTCTTTACATATGTTAAATGTAGATAATTCTCTTTTTGAAAATCCAAGAGTGACGTGAATGCAAAAGACAGAGGTGACTATAACTGGAGAAGATGGATTTTCAGTAGTTGTAACTGTTCCTCAGGGATCACATGGGACCCAATATATGCATTGTCCAGTGTAGAAGCCAATCTTGAATGCAATTAATTACTTTTCCAAGATCTTTTCCTTGAAATCTTTGTCCCTCAGTTTAATTGTGTGCATTAGAACAGAGGCCATTGCTATGCTGTTGTGAATAGCTCAAGAATGTCAGTCAATATAGAAGCCATGGTTATCTAGACTTGCCATAATTCTGAGACGTTTGTGGAAACGTCATGGGTCAAAAGAGCAAAAACCTCAGGAAAAAAAACTTCCCTACTATTTGCCTACACTAGTTATATTTTCTGAATATTTCTATCTCAATAGCTAAGTGCCAATGAAACAGCCGAATTCAAAGAGGAAGTCCAATAAGGGAAATAAGACTTTTTTCTCTGACAAGGTATGATTGTGGTCTCAAAGGGAAACTTGTCCTAATGAATATCAGGAAATTTGCCCAAAGCTCTTGATTAGGTTGACATACACTGGAGAAAATCTTACTTTTCTAACAGGCAATAGGCTGGTTTGTGACTTTTGGGAGGGAGGGAGGGAGGGAGGGAGGGAGGGAGGGAGGAAGGAAGGAAGGAAGGAAGGAAAGAAGGAAGGAAGGAAGGAGGGAAGGAAAAACATAGACTTTATCTACATCCTCTTATTGAATACAAACTCTCCACTGAACCTGGCTTTCTAACACCATCTTTATACCTCACTAGGAATATGCAAATATCATCATGAAATGTTCATCTTTATAAGGAGAGTCCTCATTTTAAATCTTTACATTTCCTTCAAATTGTACATGTCGGAGTTGAGGAAAAATACTTTAAAAAGAGACTATGAATTTCTTGCTGTTTTTCTTTTCCCTGATAGCCATGACAAAATGTAAGAACGCAATTTTAGAGAAAGTAACTGTGACTTTTTTTATTTTTCAGAGGTTTGTGAACCCTGATTATTTTTTTGTCTTTTCTTCTTTAGGGTCACTTTCTGAGGTACAACTTGTGTCATCGGGGCCAGGAATTGTAAGACTAGGGCAAAATCTCAACTTGGTCTGTAAAGTTACTGGTGTCTCCATCACGAGTAGAAGCTATGCTTGGCACTGGATCCGTCAGCCTCCAGGGAAAGGCTTAGAATGGATAGCCAGCATCTACCCCAATGATGGGAGCAAATGGTACTCATCGTCTCTTCAAAGCCGCACCACCATTGCTTCAGACAACTCCAAGAATGAATATTCCCTTCAGTTGAACTCTATGTCAGCTTCTGACACTGCCGTGTATTATTGTGCCAGACATGCACACTGACTGATTTTGACTTCTCTTCTGGGCAAAAACAGGAAACAGATTCTGACAGGGCATTTCTGTCTGTATATTTCATACATTTCACTGTATATCAGACATATACGTTTACAAATACATAGACACAGACACAGACACAGACACAGACGCATACGCATACGCATACTCATACGCATACGCATACATGTATACATATACATATACATATACATATACATATACATATACATATACATATACATATACATATACATATACATATACATATACATATACATATACATTTCACTGCTTATTGAATTAATACAATTTAGCGTGTCCAGAGGGATTTCGCGAGAAGAATACTCCACTCCTCTGCTCACAATAGAATCCCTTATGCCACCAGGCTTGAAATTTTGACCTTGAGCCACCTGGAGCTATTCCACCTATGGTCAGATCGAAGCACAGTACACAAAATTGTCTCCTAGAAAGACAGATTTATAATTTGGAAGCGATTTCCTCTAGTGGGCGCCAAAGTGTTGGAAATCAAAAATACAAATCCAGGACAAGACCAATGTATGATATCAGTAAAGATAAAAAAGAGAACATTTCTAAGACAATTGCAATCTGGAGGGAAACCTCCAGGCCCCTGATTAAGGGCCTGAAGACCAAAACATCTGAGGAATGGTTGCAGGAATTGGGTCTAGAGAAAAGAAAGACTATGATAGCAGTATTCCAGTATTTGAGTGGCTTCCACAAAGGAAAAGGGGGTTGAATTATTCTCAAAAGCACCAGAAGGCAAGACAAGAAACAATGGATGGAAATTAATTAAGCAGAAAAGCAACTTGGAGTTAAGGAGAAACTTACCAACAGAGAGGACCATCTAGGGAGTCATTCTGGTCATGGTTGTCCCAAAAGTGCTTTTTCAAGAGGCAACTGGCCTTTTTCCTTTTTCTTTCAAGGAAAGAAGCTTCTTGGATGGGAAGCAGAACATCTTCAAAGAAAAACTAGAAAATCCAGTTGTCTCTTGAAAAAACACCTTTGGGATAACCAGTGGAAAAGTTTGCCTTCAGAAGTTGTAGGTGCTTCATCACTGAAGGTTTTCAAGAAAACATTGAACAGCCACATATCTGAAATTGTATAAGGTCTCGTGTTTGGGAACGGTGTTGGACTAGGAGACCTTCAAGGTCCCTTACAGCTATACTCTAACTGATTGATTGATCCCTCTTTGGTTCCATATAAGTTCAATTTTGTTATCCGGTATTTCTCCCTTATCCCTCTCACCCCAAACCTCATTTTTTCAGCAATCCCCAAACTAACATTTTCAATTACTTTTCATTTTCATTCCTTAACTAAAGAAGGCAGAAGATTATGAAATAGAACTCTGGGGAATAATGGAAACAATCTCAAATCAAACAAATTGATGGGCTTTAGTGGTCAGGAGACTAAAATTATTATAGCAATTAGGAGCAGTGGTTGAACCCATCCATAGTACTTCCTGAGATCTTTGTAAGTTCCTTTCTTTGAAATCTTTGTCCCTCAATGTAGAATGGAGGCAATTGCTGAGCTGCTGTGAATAAATCAAGGATACCAGTAGTAGAGTTAAGAAGTATAGTCAACCTTTCCTTACATAGACACAAAGTAAATTTTGGATTATCTGAACAAATTAGTCACGTGTCATGTGCAAAAAGAGTGAAATATCAGGAGTAGCAGCATCCTACCTATTTTCCATTACTAGTTAAGATTTATGAACATACAGTATGTGCCAACAAAGCCACATAATTTAGAGAGCAATTGAAATAGGAGCTATTCCTCAAACTAATATCTTCCATTGCTTTTCATTTCCATCATATATCAAAGGAAAGAGAAGGTTATCTATAAAAGTCTGTCTTAGGTGAAGTCCATCTGAGAGACTTCATCATCGGAGGTGGAAGGGATCTTGGATATCTTCTAGTCCAACGCCCTATACCATTTCAGAGAAATGGTTGTCCAATCTCTCCTTAAAATCTTCCAATATTGGAGCATCCACAACTTATGGAGACAAATTGTTCCACTGGTTGATCATATTAATTGTCAGGAAATTTCTCCTTAGTTCGCTTCTCTCACTGCTTTACATATGTTAAATGTAGATAATTCTCTTTTTGAAAGTCCAAGAGGGATGTGAATGCAAAAAACAGAGGTGACCATAACTGGAGAAGATGGATTTTCACTAGTTGTACCTGTCCCTCAGGGATTACATGGGACCCGAGATATGCATTTTCCAGCGTAGAAGCCAATCTTGAATCCAATTAATTATTTTTGTAAGATTTTTTCCTTGAAATCTTTGTCCCTCAGTTTAATTGTGTGCATAAGAACAGAGGCTATTGCTATGCTGTTGTGAATAGCACAAGAATGTCAGTCTATATTCAAGCCCTGGTTATCTAGACTTGCCATAATTCTGAGACGTTTGAGGAAACGTCATGGGTCAAGAGAGCAAAATCTCAGGAAAAAAACTTCCCACCTGTTTGCCTATACTAGGTATAATTTCTGAATATCTCAGACAGCTATTTCTCTCTGAATGGCTAAGTGCCAATGAAACAGCAGAATTCAAAGAGGAAGTCCAATAAGGGAAATAAGAATTTTTCTCTCTGACCAGGTATGATTGTGGTCTCAAAGGGAAACCTGTCCTAATGAATATTGGGAAATTTGCCCAATGATCTTGATTAGGATGACCTACAGTGGTGATAATTGTGCGTTTCTAACAGGCAATAGGGCTGGGTTGTGAATTTTGGGAAGGAGGGAGGGAGGGAGGGAGGGAGGGAGGGAGGGAGGGAGGAAGGAAGGAAGGAAGGAAGGAAGGAAGGAAGGAAGGAAGGAAGGAAGGAAGGAAGGAAGGAGGGAAGGAAAAACATAGACTTTATCTACATCCTCTTATTGAATACAAACTCTCCACTGAACCTGGCTTTCTAGGAGCATCTTTATACCTCACTAGGAATATGCAAATATCATCATGAAATGTTCCTCTTTATAAGGAGAGTCCTCATTTTAAATCTTTACATTTCCTACAAATTGTACATGTCAGAGTTGAGGAAAAATACTTTAAAAAGAGACTATGAATTTCTTGCTGTTTCTCTTTTCCCTGATAGCCATGACAAAATGTAAGAACACAATTTTAGGGAAAGCAACTGTGACTTTTTTTATTTTTCAGAGGCTTGTGAACCCTGATTAGTTTTTTGTCTTTTACTTCTTTAGGGTCACTTTCTGAGGTGCAACTTGTGTCATCAGGGCCAGGAACTGTAAGACCAGGGCAAAATCTCAATTTGGTCTGTAAAGTTACTGGTGTCTCCATCACTGATAGTAGCTATGCTTGGAATTGGGTCCGTCAGCCTCCAGGGAAAGGCTTAGAATGGATTGCCAGAATCTTCCCCTATAGTGGCAGCAAACTGTACTCATCGTCTCTTCAAAGCCGCACCACCATTGCCTCAGACAACTCCAAGAATGAATAATCCCTTCAGTTGAACTCCGTGTCAGCTTCTGACACTGCTGTGTATTATTGTGCCAGACATGCACACTGACTGATTTTGCCTTCTCTTCTGAGCAAAAACAGGAAACTGATTCTGACTGTGGGGTTTTTTTTTTTGTTGTTTTTTTTTGTTCCATGCAGTAGATCAACATTCAGACAAATGAAATCATTTGAATTCCCTGAGTAAATTCTCCCAGAAAAAACATTGCTAATGAATGTACTCATTCAATGAAATTTTTGATGAAAAGAAGGAATAGGGGTGACATGATAGCAGTGTTTCAATATCTAGGGAAGTGCCACAAAGATGGGGGCAGGGGTCACTCTATTCTTCAAAGCACCTAGAGGCCAGAAAAGAAGCAATGGGTAGAAAATAATCAAGGAGAGAACCAACCTAGAACTAAAGAAAAATCCGTTAACACTTGGAAGAATTAATCAGTGGAGCAACTTGGCTGCAAAAATTGTGGGTGCTTCAACATGGGAAGTTTCAAGGAAGAGACTGGACAACCATTTCTCTGAAATGCTTTAGGGTCTCCTTGTTCTGACCTAGGCTTCTTGAGTCAATAAACACACGAGAAGTCCCCCAAAACCTCTTTTTTTGCAACAGTGGTGAATTCCCTTCATTCCCAGATGAGTCTCAAATAGTTGTAAAGAGTCCTTTGTGATAAGGCTAATAATCCCCCACCTTTATCTCCCTTGACACGCTGCCAAAGACATAATAGACAAAGCCACATGGAGTCCAGAATCAAACAGAGCTTCAGACTTTAAACTGAACAGAATTACCAATGTTGCTTCCTGCAAAAGCCCACATGCATTTGCTCCTCTTTTAAGTCTTATGGGAGGAGCCAATCATCTCCAAGCCTTACTCCCATGTCGACCCTTTTGATTTAACTGTCCTTGCCTTCTGGCAGCTCTGTGCATGCACAAACTGGGCACAGGCTCCCCCTGTTCCTCTGCCTCTCTGATGTCCGACTCTGGAGGCTCCAGCGGCAGCACGTACCTCCCAGATAGCGCTTTCACTGCCTTTGACACAGAGCCCTTGTCCAAACCTCCCCCAGACTCCAGGACTGGCTCATGTTCCTCCCCAACTTCCTCACTGTCTGGCTCTGCTGCCAGCTCTGCAGGCCACCAGTGGACCACAACACTCCTGCTTGAGCAAAGGGTTGGACTAGATCTCCAAGGTCTTTTCCACTCTGTTATTCTGTGATTCTATTAAATTCAGCTGAAGCAGATGATGACAGGACCCATTCTACCCAAAAGATCCATCTTGCTACAATGAATTATGTTTGCTTATTTATTTGAACCTGAATAAAATGTAACAGTAAGTATGCTCTTGATGGCATGGAAGTGACATCTATTTGTGGAGCTCCCTATCCAGGTAGAAATAAGACAGAGTTTGGATCCTAATGTCCTTAACGAAAAATAAAAAGAAACAAAAAATGGGTTACATTCACAATTTTTCCCCATGTCTTTCTTCCTCCCTTCCTCTCTCCCTCTCTCCCTCCCTCCATCCCTCCCTCCCTCCCTTCCTTCCTTCCATCCATCCATCCTTCCTTCTTTCTTTCTTTCCATTCATCCTTCTTTTCTTTCTCTTCCTTCCTTTCTTCCTATTTCTTCCTTCCTTTCTTTCTTCTCTCTCCACTCCCTTATTTCTGGTATCAGATTTCCATGTTATCCTGTTGCTGAACACCAGAGATCAATATTGAAAGTCAAAATAAAGTGTGCTAGGCATCTAAGAAATAGAGACGATAAAGGAGGAAAGAGGCAATGCAGCCTAATCTCTATTTCAAAGTTCTCTCTTCAGATCATCAGGTTAAAGGTAGAAGCCGGAGCTTTGATTTACTGTTTGAGAAAGGCAGATATATAATTTGGAAGAGATTTCCTCTAGGGGGCACCAAAGTGCTGGACATTAGAAATAGAAACACAGGACAAGACCAATGTATGATATCAGTAAAGATAAAAAGGAGAACATTTCTAAGACAATTGCAATCTGGAGGGAAACCTCCAGGCCCCTGATTAAGGGCCTGAAGACCAAAATATCTGAGGAATGGTTGCAGGAATTGGGTCTAGAGAAAAGAAAGACTATGATAGCAGTATTCCAGTATTTGAGTGGCTTCCACAAAGAAAAGGGGGGTTGAATTATTCTCAAAAGCACCAGAAGGCAAGACAAGAAACAGTGGATGGAAATTAATTAAGGAGAAAAGCAACTTGGAATTAAGGAGAAACTTACCGACAGAGAGGACCATCTAGGGAGTCATTCTGGTCATGGTTGTCCCAAAAGTGCTTTTTCAAGAGGCAACTGGCCTTTTTCCTTTTTCTTTGAAGGAAAGAAGCTTCTTGGATGGGAAGCAAAACATCTTCAAAGAAAAACTAGAAAATCCAGTTGTCTCTTGAAAAAGCACCTTTGGGATAACCAGTGGAAAAGTTTGCCTTCAGAAGTTGTAGGTGCTTCATCACTGAAGGTTTTCAAGAAAACATTGGACAGCCACATATCTGAAATTGTATAAGGTCTTGTGCTTGAGAACGGTGTTGGACTAGGAGACCTTCAAGATCCCTTACAGCTCTATTCTAATCAATTGATTGATCCCTCTTTGGTTCAATTTAAGTTTAATTTTGTTTATCCAGTATTTCTCCCTTACCCCTCTCACCCCAAACCTCTTTTTACCAGCAATCCCCAAACTAAAATTTTCAATTACTTTTCATTTTCATTCCTTAACTAAAAAAGGCAGAAGATTATGAAATAAAACTCTGGGAAATTATGGAAACAATGGAAAATCAAACAGCTTGATGGGCTTTAGTGGTCAGGAGACTAAAATTGTTGCAGCAATTAAGAACATTGGTAGAAAACACCCACAGTACATTCTGAGATCTTCGTAAGATACTATCTTTGAATTATTTGCCTCTCAATTTAGAATGGAGGCAATTGCTGAGCTGCTGTGTATCAATAAGGGATACCAGTTGTACAGTTAATTGAAACTATATTTACATTAATATGAGATTTAAATTTTGGGATATCTGAGAAAACTAGTTACATGTCTAGAGAGAGAAATAGGAGGAGTAGCAGCTTGTGGTATTGCTGAGGTCCCTCGGAATCACAATGGGAAAAAAAGGAAGGGAAAATCTAGAGGAGCTCAAAGGAAGAATATATGGAGGCAGAATGATCTTTGGTAAAACCCAGCACAGCCATGGCTAAAACAAAGGAAAATGAGAAATTTACAGAAATTAACAGAGTAACAGAGTTGGAAGAGAACTTGTAGGTTCTCTTCCCAGGCACAAGCATGAAACCCTACGCCAATTCAGACAAAGGGTTGTCCAATCTCTTCTTAAAACCTCCAGTGAGGGAGCACCCACAACTTCTGGAGGCAAGTTGTTCCACTGATTAGTTGTTCTCACTGTCAGGAAATTTCTTCTTAATTCTAGGTCCCTTCTCTCCTTGATTAGTTTCCATCCATTGTTTCTTGTCTTGCCTTCATGTGCTTTGGAGAATAGGTTGACCAACCTCTTCTTTGTGACGTCCTCTCAGATATTGGAATACCGCTATTATGTCATCCAGAATCTTTCTGTTTTCTAGACTAGACATACTCAATTCCTGCAACCTCTAGAAAGTTCTCCTTAGTTCTAAATTGGTTCTCTCCTTGCTTAGTTTCCATCCACTGCTTCTTGTTATGCCTTGCACCTCTGGGTCAATTGTAATTTGCAGATTATCTTCTAGGGCAGCCCCATGTAGAGAGTTTTGAAGAAGCTTTTCTTATTAAACGGCATAAAATTTAAAAATGTGTAATAGAGTATAATACATAGAAATATAAAATTTCATGTCTCATTGCAATTCTGCCTCTTCTAGTGAGGATCAGTTTCCTTGTCTCAGCTAGTTACATGTGTTTCTAAAAGGTACATTTCTAACACCATCTTTATACCTCACTAGGAATATGCAAATATGATCATGAAATGTTCCTCTTTATAAGGAGAGTCCTCATTTCAGATCTTTATATTTCCTTCAAATTGTACACGTCAGAGTGGAGGAAAAATACTTTAAAAAGGGACAATGAATTTCTTGCTGTTTTTCTTTTCCCTGATAGCCATGCCCAAATGTAAGAACACAAATTTAGAGAAAGCAGCTGTGATTATTTTTTTAAAGAATCTTCTGAATCCTGATCGTTTTTTGTCTTTTACTTCTCTAGGGTCACTTTCTGAGGTTCAACTTGTATCATCTGGGCCAGGAACTGTAAGACCAGGACAAAATCTCAATTTGGTCTGTAAAGTTACTGGTGAATCCATCACTAGTAGCAGCTATGCTTGGAATTGGGTCCGTCAGCCTTCAGGGAAAGGCTTAGAATGGATTGCCCAGATCTTCCCCTATAATGGGGGAAAAGTGTATTCACCTTCTCTTCAAAGCCGCACTACCATTGCTTCAGACAACTCCAAGAATGAATATTCCCTTCAGTTGAACTCCCTGTCTGCTGCTGACACTGGCATGTATTATTGTGCTAGACAGGCACACTGAATGATTTTGCCTGACCTTCTTAGCAAAAACAGGAAACGGATTCTGACAGGGCATTTCTGTTCCACACAACAGATCAACATTCAGACAAATGGAAGCATTTGAATTCTTGGAGTAAATTCTCCCAGAAAAAAACATTGTAAATAAATGCACTCAGTCATTGAAACGTTTAATGAAAAGAAGGAATAGGGTTGACATGACAGCAGTGTTTCAACATCTAAGGAGCTGCCATAAAGAAGAGGGGACACCTTATTCTCCAAAGCACCTGAGGACAAGAAGCAATGGATAGAAAGTAATCAAAGAGGGAACCAACCTAAAAGTAAAGAGAAATTCATTGGCAAAGCTGTTCGATTTGCCATTGTTTCCATAATTCCCCAGAGTTCTACTTAATAATCTTCTGCTGTTTTTTTTTATTTTTTTTCAATTTTTATTTATATATACAGACTAAACAAAACAATAAAACAGTAAAACAAACTAAACAATAAAACAGTAAAACATACAAAACATAAACATATAAACACAAATTCAAATATTTATCCAAATTATCGCAACTGTAGTCTGTAATCTTATTTCATGATTTAACTCCTCCTTATTTGGTCTTTCCCTTCTATCTATCTTTCTGGTTTATTATTGACTTGTATGTGTACTATGTTTTCCTCTTTCTGTATTTGGTAGTTCAATTTACTTCCTGACCCTTTTTCCCTTTTCTATTTTCCAACCAACAATACCACCTTTTCCATACTAGATAGTAATCATGTTCCTCCCTATTTGGTAGTTCCTTAGTGAGTTTATCTAATTCTGCACATTCCATGGTTTTGCTAATTACCCTATCTTCTGTCGATATATCAGTACTCTTCCAGTATTGTGCGTATAGTATTCGTGCTGCTGTTATCATATGTATAATTAAATATGTTATTTCTTTTTCATATTGTCCGTTTAGTATTCCAAGTAGAAAGGTCTCTGGTCTTATTTCTATCTTTTGCCGTATGGTTTCTTCTATCTGGGATCTAATCATTTGCCAGTATTGTTTTGCCATTGGGCAGGTCCACCACATTGGGCAGGTCCACATTCAACAAAGATATTGGTCTATAATTTCGGATATCTGCGTGATCTGTTTCTTCTTTGGGTATTAATGTAACGATAGCCTCTGTCCAGGAATTCGGAATTTTGGCTTCCATAATTGCATCATTAAATAATTCAAGCAGGGTTTCATCCACCGATTGTTGACAATTTTTGTAGAACTCTGCTGGTATTCCATCAGGTCCCGGGGTCTTATTTATTTTTTGTTTTTTCTTCGCCTCAATAAGTTCCATCATTGTAATTGGTCTGTCCAAAGCGTCTCTTCTAATTCTTTGATTTTGGCTTCCCTTAGGTATTGTCTAATATCTTCTTCTGGGGGTTCCTCTTGTTCATATAATTTTTGAAAGAATGCTCTTGCTATATCCTTTTTATCTTTATTTCTATATTGTATCTCTCCAGTATTGTCTTTAAGTTGGTGTATGGTCCGTTTTTCTTTTTCTTTTTTGAGTCTTTTTTCTACTTAATAGTCTTCTGCCGTTTTTAGTTAAAAAATGAAAATGAAAAGTAATCGAAAATTTTAGTTTAGGGATTGTCGTAATCTATTAATGAGTGGAACAACTTGGCTCCAAAAATTGTGGGTGCTCCAACACGGGAAGTCTTAAAGAAGAGATTAGACAATCATTTGTCTGAAATGCTGTAGGGTCTCCTGCTTGAGCAAAGGATTGGACTAGAAAACCTTCAAGGTCTTTTCCAACTCTGTTATACTGTTATTCTATTAAATTCAGCTGAAGCAGACGATGAGAAACCCAAAAGATCCAACGAGCTACAATGTCTGCTTATTCAATTGAACTTGAATAAAATGTGACCATAGCTACCCTCTTGATAGCATAAAAATAACATATATTTGGGCAGCTCCCTATCTAGGTAGAAATAAGAGAGTTTGGATCCTAATGCTCTTCATTAAAAATAAAAAGAAATAGAAAATGGGTTACATTCACAATTTTCTCCAATGTCGGTGTATCTGCTTGTCTGTCTGTCTTTCTGTCTTCCTCTTTCTTTCCTTCCTTCTTTCCTTCCTTCTTTCTTTCCTCCTTCCTTCTTTCCTTCCTTCCTTCCTTCCTTCCCTCCCTCCCTCCCTCCCTCCCTCCCTCCCTCCCTCCCTCCCTCCCTCCCTCCTTCCTTCCTTCCTTCCTTCCTTCCTTCCTTCCTTCCTTCCTTCTCTCTCTCCTCCCTTATTTCTGATACCAGATTTCCCTTTAGACCTGTTGCTGAACACCAGAGATCAATAGTGAAAATCAAAATAAAATGTGCATCTAGGAAATAGAGCGAATAAAGGAGGAAAAGCAGCCTAATCTCTATTTCAAATTTCTCTCTTCAGATCATCAAGTTTAGGGTAGAAGCCAGAGTTTTAATTTACTGTTTGACAAAGGCAGATTTATAATTTGGAAGAGATTTCCTCTAGGGGGCAGCAAAGTGCTGAAAATCAAAACTGAAAATACAGGACAAGACCAATGTATGATATCGGGAAATATAAAAAGTAGACAATTCTAAGACAATTGCAATCTGGAGGGAAACCAAGAGCTGAAGAAGCTTTTTGGATGAGAAGCAAAACATCTTCAAAGAAAAACCATGAAATACAGTTGTCTCTTGAAAAAGCACCTTTGGGATAACCAGTGGAAAAGTTGGCCTTCAGAGGTTGTAGGTGTTTCATCACTGAAGGTTTTTAAGAAAATACTGGACAGCCACCTATCTGGAATGCTATAAGGTCTCCTGCCAAAGTCCCTTGCAGCTCTACTGTAATTGATTAATTGAACCCTCTTTGCTTCAACTTAAGTTTAATTTTGTTTATCCACTATTTCTCCCTCACCCCTCTCACCCCAAACCTCATTTTTCCATCAATCTGCAAACTAAAATTGTCAATTACTTTTCATTTTAATTCCTTACCTTAAAAAGACAAAAGATTATGAAGGAATTGTGGAAACCAATGGAAAATCGAACAGGTAGATGGGCTTTAGTGGTCAGGAGACGAAAATTGTTACAGCAATTAAGAACAGTGGCAGAAACCATCCATAGTACTTCCTGAAATCTTCATAAGATCCTTTCTTTGAAATATTTGCCCCTCAATTTAGAACTGTGGCAATTGCTGAACTGCTGTGTATAATTAAGGGATACCAGTAATATAATTAAATCAAACTATAGTCACATAGACAGAGACAGAGACATAGACAGAGAGGTGACCATAACTGGAGAAGATGAATTTTTACTAGTTATCACTGTCCTTCAGGGATTTCATGGACCTGAGATATGCATTGCCCAGTGTAGAAGCCAATCTTGAATGCAATTAATTACTTTTCCAAGATCTTTTCATTGGAATCTTTGTCCCTCAGTTTAATTGTCCATATTAGAACAGAAGCCATTCTATGCTGTTGCGAATAGCTCAAGATTGTCAGTCTATACTCAAGCCATGGTTATCTAGACTTGCCATAATTCTGAGATGCTTGAGGAAATGTCATGGGTCAAGAGAGCAAAAACCTCAGGAAAAACAACTTCCCACCTGTTTATCTGCACTAGATATATTTTCTGAATATTTCAGACAGTTATTTCTCTCTGAATAGCTAAGTGCCAATGAAAACAACAGAATTCAAAGAGGAAGTCCAATATGGGAAATAAGGTTTTTCTCTCTCTGACAAGGTATGATTGTGATCTCAAAAGGAAACTTGTCCTAATGAATATTGGGAAATTTGCCCAAAGATTTTGATCAGGATGACATACAGTGGTGAAAATCTTACTTTTCTAAGAGGCAATAGGGCTGGGTTGTGAATTTTGGAAGGGAGGGAGGGAGGGAGGGAGGGAGGGAGGGAGGGAGGGAGGGAGGGAGGAAGGAAGGAAGGAAGGAAGGAAGGAAGGAAGGAAGGAAGGAAGGAAGGAAGGAAGGAAGGAAGGAAGGAAGGAAGGAAGGAAGGAAAAACATAGATTTTATCTACATCCTCTTATTGAATACAAACTCTCCACTGAATCTGGCTTTCTAGGAGCATCTTTATACCTCACTAGGAATATGCAAAGACTTTAAAAAGAGACTATGAATTTCTTGCTGTTTCTCTTTTCTCTGATAGCCATGCCAAAATGTAAGAATGCAATTTCAGAGAAAGGAACTGTGACTTTTTTTTTCAGAGGCTTGTGAATCCTGATTATTTTTTTGTCTTCTACTTCAACTTGAGTCATCCGGACCGGGAACTGTAAGACCAGGTCAAAATCTCAACTTGGTCTGTAAAGTTACTGGTATCTCCATCACTGATGATAGCTATGCTTGGCATTGGGTGCGTCAGCCTCCAGGGAAAGGCTTAGAATGGATTGCCAGAATCTACCCCTATCATGGCAGAAAATGGTATTCATCCTCTCTTCAAAGCTGCACCACCATTTCTTCAGACAACTCCAAGAATGAATATTCACTTCAGTTGAACTCCATGTCAGCTACTGACACTGCCGTGTATTATTGTGCCAGAGAGACACACTGGCTGATTTTGTCTGCTCTTCTGGGCAAAAACAGGAAACTGGCATTTCTGTTCCATGAAGAAGATCAACATTCAGACAAATGAAATCATTTGAATTTTTGGAGTAAATTTTCCCAGAAAAAAAACAAAACATTCTTAATGAGTGTACTCAGTCACTGAAATTTTTAATGAAAAGAAGGAATAGGGGTGGCGTGATAGCAGTGTTTTAATATCTATGGAGCGGCCACAAAGACCAGGGGGTCACCCTATTCCTCAAAGCACCTGAAGGCTGGACAAGAAGCAAAGGATGGAAATTAATCAAGGAGCGAAGCAACCTAAAATTAAAGGGAAATCTCTTGACAGTCGGAACAATGAGTCAGTGAACAACCTGGCTCTAAAAATTGTGGGTGCTTTAACACTGGAAGTTTTAAAGATGAAGTCCATCTGAGAGACTTCATCATCAGAGATGGAAGGGAACTTGGAGATCATGTACTCCAACACCATGTTTTGGGAAGAGACCCTATACCATTTCAAACAAATGGTGGTCCAATCTCTTCTTAAAAGCTTCCAGTATTGGAGCATCCACAATTTATGGAGGCAGATCGTCCCACTAGTTAATTATCCTCACTGTCAGGAAATTTCTCCTTAGTTCTAGATTGGTTCTCTCCTTGATTAGTTTCCACCCATTGCTTCTTGTAATGCCTTGCACCTCTGGGTCACTTACAATTTAAAGATTCTCTTCTAGGGATGCCCCATACAGATAGTCTTGAAGGAGCTTTTCTCATTAAGTATTATAACATTTAAAAATATGTAACAGAGTACGTAATATGTAGAAATATAAAATTTCATATCTCGTTGCAATTCTCTCTTACTAAACAAGCACTTCCCTTGTTTACATGCATTTAAACAAGATAAGTCTCCTTTTGGAACTCCAAGAGGGATCCAAAGCCAGACAGAGGGGTGACCATAAGTGGAGAATGTGGATTTTCACTAGTTATTGCTGTCCCTCAGGGATTACTTGGGACCTGAGATATGCATTGTCCAGTATAGAAGACAATCTTGAATGTAATTAATTACTTTTGAAAGATCTTGTCATTCAAATCTTTGTCCCTCAGTTTAAATGTCTATATTATAACAGAGGCCATTGCTATGCTGTTGTGAATAGCTGAAGAATGTCACTCTATACTCAGCCATGGTTACCTAGGTTTCTCATAATTCTGAGACATTTGAGGAAATGTCATGGGTCAGGAGAGCAAACACCTCAGGAAAAACATCTTCCGACCTGTAGAGAAATAAGACTTTTTTCTCTGACAAGGTATGATTGTGGTCTCAAAAGGAAACTTGTTCTAATGGATATTGGGAAATTTGCCCAAAGATCTTGATTAGCCTGACATACAGTGGTGAAAATCTTACTTTTCTAACAGGCATTAGGGCTGGTTTGTGAATTTTGGAAGGGAGGAAGGGAGGGAGGGAGGGAGGGAGGGAGGGAAGGAGGAAGGAAGGAAGGAAGGAAGGAAGGAAGGAAGGAAGGAAGGGAGGGAGGGAGGGAGGGAGGGAGGAAGGGAGGGAGGGAGGAAGGGAGGAAGGAAAAACATAGTCTTTATCTACATCGAATACAAACTCTCCACTGAACCTGGCTTTCTAGGAGCATCTTTATACCTCACTAGGAATATGCAAATATCGTCATGAAATGCTTCTCTTTATAAGAGGGTCTTCATTTCAGATCTTTACATTTCCTTCGAATTGTACATTTCAGAGTTGAGGAAAAATACTGTAAAAAGAGACTATGACTTTCTTGCTGTTTTTCTTTTCCCTGATAGCCATGCCAAAATGTAAGAACACAATTTTAGAGAAAGCAACTGTGACTTTTTTTTCAGAGCCTTGTGAATCCTGATTATTTTGTTGTCTTTTTCTTCTTTAGGGTCGCTTTCTGAGGTTCAACTTGAGTTAT
Organism: Coluber constrictor foxii; assembly: GCA_038048745.1. Classification (NCBI taxonomy): domain Eukaryota; kingdom Metazoa; phylum Chordata; class Lepidosauria; order Squamata; family Colubridae; genus Coluber; species Coluber constrictor. Next base: position 40,388,243 of record CM075961.1, read on the forward strand.
TGGGGCCAGGAACTGTAAGACCAGGGCAAAATCTCAACTTGGTCTGTAAAGTTACTGGTGTCTCCATCACGAGTAGAAGCTATGCTTGGCACTGGATCCGTCAGCCTCCAGGAAAAGGCTTAGAATGGATTTGTAGAATCTACCTCTCTGATGGCAGCAAACTGTACTCACCTTCTCTTAAAAGCCGCACCACCATTGCTTCAGACAACTCCAAGAATGAATATTCCCTTCAGTTGAACTCCGTGTCAGCTGCTGATACTGCCATGTATTATTGTGCCACTGATACACACTTACTGATTTTGCCTTCGCTTCTGAACAAAAACAGGAAACGGATTCTGATAGGGCATTTCTGTCTGTATATTTCATACATTTCACTGTATATCAGACATAGACTTAGACATAGACATAGACACAGACACAAATACAGACACAGACATATACATATACTTAAGAAATACAAATACATTTCACTGTTTATTGAATTAATACAATTTAGCATGTCCAGAGGGATTTCACAAGAAGAATACTCCACTCCTCTGCTCACAATCGAATCCCTTATGCCACCAGGCTTGAAATTTTGGCCTTGAGCCACTTGGACCTATGCCACCTGTGATCAAGATCTAAGCATAGTACACAAAATTGTCTGCTAGAATTTCCTACCTGTCAATAACTTATTGAGCTTCAATCGCAATAATAGATGGGCAAACAATTGATACAATCCAGGAGTGAAATTAAGCAGATTATAACAGTTTCTGGCGAACCGATAGAGGAAATTTTGAGTAGCTAGGAGAATTGGCAAATACCACCTCTGGCTGGCTGCAGAGAGGGATGGGAATGGAGATTTTGCAATAACCTTTCTCCAGGAGTGGGGAGGGAATGGGGATTTTGCAGTATCCTTCCCCTGGAGGGGGGTGGGAATGGAGACTTTGCAATACCCTTCCCTTGCCATGCCCACCAAGCCACGCCCACAGAACTGGTAGGGAAAAATTTTGAATATCACTCCTTACAAAAACTCAAGGTAAGCCACTCCAAACTCGATTGCAGAAAATACGACTTCAGAAACAGAGTGGTCAAGGCCTGGAATTCTCTACCCGATTCCGTTATCCTAGCATCAAACCCTCACAGCTTCAACCTTCAACTGTCTACTGTGGACCTAATCCCATTCCTAAGAGGCCCACAAAGGGGGCCTGCATAAGTGCACCAGCATGCCTACCATCCCTGTCCTTACTGTGATTTGTTCTTATTTTTTTGTGTTCATGTCCATGTTTATACTTATACCTGCTATCTTGTCCATGTTTGCCAAACTATTTATTTATTTATTTATTTATTTGTTTGTTTTTTTGTTTGTTTGTTTGATTTATATGCCGTCCTTCTCCAAAGACTCAGGGCGGCTTACAATGCATTAAGCAATGCAACACAAACTAACTACAAATAAATAATAAAAATTTCTGTTCCATTCAGCAGATCAACCATCAGACAAATGAAAGCATCTGAAATCTTGGAGTAATGTCTCCCAGAAAAACTTTGTTAATAAATGTACTCAGTCATTGACATATTTAATGAAAAGAAGGAATAGAGGTGACATGATAACCGTTTCCCAATATGTAAGGAGATGCCCCCCCCCACAAAAAAAGAAGGGCCACCCTATTCCTCAAAGCAGGAGATGAAGCAATGGATGGAAGGTAACCAAGGAGAGAAGCAACCTAGAACTATGGAGAAATTTCCTGACTGTTAGAACAATTAATCAGTGAAAAAACTTGGCTTCAAAAGTTGAGGTGCTTCAACACTGCAAGTTTTAAAGAAGAGCTTGGACAACCATTTCTCTGAAATGCTCTTTGGTCTCCTAGAGACCTCCAAGGTCTTTTCCATCACTATTATTCTGTTATGCAATTAAACTCAGCTGAAGCAGATGATGACAGAAGCCATTCTATGCAAAAAGTCCAATTTGCAACAATGAATTAGTAGCAAGTAATAGAATTCTGCTTATTTATTTGTACCTTTAAGAAATGTAACAGCAAGTATGTTCTTGAAGGCATGGACATGACATATATTTGTGGAGCTCTCTTTCTAGGCGGAAATAAAACAGAGTTTGGATTATAATGTCCTTAATGAAAAATGAAACAGAAAATGGGTTACATTTACAATTTTCTCCCTGGTATATATGTATGTATGCCTTCCTTCCTTCCTTCCTTCCTTCCTTCCTTCCTTCCTTCCTTCCTTCCTTCCTTCCTTCCTTCCTTCCTTCCTTCCTTCCTTCCTTCCTCCCTCCCTCCCTCCCTCCCTCCCTCCCTCCCTTCCTTCCTTCCTTCCTTCCCTCCTTTCCTTCTTTCTTTCTTTCTTCCCTCTCTCCTCCCTTATTTCTGATATTAGATTTTCCTTTAGACCTGTTGTTGAACACCAGAGATTAATACTGAAAATCAAAATAAAATGTGCTAGGCATCTAGGAAATAGAGCGAACAAAGGAGGAAAGAGGCAATGCAGCCTAACCTCTATTTCAAATTTCTCTTTTCAGATCATAGGGTAGAAGCCTAACAGTAAATTAAAGCTGTTAATTTACTGTTTAATTTAATTTACTGTTCCACAAAGGCAGATTTATAATTTGGAAGAGATTTCCTCTAGGGGGCACTAAAATTCTGCAAATCAGAAGTACAAATACAGGACAAGATCAATGTATGATATCAGGAAATATAAAAAGCAGAATATTTCTAAGAAAATTACAACCTGGAGGGAAACCAAGATCTGAAGAAACTTTTTGGATGAGAAGAAAACCTCTTTTCAAAGAAAAACCAGAAAATACAGTTGTCTCTTGAAAAAGCACATTTGGGATAACCAGTGGAAAAGTTTTCTTTCAGAAGTTGTAGATCCTTCATCACAGAAGGTTTTTAAGAAAATACTGAACAGCCACCTATCTGGAATGCTATAAGGTCTCCGGCTTGAGAAGGTCGTTGGAGTAGAAGACTTCCAAGGTCTCTTGAAGCTCTACTGTAATTGATTGATTGATCCCTCTTGGTTCAATTTAAGTTTAATTTTGTTTATCCACTATTTCTCCCTTACCCCTCTCACCCCAAACCTCTTTTTTCCAGCAATCCCCAAACTAAAATTTTCAATTACTTTTCATTTTCATTCTTTATTTAAAAAAGGCAGAAGATTATGAAGTAGAATTTGGAGAATTATGAAAACAATGGAAAATAGAACAACTTGATGGGCTTTAATGGTCAGGAGACTAAAATTGTTACAGCAATGAAGAACAGTGGTAGAAACCATTCATAGCACTTCCTAAGATCTTTGTAAGATCCTTTCTTTGAAATCTTTGTCCCTCACTTTAGAACGGAGGCAATAGCTGAGCTGCTGTGAATAAATCAAGGATACCAGTAGTACAGTCAGAACTAAGTATAAGTATTACTAAGAAGTATAGTCAAGCTTTCGTTACATAGACACAAAGTAAATTTTGGGATATCTGAGGAAACTAGTCACGTGTCATGTGCAAAGAGAGTGAAATATCAGGAGTAGCAGGATCCTACCTATTTTCCACTACTAGTTAAGATTTATGAACATACAGTATATGCCAACAAAACCACATAATTTAGAGAGCAATTGCAATAGGAGCTATTCCTCAAACTCATATCTTCCATTGTTTTTCATTTCCACCATATATCAAAAGAAAGAGAAGGTTATCTATAAAAGTCTGTCTTAGGTGAAGTCCATCTGAGAGACTTCATCATCAGAGGTGGAAGGGATCTTGGATATCTTCTAGTCCAACGCTCTATACCATTTCAGACAAATGGTTGTCCAATCTCTTCTTAAAATCTTCCAATATTGGAGCATCCACAACTTATGGAGGCAAATTATTCCACTGGTTGATCATATTAATTGTCAGGAAATTTCTCCTTAGTTGCCTTCTCTCAACTCTTTACATATGTTAAATGTAGATAATTCTCTTTTTGAAAGTCCAAGACAGACATGAATGCAAAAAACAGAGGTGACCATAACTGGAGAAGATGGATTTTCACTAGTTGTAACTGTCCCTCAGGGATTACATGGGACCTGAGATATGCATTGTCCAGCGTAGAAGCCAATCTTGAATCCAATTAATTACTTTTGTAAGATTTTTTCCTTGAAATCTTTGTCCGTCAGTTTAATTGTGTGCATTAGAACAGAGGCCATTGCTATGCGGTTGTGAATAGCTCAAGAATGTCAGTCAATACAGAAGCCATGGTTATCTGGACTTGCCATAATTCTGAGACGTTTGTGGAAACGTCATGGGTCAAAAGAGCAAAAACCTCAGGAAAAAAAACGTCCCACCTGTTTGCCTACATTAGTTATATTTTCTGAATATTTCTCTCTGAATAGCTAAGTGCCAATGAAACAGCAGAATTCCAAGAGGAAATCCAATAAGGGAAATAAGACTTTTTTCTCTGACAAGGTATGATTGTGGTCTCAAAGGGAAACTTGTCCTAATGAATATCAGGAAATTTGCCCAAAGCTCTTGATTAGGCTGACATACAGTGGAGAAAATCTTACTTTTCTAACAGGCAATAGGCTGGTTTGTGACTTTTGGGAGGGAGGGAGGGAGGGAGGGAGGGAGGAAGAAGGAAGGAAGGAAGGAAGGAAGGAAGGAAGGAAGGAAGGAAGGAAGGAAGGAAGGAAGGAAGGAAGGAAGGAAGGAAGGAAGGAAGGGAAAACATAGACTTTATCTACATCCTCTTATTGAGTACAAACTCTCCACTGAACCTGGTTTTCTAACACCATCTTTATACCTCACTAAGAATATGCAAATATCATCATCTAATGTTCCTCCTTAAAACAGGGTCTTCATTTCAGATCTTTACATTTCCTTCGAATTGTACATGTCAGGGTTGAGGAAAAAGACTTTAAAAAGAGACTATGAATTTCTTGCTGTTTTTCTTTTCCCTGATAGCCATGCCAAAATGTAAGAACTCAATTTTAGGGAAAGCAACTGTGACTTTTTATTTTTCAGAGGCTTGTGAATCCTGATTTTTTTTTGTCTTTTACTTTTTTAGGGTCCCTTGCTGAGGTTCAACTTGTGTCATCGGGGCCAGGAACTGTAAGACCAGGGCAAAATCTCAATTTGGTCTGTAAAGTTACTGGCGTCTCCATCACCGATGATAGCTATTCTTGGTATTGGGTCCGTCAGCCTCCAGGGAAAGGCTTAGAATGGCTTGCCAATATCTACCCCTATGATGGCAGAAAATGGTACTCATCTTCTCTTCAAAGCCGCACCACCGTTGCTTCAGACAACTCCAAGAATGAATATTCACTTCAGTTGAACTCTATGTCAGCTGCTGACACTGCCGTGTATTATTGTGCCAGACATGCACACTGACTGATTTTGACTTCTCTTCTGGGCAAAAACAGGAAACTGATTCTGACAGGGCATTTCTGTTCCATACAACAGATCAACGTTCAGACAAAAGAAATTGTTTCAATTCTTGGAGTAAATTCTTCCCAAAAAAACCCATTGCTAATGAATGCACTCAGTCATTGAAATGTTTAATGAAAAGAAGGAATAGGGTTGACATGATAGCAGTGTTTTGATATCTAAGGAGGTGCCACAGAGAAGAGGGAGTCAAACTATTCTTCAAAGCACCTGAAGGCCAGACAAGAAGCAATGGGTGGAAACTAATCAAGGAGAGAAGCAACCTGGAACTAAAGAGAAATCCATTAACAGTTGGAACAATTAATTGCTGGAACAACTTGGCTGCAAAAACTGTGGGTGCTTCAACATGGGATGTTTCAAAGAAGAGACTGGACAACCATTTGTCTGAACTGCTATAGGGTCTCCTTGTTCTGACCGAGACTTCCTGAGTCAATAAACACACCAGCAGTCCCCAAAACCTCTTTGATTGCAACAGCTGTGAATTCCCTTCATTCAGAATTATCTACATTAAACACATGTAAAGCTCTGAGACAAGAGAAATCATCCTATATACTGCTCCTTAGTAAGAGAGGCAGAATTGCAAAAATATCTATAACTGAAAAAACTAGAAATAAGGGGACATTTTGTGCAAATGAGTACATCCCACCTCTAGAATGATTTCCCTTCAGAAGTTGTGGCTGCTCTAATACTGGAAGTTCTTAGGAAGAGATTGGACAACCATTAGTCTGAAATGGTATAGGGCGTTGGACTAGAAGAAATCCAAGATCCCTTCCATCTCTGATGATGATGTCTCTCAGATGGACTTCACCTAAGACAGACTTTTATAGATAACCTTTTCTTTCCTTTGATATATGAAAACCAATGGAAGATAGCTCCTACTGCAATTGCTCTCTAAATTATGTGGTTTTGTTGTCCCATACTGTATGTTCATAAATCGTAACTAGTAGTGGAAAACAGGTAGGATGTTGCACTCTCTTTGCACATGACACGTGACTAATTTCTTCAGATATCCCAAAATTTACTTTGTGTCTATGTAAGGAAAGCTTGAGGGTACTTCTTAACTTTACTACTGATATCCTTGATTTATTCACAGCGGCACAGGAATTGCCTTCGTTCTAAATTGAGGGACAAAGATTTCAAAGAAAGGATCTTACAAAGATCTCAGGAAGTACTATGGATGGTTTCTACCACTGTTCTTAATTGCTATAACAATTTTAGTCTCCTGACCACTAAAACCCATCAATTTGTTTGATTTGTGATTGTTTCTATTATTCCCCAGAGTTAATCTTCTGGCTTCTTTAGTTAAGCAATGAAACCGAAAAGTAATTGAAAATTTTAGTTTGGGGATTGCTGGAAAAATGAGGTTTGGGGTGAGAGGGATAAGGGAGAAATAGCGGATAAACAAAATAAACTTAAATTGAACCAAAGAGGGACAAATCAATCAATTAGAATAGAGCTGTACGGGACCTTGAAGGTCTCGTAGTCCAACACCGTTCTCAAGCAGGAGACCTTATACAATTTGAGATATGTGGCTGTCAATTACTTTTCATCTTCATTCCTTATCTAAAAAAGGCAGAAGATTATGAAGTTGAATTATGTCTGGGGAATTATGGAAACAATGGAAAATCAAACAGCTAAATGGGCTTTAGTGGTCAGGAGACTAAAATTGTTACAGCATTTAAGAACAGTGGTAGAACCCATCCATAGTACATTCTGAGATCTTCGTAAGATGCTTTCTTTGAAATCTTTGCCCCTCAATTTAGAACGGAGGCAATTGCTGAGCTGCTGTGTATCAATAAGGGATACCAGTAGTACAGTTAATTCATACTATGGTCACATGGATATGAGCCTTAAATTTTGGGATATCTGAGAAAACTAGTCACCTGTCTAGAGAGAGAAATAGGAGGAGTAGCAGCTTGTGGTATTGCTGAGGTGCCTCGGAATCACAATGGGAAAAAAAGGAAGGGAAAATCTAGAGGAGCTCAAAGGAAGAAAATATGGACGCAGAGTGATCTTTCCTAAAACCCAGCACAACCAGGGGTAAAACAAAGGAAAATGAGAAATTTACAGAAATTAACACAGTAACAGAGTTGGAAGAGAACTTGTAGATCTTCACATTGAACCACAGGCTCAAGCAAGAAATGCTACCCCACTTCAAACAAATTGTTGTCCAATCTCTTCTTAAAAACATCCAGTGATGGAGCACCCACAACTTCTGGAGGCAAGTTGTTCCACTGATTAATTGTTCTCACTGTCAGGAAATTTCTTCTTAATTCCAGGTCGCTTCTCTCCTCGATTACTTTCCATTCATTGTTTCTTGTCTTGCCTTCTTGTGCTTTGGAGAATAAGTTGACCAACCTCTTCTTTGTGACATCAGTTCAGATATTGGAATACCACTATTATGTCATCCAGAGTCTTTCTGTTTTCTAGACTAGACCTACCCAATTCCTGCAACCTCTAGAAAGCTTTCCTTAGTTTAAAATTGGTTCTCTCCTTGATTATTTTCCATCCACTGCTTCTTGTTATGCCTTGCACCTCTGGGTCAATTGTAATTTACAGGTTGTCTTCTAGGGCAGCACCATGGAGAGAGTTTTGAAGCAGCTTTTCTTATTAAACAGCATAAAATGTAAAAATGTGTAATAGAGTATAATACATAGAACTACAAAATTTCATGTCTCATTGCAATTCTGCCTCTTCTAGTGAGGATCGGAACTGAGGTTCAGTTTCCTTGTCTCAGCTATTTACATGTGTTAAATGTAGATGATTCCCCTTTTTAAAGCCCAATGAAGACAGAGAGGTGACTATAACTAGAGAAGATTTATTTTTACTAGTTATCACTGTCCTTCAGGGATTTCATGGACCTGAGATATGCATTGTCCAGTGTAGAAGCCAATCTTGAATGCAATTAATTACTTTTCCAAGATCTTTTCATTGAAATCTTTGTCCCTATGTTTAATTGTCTACAGTATTTTAGAACAGAGGCCATTCTATGCTGTTGTGAATAGCTCAAGAATGTCAGTCTGTACTCAAGCCATGGTTATCTAGACTTGCCATAATTCTGAGACGTTTGAGGAAATATCATGGGGCAAGAGAGCAAAAACCTCAGGAAAAACAACTTCCCACCTGTTTATCTGCACTGTGTATATTTTCTGAATATTTCAGAAAGCTATTTCTCTCTGAATAGCTAAGTGCCAATGAAACAGCAGAATTCAAAGAGGAAGTCCAATATGGGAAATAACATTTTTTTTCTCTGATAAGGTATGATTGTGGTCTCAAAAGGAAACTTGTCCTAATGAATATTGGGGAATTTGCCCAAAGATCTTGTTTAGGGTGACATACCGTGGTGAAAATCTTACTTTTCTAACAGGCAATAGGGCTGGGTTGTGAATTTTGGAAGGGGGGAAGGGAGGAAGGAAAAAGAAGGGAGGGAGGGAAGGAGGGAGGGAGGGAGGGAGGAAGGGAGAGAGGAAGGAAAAATATAGACTTTATGTACATCCTCTTATTGAATACAAACTCTCCACTGAACCTGGCTTTCTAGGAGTGTCTTTATACCTCACTAGTAATATGCAAATATCGTCACGAATTCTTCCTCTTTATAAGAGAGTCCTCAATTTAAATCTTTACATTTCCTTCATATCGTACATGTTACACTGGAGGAAAACGACTTTCAAAAGCAACTATGAATTTCTTGCTGTTTTTCTTTTCCCTGATAGCCATGTCAAAATGTAAGAACACAATTTTAGAGAAAGCAACTATGACTTTCAGAGGCTTGTGAATCCTGATTATTTTGTTGTCTTTTACTTCTTTAGGGTCACTTTCTGAGGTTCAACTTGTATCATCGGGGCCAGGAACTGTAAGACCAGGGCAAAATCTCAATTTGGTCTGTAAAGTTACTGGTGTCTCCATCACTAGTAGTAGCTATGTTTGGGGCTGGATCTGTCAGCCTCCAGGGAAAGGGTTAGAATGGATAGCCAGCATCCACCCCTATGATAGAAGGAAAGGGTACTCACCTTCTCTAGAAAGCCGAACCACCATTGCTTCAGACAACTCCAAGAATGAATATTCCCTTCAGTTGAACTCCGTGTCGGCTGCTGACACTGCCGTGTATTATTGTGCCGGAGAGACACACTGACTGATTTTGTCTGCTCTTCTGGGAAAAACAGGAAACTGATTCTGACAGGGCATTTCTGTTCCATGCAGCAGATCAACATTCAGACAAATGGGGAGGTTAAACGCAACCACATGTTTATTGGACCCGTGTCCCTCTTGGCTATTACTGGCTACCTGGGAGGTTACGCGAGGCTGCCTCCAGAGGTTTAGAAATGCCTCTCTGGGGGAGTGTTTCTTGCCGCCGGCTTTGAAAGAGGTGGTGGTGAGGCCCCTCCTTAAGAAGGCTTCTCTGGACCTGGCTGTTATGGCTAATTACCATCCTGTCTCGAACCTTCGCTTCTTGGTGAAAGTTGTAGAGAGTATGGTTGCACGCCAGCTCCTGCAATACCTGGATGACACTGTCTATCTAGATCTGTTCCAGACCAGCTTCAGGCCTAGGTACAGCATGGAAATGGCATTGGTCGCATTGATTGATGATCTCTGGAGGGCTCGGGACAAAGGTTGCTCCTCTGTTCTGGTCCTATTAGATCTCTCAGCGGCTTTTGATACCATTGGCCATGGTATCATGCTGCACCAGCTGGAGGGTTTGGGGGTGGGAGGCACCGTGTTGCGGTGGTTTTCCTCCTATCTCTCCGACCGGTTGCAGTCTGTGTTGACAGGGGGGCAGAGGTCGACCTCGAGGTGCCTTGTTTGTGGGGTGCCACAGGGATCGGTCCTCTCACCACTCCTGTTCAACATTTATGTGAAGCTGTTGGGTGAGATCATCTGTGGTTTTGGGGTGCAGTGCCATCTGTATGCTGATGACACCCAGCTGTACATCTCCACCCCAACGATGCCCTTGAAGTTATGTCCCAGTGTCTGGAGCCCGTGCGGGTGTGGATGGGGAGGAACAGGCTTCAACTCAACCTTTCCAAGACCTAGTGGCTGTGGATGCCGGCATCCTGATATAGCCAGCTGGTGCCATTGCTGGCTATTGGGGGCGAGTCATTGACCCCCACAGAGGGAGCTCGCAACTTGGGAGTACTCCTGGACACACGGCTGTCTTTAGAAGAGCATATGATGGCCGGGGGGCTTTTTATCAGGTTCACCTGATACACCAATTGCGCCCCTTTCTGAGTCGGGATTCCTTATGCACAGTCACCCATGCTCTCGTCAGTTCCCGCCTGGATTACTGTAACACTGTCTACATGGGGCTCCCCTTGAAGAGCACCCAGAGGCTCCAACTGGTCCAGAATGCAGCCACGTGGGTGATTAGGGGAGCGACCTGGCGCTCCCACGTAACACCTCTCCTGCGCAAGCTGCACTGGCTCCTGGTGGTCTTCCGGATGCTCTTCAAGGTGTTGGTTCTCACCTTTAAAGCGCTCCATGGCTTAGGCCAGGGTATTTACAAACCGCCTTCTGCTACCGATAACCTCCTACCCCCCCAATACGCTCTCACAGAAAGGGCCTCCTCAGGGTGCCGTCGGCCAAACAATGTAGGCTGGTGACCCACAGGGGGAGACCCTTCTCTGTGGGGGCACCCGCCCCCTGGAACGAACTACACCCTGGGATACGTACGATTCCCAACCTCCATACGTTTCGCCAGGCCCTTAAGACCCTGTTATTTCAGCAGGCTGGCCTGGCTGAATAAAAATTTGGGATGGGGCATTTTAAATTATGGGTTTTAATGAAGATAGTCAAATTTGTTTACTTCAGTTTTAAATGAGTTTTAATGTTATATGGTTCACTGTTTTATCATGGCTTTAAACCCACCTGAGTCCTTCGTGAGAAGGGCCGTATATAAATCTAATAAAACTAAACTAAACTAAACTAAGAAGCAGAACAGTTTTAAAACAATTACAACCTGAAGGGAAACCAAGACCTGAAGAAGCTTTTTGGATGAGAAACAAAACATCTTAAAAGAAAAACCAGGAAATCCAGTTGTCTCTTGAAAAAGCACGTTGGGGAAAACCAGTGGAAAACTTTGCCTTCAGAAGTTGTAGATGCTTCATCACTGAAGGTTTTAAAGAAAATTCTGGACAGCCACCTACCTGGAATGCTATAAGCTCTCCTGCTTGAAGAGGAAGTTAGAAAAGAAGACTTCCAAGGTCCCTTGCAGCTCTACTGTAATTGATTGATTGATCCCTCATTGGTTCAATTTAAGTTTAATTTTGTTTATCCGCTATTTCTCCATTACCCCCCTAATCCCAAACCTCTTTTTTCCAGCAATCCCCAAACTAAAATTGTCAATTACTTTTCATTTTCATTCCTGTACAAAAAAAGGACAAAAATTATGAAGTAGAACTGGGGAATTATGGAAAGAATGGAAAATTGAACAGCTTGATGGGCTTTAGTGGTCAGGAGACTAAAATTGTTACAGCAATTAAGAACAGTGGTAGAACCCATCCATAGTACATTCTGAGATCTTCATAAGATCATTTCTTTGAAATCTTTGCCAGATTACAAGAGCGAGATCAACCGCCCCAGGCATGCCAGAAAAGCAAGGTCTTCACCGCTTTTCGGAAGGCCAATAGGGTGGGGATAGTCCAGACCTCAGGAAGTAACTGCTTCTAGAGAAGTGGGGTAGCCACAGAGAAGGCTCTCCCCCATGGGCCCGCCAGCTGGCATTGTTTAGCTGACGGGACCAGGAGGAGACCAACTCTGTGGGATCTTCCTGGTCGCTCAGACCTAGGTGGCAGAAGGCGGTCTCGAAGATAACCTGGCCCTGAGCCATGTAGGGCTTTAAAGGTAATAACCAACACCTTGAATTGTGACTGGAGACCAAAAGGGAGCAAATGCAGCTCTTGGAGAATTGGGGTAATGTGGGTGTACGTAGGTGCACCCACGACAGATCTTTTCTAAAACTCAAGACAGCTGTAGCTAAAACAAAGGAAAATGAGAAATTAACAGAAATTAATAGAGTAACAGAGTTGGAAGAGAACTTGTAGGTCTTCAAGTTCAACCCCCTGTTTAAGCAGGAAACCCTACACCACTTCAGACAAATGGTTGTCCAATCTCATCTTAAAAGCCTCCAGTGATGGAGCACCCACAACTTCTGAAGGAAAATCGTTCCACTGGTTAATTGTTCTCATTGTCAGGAAATTTCTCCTTAGTTCTAGATTGGTTCTCTCCTTGATTAGTTTCCACCCATTGCTTCTTGTTATGCCTTGCACCTCTGGGTCACTCGTAATTTACAGATTGTCTTCTAGGGCTGCCCCATGCAGAGAGTCTTGAAGGAGCTTTTCTTATTAAGCACCATAACATTTAATAAATATGAAACAGAGTACGTAATATATAGAAATATAAAATTTAATATCTTGTTGCAATTCTATCTTAGTAAGAAGCAGCATTATAGGATCACTTCCCTTGTTTACATGTCTTTAATGTAGATAATTCTCTTTTTGGAACTCCAAGAAGGATTCAAATGCCAGACAAAGGGGTGACCATAACTGAAGAAGATGGATTTTCACTAGTTATTGCTGTCGCTCAGGGATTACATGGGACCTGAGATATGCATTGTCCAGTATAGAAGACAATCTTGAATGCAATTAATTACTTTTGTAAGATCTTTTCTTTGAAATCTTTGTCCCTCAGTTTAATTGTCCATATTAAAACAGAGGCCACTTCTATGCTGTTGTGAATAGCTCAAGAATGTCAGTCTATACTCAAGCCATGGTTGTCTAGACTTGCCATAATTCTGAGATGTTTGAGGAAACGTCATGGGTCAAGAGAGCAAAAACCTCAGGAAAAACAACTTCCCACCTTTTTGCCTACACTAAGTATATTTTCTGAATATTTCAGAAAGCTATTTCTCTCTGAATAGCTAAGTGCCAATGAAACAGCAGAATTCAAAGAGGAAATCCAATAAGGGAAAAAAGACTTTTTCTCTGGTATGATTGTGGTCTCAAAAAGAAATTTGTCCTAATGAAATTTGGGAAATTTGCCCAAAGATCTTGATTAGGCTGACATACAGTGGTGAAAACCTTACTTTTCTAACAGGCATTAGGGCTGGTTTGTGAATTTTGGGAGGGAGGGAGGGAGGGAGGGAGGGAGGGAGGGAGGGAGGGAGGGAGGAAGGAAGGAAGGAAGGAAGGAAGGAAGGAAGGAAGGAAGGAAGGAAGGAAGGAAGGAAGGAAGGAAGGAAGGAAGGAAGGAAGGAAAAATATAGACTTTATCTACATCCTCTTATTGAATACAAACTCTCCACTGAGCCTGGCTTTCTAACACCACCTTTATACCTCACTAGGAATATGCAAAATATCATCATGAAATGTTCCTCTTTATAAACAGGGTCCTAATTGTAGATCTTTACATTTCCTTCCTATTGTACATGTCAGATTGAAGGAAAAATACTTTAAGAAGAGACTATGAATTTCTTGCTGTTTTTCTTTTCCCTGATAGTGATGCCAAATGAATATTATAGTGTATTATTGTGCAAGTGATACACACTGGCTGATTTTGTCTGCTCTTCTGGGCAAAAACAGGAAACTGGCATTTCTGTTCCATGAAGAAGATCAACATTCAGACAAATGAAATCATTTGAATTTTTGGAGTAAATTTTCCCAGAAAAAAAAAACATTCTTAATGAATGTACTCAGTCACTGAAATTTTTAATGAAAAGAAGGAATAGGGGTGGCGGGATAGCAGTGTTTTAATATCTATGGAGCGGCCACAAAGACCAGGGGGTCACCCTATTCCTCAAAGCACCTGAAGGCTGGACAAGAAGCAAAGGATGGAAATTAATCAAGGAGAGAAGCAACCTAAAATTAAAGGGAAATCTCTTGACAGTCGGAACAATGAGTCAGTGAACAACGTGGCTCTAAAAATTGTGGGTGCTTTAACACTGGAAGTTTTAAAGATGAAGTCCATCTGAGAGACTTCATCATCAGAGATGGAAGGGAACTTGGAGATCATGTACTCCAACGCCATGTTTTGGGAAGAGACCCTATACCATTTCAAACAAATGGTGGTCCAATCTCTTCTTAAAAGCTTCCAGTATTGGAGCATCCACAATTTATGGAGGCAGATCGTTCCACTGGTTAATTGTCCTCACTGTCAGGAAATTTCTCCTTAGTTCTAGATTGGTTCTCTCCTTGATTAGTTTCCACCCATTGCTTCTTGTAATGCCTTGCACCTCTGGGTCACTTACAATTTAAAGATTCTCTTCTAGGGATGCCCCATACAGATAGTCTTGAAGGAGCTTTTCTTATTAAGTATTATAACATTTAAAAATATGTAACAGAGTACGTAATATATAGAAATATAAAATTTCATATCTCGTTGCAATTCTCTCTTACTAAACAAGCACTTCTCTTGTTTACATGCATTTAAACAAGATAAGTCTCCTTTTGGAACTCCAAGAGGGATCCAAAGCCAGACAGAGGAGTGATCATAAGTGGAGAAGATGGATTTTCACTAGTTATCGCTGTCCCTCAGGGATTACTTGGGACCTGAGATATGCATTGTCCAGTATAGAAGACAATCTTGAATGTAATTAATTACTTTTGAAAGATCTTGTCATTCAAAACTTTGTCCCTCAGTTTAAATGTCTATATTATAACAGAGGCCATTGCTATGCTGTTGTGAATAGCTGAAGAATGTCACTCTATGCTCAGCCATGGTTATCTAGGTTTCTCATAATTCTGAGACATTTGAGGAAATGTCATGGGTCAGGAGATCAAAAACCTCAGGAAAAACATCTTCTGAACTGTTTGCCTACATATACATATAATATATTCCACTACAAGGTA
>CM075961.1:40403679-40416179 GCA_038048745.1 Coluber constrictor foxii
AGAAAATCGGTTACATTCACAATTTTTCCCCTGGTCTTTCTTCCTTCCTCCTTCCCTCCCTCCTTCCCTCCCTCCTTTCCTTCCTTCCTTCCTTCCTTCCTTCCTTCCTTCCTTCCTTCCTTCCTTCCTTCCTTCCTTCTATCCATCCTTCATTTCTTTCTCTTCCTTCCTTCTTTTCTTCCTATTTCTTCCTTCCTTCCTTTCTTCTCTCTCCCCTCCCTTATTTCTGGTATCAGATTTTATCCTGTTGCTGAACACCAGAGATCAATACTGAAAATCAAAATAAAATGTGCTAGGCATCTAAGAAATAGAGAGGATAAAGGAGGAAAGAGGCAATGCAGCCTAATCTCTATTTCAAAGTTCTCTCTTCAGATCATCAGGTTAAGGGTAGAAGCCAGAGCTTTGACTTACTGTTTGAGAAAGGCAGATTCATAATTTGGAAGAGATTTCCTCTAGAGGGCACCAAAGTGCTGCAAATCAGAAATAGAAATACAGGACAAGACCAATGTATGATGTCAGTAAATATAAAAAGGAGAACATTTTTAAGGCAATTGCAATCTGGAGGGAAACCTCCAGGCCCCTGATTAAGGGCCTGAAGACCAAAACATCTGGAATGGTTGCAGGAATTGGGTCTAGAGAAAAGAAAGACTATGATAGCAGTATTCCAGTATCTGAGGGGCTTCCACAAAGAAAAGTGGGTAAAATTATTCTCAAAAGCACCAGAAGGCAAGACAAGAAACAGTGGATGGAAATGAATCAAGGAGAAAAGGAACCTGGAATTAAGGAGAAAGTTCCCAACAGAGAGGACATTTAATCAGTGGACCATCTAGAGAGTTATCCTGGTCATGGTTGTCCCAAAGGTGCTTTTTCAAGAGGCAACTGGCCTTTTTCCTTTTTCTTTGAAGGAAAGAAGCTTCTTGGATGGGAAGCAAAACATCTTCAAAGAAAAACTAGAAAATCCAGTTGTCTCTTGAAAAAACACCTTTGGGATAACCAGTGGAAAAGTTTGCCTTCAGAAGTTGCAGGTGCTTCATCACTGAAGGTTTTCAAGAAAACACTGGACAGCCACATATCTGAAATTGTATAAGGTCTTGTGCTTGAGAACGGTGTTGGACTAGGAGACCTTCAAGGTCCCTTACAGCTCTATTCTAATCAATTGATTGATCCCTCTTTGGTTCAATTTAAGTTTAATTTTGTTTATCCGGTATTTCTCCCTTACCCCTCTCACCCCAAACCTCTTTTTTCCAGCAATCCCCAAACTAAAATTTTCAATTACTTTTCATTTTCATTCCTTAACTAAAAAAGGCAGAAGATTATGAAGTTGAACTCTGGGGAATTATGGAAACAATGGAAAATCAAACAGCTTGATGGGCTTTAGTGGTCAGGAGACTAAAATTGTTACAGCAATTAAGGACATTGGTAGAAAACACCCACAGTACATTCTGAGATCTTCGTAAGATCCTTTCTTTGAATTATTTGCCTGTCAATTTAGAACGGAGGCAATTGCTGAGCTACTGTGTATAAATAAGGGATACCAGTAGTACAGTTAATTGAAACTATAGTTACATTAATATGAGACTTAAATTTTGGGATATCTGAGAAAACTAGTTACATGTCTAGAGAGAGAAATAGGAGGAGTAGCAGCTTGTGGTATTGCTGAGGTGCCTCGGAATCACAATGGGAAAAAAAGGAAGGGAAAATCTAGAGGAGCTCAAAGGAAGAATATATGGAGGCAGAGTGATCTTTGGTAAAACCCAGCACAGCCATGGCTAAAACAAAGGAAAATGAGAAATTAACAGAAATTAACAGAGTAACAGAGTTGGAAGAGAACTTGTAGGTCTTCAAGTTCAACCCCAGGCACAAGCAAGAAACCCTACTCCAATTCAGACAAAGGGTTGTCCAATCTCTTCTTAAAACCTCCAGTGATGGAGCACCCACAACTTCTGGAGGCAAGTTGTTCCACTGATTAATTGTTCTCACCGTCAGGAAATTTCTTCTTAATTCTAGGTTGCTTCTCTCCTTGATTAGTTTCCATCCATTGTTTCTTGTCTTGCCTTCTTGTGCTTTAGAGAATAGGTTGACCAACCTCTTCTTTGTGACATCCTCTCAGATATTGGAATACCGCTATTATGTCATCCAGAGTCTTTCTGTTTTCTAGACTAGACCTACTCAATTCCTGCAATCTCTAGAAATCTCTCCTTAGTTCTAAATTGGTTCTCTCCTTGATTATTTTCCATCCACTGCTTCTTGTTATGCCTTGCACCTCTGGGTCAATTGTAATTTACAGATTTTCTTCTAGGGCAGTCCCATGTAGAGAGTTTTGAAGCAGCTTTTCTTATTAAACAGGCAGATAAACAGGTGGGAAGTTGTTTTTCCTGAGGTTTTTGCTCTCTTGACCCATGACATTTCCTCAAACGTCTCAGAATTATGGCAAGTCTAGATAACCATGGCTTGAGTATAGACTGACATTCCTCTGGATGTCCTCAGGAAACCTCAGGAAACTTGTCCTAATGAATGTTGGGAAATTTACCCAAAGATCTTGATTAGCCTGACATACAGTGGTGAAAATCTTACTTTTCTAACAGGCATTAGGGCTGGTTTGTGAATTTTGGAAGGGAGGGAGGGAGGGAGGGAGGAAGGAAGGAAAAACATAGACTTTATCTACATCGAATACAAACGCTCCACTGAATCTGGCTTTCCAGGAGCATCTTTATACCTCACTAGGAATATGCAAATATTATCATGAAATGTTCCTCTTTATAAAGAGGGTTTTCATTTCAGGTCTTTACACTTCCTTCAAATTGTATATGTCGGAGTTGAGGAAAAATACCTTAAAAAGAGACTATGAATTTCTTGCTGTTTTTCTTTTCCCTGATAGCCATGCCAAAATGTAAGAACACAATTTTAGAGAAAGCAACTATGACTTCTTTTTTTTTTTTTTTTTTTTTTGGTGAGAGGCTTGTGAATCCTGATGATTTTTATTTCTCTTACTTCTCTAGGGTCACTTTCTGAGGTGCAACTTGTATCATCGGGGCCAGGAACTGTAAGACCAGGGCAAAATCTCAACTTGGTCTGTAAAGGTACTGGTGTCTCCATCACCGATGGTAGCTATGCTTGGCACTGGATCCGTCAGCCTCCAGGGAAAGGCTTAGAGTGGATTGCCAGAATCTACCCCAATGATGGCAGAAAATGGTACTCATCTTCTCTTCAAAGCCGCACCACCATTGCTTCAGACAACTCCAAGAATGAATATTCCCTTCAGTTGAACTCCATGTCAGCTGCTGACACTGCAGTGTATTATTGTGCCAGAGAGACACACTGACTGATTTTGCCTTCTCTTCTGAACAAAAACAGGAAACGGATTCTGACAGGAAATTTCTGTCTGTATATTTCATACATTTCACTATATATCAGGCATAGACATAGACAAAGACAAAGACACAGAGATATACATATACATAAGAAATACAAATACATTTCACTGCTTATTGAATTAATACAATTTAGCGTGTTTAGAGGGATTTCAGAAGAAGAGTCCTCCACTCCTCTGCTCACAATAGAATCCCTTAGGCCACCAGGCTTGAAATTTTGACCTTGAGCCACCTGGAGCTATTCCACCTATGGTCAGATGTAAGCAGAGTACACAAAATTGTCTGCTAGAATGACCTACCTGTCAATAACTTTTGCAGATTCGATCGCAATAATAGACGGGCAAACAATTGATACAATCCAGGGGGGAAATCCACTAGGTTCTAACAGGTTCTGGAGAACATATAGAGGAAATTTTGGGTAATTAGTAGAATCAGCAAATACCACCTCTGCCTGGCCACAGAGTGGAGTGGGAATGGAGATTTTGCAATAACCTTTCCCCAGGATTGGGGAGGGAATGGGGATTTTGCAGTATCCTTCACCCGGAGGGAGATGGGAATGGAGATTTTGCAATATCCTTCCCGTGCCATGCCCTCCAAGCCACTTCCACAGAACTGGTAGGGAAAAATTTTGAATATCACCACTGACACAAACTCAAGGTAAGCCACTCCAAACTCGATTGCAGAAAATACGACTTCAGAAAGAGCGTGGTCAAGGCCTGGAATTCTCTACCCGATTCTGTTATCCTAGCCTCAAACCTTCACAGCTTCAACCTTAAGCTGTCTACTGTGGACTTCACCCCATTCCTAAGAGGCCCACAGAGGGGGCGTGCATAAGCGCACCAGCATGCCTACCATCCCTGTCCTTACTGTGATTTATTCTTATTTTTTTGTGTTCATGTCCATGTTTATACTTATACCTGCTATCTTCTCCATGTTTGCCAAACTATTTATTTATTTATTTATTTATTTATTTATTTATTTATTTATTTATTTATTTATTTATTTATTTATTTATTTATTTATTTATTAGTTTGATTTATATGCTGTCCTTCTCCGAAGACTCAGGGCGGTTTACAATGCATTAAGCAATGCAATACAAACTAAATAAAAATAAATAATAAAAATTTCTGTTCCATTCAGCAGATCAACCATCAGACAAATGAAATCATTTGAAATCCTGGAGTAATGTCTCCCAGAAAAACTTTGTTAATAAATGTACTCAGTCATTGACATGTTTAATGAAAAGAAGCAATAGAGCTGACATGATAGCAGTTTTCCAATATCTAAGGAGATGCCCCCCCACCCAAAAAAGAAGGGCCACCCTATTCCTCAAAGCAGGAGAAGAAGCACTGGATGGAAGGTAACCAAGGAGAGAAGCAACCTAGAACTATGGAGAAATTTCCTGACTGTTAGAACAATTAATCAGTGAAAAAACTTGGCTTCAAAAGTTGAGGTGCTTCAACACTGCAAGTTTTAAAGAAGAGCTTGAAGAACTATTTGTCTGAAATGCTCTTTGGTCTCCTAGAAACCTCCAAGGTCTTTTCCATCACTATTATTCTGTTATGCAATTAAACTCAGCTGAAGCAGATGATGACAGAAGCCATTCTATGCAAAAAGTCCAATTTGCAACAATGAATTAGTAGCAAGTAATAGAATTCTGCTTACTTATTTGAACCTTTAAGAAATGTAACAGCAAGTATGTTCTTGAAGGCATGGACATGACATATATTTGTGGAGCTCTCTTTCTAGGTGGAAATAAAACAGAGTTTGGATTATAATGTCCTTAATGAAAAATAAAAATAAAAAGAAAATGGGTTACATTTACAATTTTCTCCCTGGTATATATGTATGTATATATGCCTTCCTCTTTCTTTCCATCTTTCCTTCCTTCCTTCCTTCTTTCCTTCCTTCTTTCCTTCCTTCCTTCCTTCCTTCCTTCCTTCCTTCCTTCCTTCCTTCCTTCCTTCCTTCCTTCCTTCCTTCCTTCCTTCCTTCCTTCCTTTCCTTCTTTCTTTCTTTCTTTCTTTCCTCTCTCCTCCCTTATTTCTGATATTAGATTTCCCTTTTGACCTGTTGTTGAACACCAGAGATTAATACTGAGAATCAAAATAAAATGTGCTAGGCATCTAGGAAATAGAGCGAACGAAGGAGGAAAGAGGCAATGCAGCCTAATCTCTATTTCAAATTTCTCTTTTCAGATCATAGGGTAGAAGCCTAACAGTAAATTAAAGCTGTTAATTTACTGTTTAATTTAATTTACTGTTCGACACAGGCAGATTTATAATTTGGAAGAGATTTCCTCTAGGGGGCACTAAAGTGCGGCAAATCAGAAATACAAATACAGGACAAGACCAATGTATGATATCGGGAAATATAAAAAGCAGAACATATCTAAGACAATTGCAACCTGGAGGGAAACCAAGAGCTGAAGAAGCTTTTTGGATGAGAAGCAAAACACCTTCAAAGAAAAACCAGGAAATCCAGTTGTCTCTTGAAAAAGCACCTTTGGGATAACCAGTGGAAAAGTTGGCCTTCACAAGTTGTAAATGCTTCATCACTGGAGGTTTTTAAGAAATTACTGGACAGCCACCTATCTGGAATGCTATAAGGTCTCCGGCTTGAGAAGGTCGTTGGAGTAGAAGACCTCCAAGGCCCCTTGCAGCTCTACTGTAATTGATTGATTCATCTCTCTTTGGTTCAATTTAAGTTTAATTTTGTTTATCTGGTATTTCTCCCTTACCCCTCTCACCCCAAACCTCTTTTTTCCAGCAATCCCCAAACTAAAATTGTCAATTACTTTTCATTTTCATTCTTTATTTAAAAAAAGGCAGAAGATTATGAAGTAGAACTCTGGGGAATAATGGAAACAATCTAAAATCGAACAGCTAGATGGGCTTTAGTGGTCACGAGACTAAAATTGTTACAGCAAATGAGAACAGGGGTAGAACTCATCCATAGTACATCCTGAGACCTTCGTAAGATCCTTTCTTTGAAATCTTTGTCCCTCAATTTAGAACAGAGGCAACTGCTGTGACGCTGTGAATAAATCAAGGATATCAGTAGTACAGTTAAGAAGTATAGTCAAGCTTTCGTTAGATAGACACAAAGTAAATTTTGGGATATCTGAGGAAACTAGTCACGGTCATGTGCAAAGGGAGTGAAATATCAGGAGTAGCAACATGCTACCTGTTTTCCACTATTAGTTAAGATTTATGAACATAGAGTATGTGCCAACAAAACCACATAATTTAGACAGCAGTTGCAATAGGAGCTATTCCTCAAAGTAACATCTTCCAAGCTTATCTATAAAAGTCTGCCTTAGATGAAGTTCATCTGAGAGACTTCATCATCAGAGGTGGAAGGGATCTTGGATATCTTCTAGTCCAAAGCCCTATACCATTTCAGACAAATGGTTGTCCAATCTCTTCTTAAAAGCTTCCAGTATAAGAGCACCCACAACTTATGGAGGCAGATTGTTCCACTGGTTGATTGTATTCATTCTCAGGAAATTTCTCCTTAGTTCCCTTCTCTCAACTCTTTACATATGTTAAATGTAGATAATTCTCTTTTTGAAAGTCCAAGAGTGATGTGAATGCAAAAGACAGAGATGACTATAACTGGAGAAGATGGATTTTCAGTAGTTGTAACTGTTCCTCAGGGATCACATGGGACCCGAGATATGCATTGTCCAATGTAGAAGCCAATCTTGAATCCAATTAATTATTTTTGTAAGATTTTTTCCTTGAAATCTTTGTCCCTCAGTTTAATTGTGTGCATTAGAACAGAGGCCATTGCTATGCTGTTGTGAATAACTCACGATTGTCAGTCTATACTCAAGCCATGGTTGTCTAGACTTGCCAGGCAGGCAAGGAGGGAGGGAGGGAGGGAGGGAGGGAGGGAGGGAGGGAGGGAGGGAGGAAGGAAGGAAGGAAGGAAGGAAAAACATAGACTTTATCTACATCTTCTTATTGAATACAAACTCTCCACTGAACCTGGCTTTCTAACACCATCTTTATACCTCACTAGGAATATGCAAATA
The DNA here is from genome assembly GCA_038048745.1 of Coluber constrictor foxii. Taxonomy (NCBI): domain Eukaryota; kingdom Metazoa; phylum Chordata; class Lepidosauria; order Squamata; family Colubridae; genus Coluber; species Coluber constrictor. The sequence goes on from CM075961.1 coordinate 40,411,090, forward strand.
TCATCATGAAATGTTCCTCTTTAAAAACAGAGTCCTCATTTCAGATCTTTACATTTCCTTCAAATTGTACATGTCAGAGTTGAGGAAAAATACTTTAAAAAGAGACTATGAATTTCTTGCTGTTTTTCTTTTCCCTGATAGCCATGCCAAAATGTAAGAACACAATTCTAGAGAAAACAACTGTGACTTTTTATTTTTGAGAAGCTTGTGAATCCTGATTATTTTTTTGTCTTTAACTTCTCTAGGGTCACTTTCTGAGGTTCAACTTGTGTCATCGGGGCCAGGAACTGTTAGACCAGGGCAAAATCTCAACTTGGTCTGTAAAGTTACTGGTGTCTCCATCACTGGTAGTAGCTATGCTTGGCACTGGATCCGCCAGCCTCCAGGGAAAGGCTTAGAATGGATTGGTAGAATCTACCCCCATGATGGCAGAAAATGGTACTCATCGTCTCTTCAAAGCCGCACCACCATTGCTTCAGACAACTCCAAGAATGAATATTCCCTTCAGTTGAACTCAGTCTCAGGTTCTGACACTGCCGTGCATTATTGTGCTAGACAGGCACACTGAATGATTTTGCCTGACCGTCTGAGCAAAAACAGGAAACTGATTCTGACAAGGCATTACATTTAAAATTGTACTCAGTCATTGAAATCATTTGAATTTTTGGAGGGATATATCTCCAAGAAGAACACGAAACAGTGGGCTTGTCACTGAAATTCATCTTGAGACAATAACAAAACTCCTTCTACCCAATGGATCCATCTGTCTGCATCCACTCCAGTTAATTGATATGAATTTTATGACTTTTTTGCAGCTCACTAGACAGGTAGAAATGAGGCAGAGTTTGGATCACAATCTCCTTAAACCAAATGAAAAGAATCAGAAATGGTAGAAAATGAAAGCTATCTATCGTGTCCACAGATATAAAGGCAGTTTTGCACTTTCTGAAGGTTCACACAAAAAGAAGGGGTGGATTTTTTCTCTCTCGTGGGATGTTCAAGCCAATGGATTAAAAAAAAAAAGAAAACAAGGAAGAGATGTCTATAGAAGGGATCAAGCATGGATCAGGCTGTCCAATGGCATGTTTAGTTCTGTTTCAGTAGTGGTCTTCTCTAGTCATCCGTCAGAGGAACTAGAGTAGACCTCACACGAACTAAAGAGCTGGGCTGTTTTATCTTTAATATCATTTTGAGCTCTAAGTTTTAGGTCAGAATTTCATGATATTATTTATGGGTTTATTATTTATCATTAATTAGTTATTTGAGTTAAAGTGCAATTTTCTTGTACATGTTTCTTAACTTGTGTGCACTGCCCTGAGTCCTTCGGGAGAAGGGCGGCATATAAATACATGTAATAAATAAATAAATAAATATTATTTTCTTCTTTCTCGCTTCTCTCATCAGAGGCCCATTATAAAATTTGAATCACAGAGAAAATTCATTGAAAGAAATACTCTGGATTGAAACGGCAACAAACATAATGGTCTTTCCCTGAAATTAAATTAAAAGCAATCTTTGATCTTGGGAATATGGTAAAAAGGTCATAAAAATGTCTTAGTTTCTATGGTTAATGGATGAGCAAATGAAAATAGCTCTTCTTTAATAGGATTAACCAAGAAACCCTAACTCTAACCTGAGGTCCTCAGATAATTATGGTCACAAGATATGAACAAGTAGGCAAGGAGGAATTCCAAAAAGCCATTCCTTCTACAAAAATGATGGGTATCAGAGGTTTCGTGAATAGTCAATTTCCAGAACAATCAATAAAATCAATCAATTCTTAAAGCAAACTATTGTGCAAAACCGAGTGTATATTTTTTTCAGTATTTTACAAACCCTAAATGAGACAGTTTATGTAGTTTAGTGGTTAAGTTGCTATATCTATGGTGTTGTTTTGGTTCATACTTAAAATATTGGCAATATCTTCACTGAATGTTGCACTTCATTATAAATAGGACAATTTGTCCTATCTATTGGATTTACCTCTCTCTCTCTCCCCCTCCCTCCCTCCGTCCTATCTATCTATCTATCTATCTATCTATCTATCTATCTATCTATCTATCTATCTATCCATCCATCCATCCATCCATCCATCCATCCATCCATCCATCCATCCATCCATCCATCCATCCATCCTTCGAATCTGTTTATCTATCATCTATCTTCTACATCCAATGGTACAGTCACATTTTTTCCAAGGCCAATACAATGGATTAGTTATCACCTTTAAAAAACACTTCATGGGATTGGACCTGGATATCTGAGTAATCTAGTCCCAATTATACCTTCCTTTTGCACCCAAGACAAACAGGGAGGGCATGCTGCATTTCCATTGGACAGGGAGTTTTGATTGACAGGATCTAGGAGGAGAGCTCCCCCCACACACACACACTTTATGAATATCTTATCCAGAGATCTGAGGTAATCCTCCCCATTCTTCCAGTTCTCCAAATGCGTTAAGACCTATCTTTGCAAATTTGCATAGTGGCCTATAGTGTAAGTATGTTGCACTCTGGGGATGGTTGGTGGCTAGAGGATACCTCCCCCCACATCTTGTTAAATTTCTTGACTTCAAATTTTAACTTGATTTACTTTTACAGATAAGTTTTAGGTTTTTTTTTTTCCATCTAGTCTTAGGCTATATTTCAATGGTTTCATTTTATAGTTGAAAACAGCCCAGAGTTGTTTAAATGAGGTGAATAGTATAAAATAAATAAGGTAGCAAGCAAGCAAGGGAGCAATCAATCAATCAATCAATTAATAAAGCAATAAATAAATAAAGCACTAAAGTAATAAACAAACCAATCAGCAAATAAATCAATGAATAAAGTAATGGTATTGAGAAATTTGCGCAAAGATCTAGATGGGGCTGATGTAAGAGTGTGAAAAATTGACTTGTGCTACAAGCATGAGAAATGGTTTTCTACTGTGATCTGATGAAAGAAGGAAGGAAGATAGGAAAGAAAGAAAGAAAGAAAGAAAGAAAGAAAGAAAGAAAGAAAGAAAGAAAGAAAGAAAGAAAGAAAGAAAGGAAGGAAGGAAGGAGGGAGGGAGGGAGGGAGGGAGGGAGGGAGGGAGGGAGGGAGGGAGGGAGGCAGGCTTTGTCCAGAATCTCCTAAACAATACAAGCTCACCTTGCTTTCTAAGAGCTACTTTATAGCCCACTGATTTATGCAAATAACATAAGGTGCTCCCCTTTAAAAGCAGAACTCCCTGTTTGATTGCCACCTTTTCTTCAAAGTGTACACCTTGAATTGGAGGGAATTTGTTTAAGGAACCATGATGAATTTCTGGCTGTTTTTCGTTTTTCTCATAGCCATGCCAAAATGTGAGTACAGAATTTTATAGAAAGTGACAATATGATTTTTTTCCCCAATGTATATGAATTCTAATTTTTATTTCTCTTACTTCTCTAGGGTCCCTTGCTGAGGTTCAACTTGTGTCATCGGGGCCAGGAACTGTAAGACCAGGGCAAAATCTCAATTTGGTCTGTAAAGTTACAGGTGTCTCCATCACGAGTAGTAGCTATCTTTGGGACTGGATCCGTCAGCCTCCAGGGAAAGGCTTAGAATGGATTGCCAGAATCTACCCCTATGATGGCAGAAAATGGTACTCATCTTCTCTTCAAAGCCGCACCACCATTGCTTCAGACAATTCCAAGAATGAATATTCCCTTCAGTTGAACTCTGTGTCAGCTGCTGACACTGCCGTGTATTATTGTGCCAGGGATACACACTGACTGATTTTGTCTGCTCTTCTGGGCAAAAACAGGAAACTGATTCTGACTGGGTTTTTTTTTTTTTTTTTTTTGTTGTTGTTCCATGCAATAGATCAACATTTGGACAAATGAAATCATTTGAATTTTTTAAATTCATCTTGAGACTATGACAAAACTCATTCTACCCAATTGATCTCTCTGTCCGAATGCACCCCAGTTAATTGAGATGAGTTTTATAAAGCAAAACTGTAGGCACAAGTCTTGATGGTATGGAAATGAGAGGTTTTTTTTGCACAGGTAAAAATGGGGTAAAGCTTGGATCACAAAAAAAAAAGGAGTGATCTTTTTTCTCGTGGGATCTTCAAAACAATTCATCATCATCATCATCATCATCATCATCATCACAAAGTACCAGGATTTTCAAATTGAAGTTGAGCAACTGTGGAAAAAGCAATTGTGTGTTGTCCCGATTGTAATTGGAGCCCTTGGAGCAATACCCAAAGGGCTACCACACTATTTAGAAATTCTAAATTTACCGGACTTGAACATTTTGACTCTACAAAAAAACCATCTTACTCGGAACAGCTTACATCCTCCGACGATACCTTAACAGTTCCTAGGTCCTTGGTTAGGATTCGAGCTGCTGAGCTATTAACCAGCCTCAAAGGCTGTGAATCTCACTACAGATTAACTAATGATGATGATGATGATGATGATGATGATGATGATGATAATGATAATGAGATGTCTATATAAGGTATCAAGCACGCTCTGAGCTGTCCAATGGCATGTTTAGTTCTCTTTCACTAGTGTTCATAAGTCATAAATCATAAGTTTATTTGTTAAGCATATATAAGATAAGACGTAAAAGTATAAACATAATTACTATACATGAACAGAGTAAGTAAAAAGGAATATTAGGACAGGGACAGTAGGCACACTGGTGCACTTATGCACGCCCCTTACAGACCTCTTAGGAATGGGGTGAGGTCAACAGTAGACAGTTTAAGGTTAAAGTTTGGGGGTTTGGGAAAGAAACTACAGAGTCAGTAGTGCATTCCAGTCATTGATCATTCTGTTACTGAAGTCATATTTTCTGCAATCGAGTTTGGAACGGTTAACCTTGAGTTTGTATCTATTATTTGCTCATGTATTGTTGTGGCTGAAGCTGAAGTAGTCATTGACAGGAAGGACATTAATGCAGATAGTTTTATGTACTATGCTTAGGTCAGACTGAAGTTGTCTAAGCCTAAATTTGAAGTCTGGTGCATAAGGAATTTTATTGTGGTTAGAGGAATGGAGGACTCTTCTGGTAAAATATCTCTGGACTGATTGTATTTATGTCTGATATGCAGTGCGGGTCCCAGACAGA
>CM075961.1:40421179-40643679 GCA_038048745.1 Coluber constrictor foxii
CTGACAGGGCGTTACATTTAAAATTGCGCTCAGTCATTGAAATTGTTTGAATTTTTGGGAGGAATATATCTCTAAGAAGAACATCAAAACAGTGGGGGGTGGGGGTGGGGTGGGAAGTTTCGAGGGGAGGGGAGGGTTGGGACGAGAGGAGGGTGGGGAAGGGAAAGGGGTGGTTTATGTAAAACTTTTTTTAAAAAAAACTTTTCAATAAAAAAAAACAGTGGGCTTGTCACTGAAATTTATCTTGAGACAATGACATATCTCCTTCTACCCAATTGCTCCATCTCTCTGAATCCACTAAAGTTAATTGATATGAATTGTATTATTTTTTGTTGCAGCTCACTTACACGGGTTGAAATGGGGTAGAGTTTGGATCACAATGTCCTTAAACAAAATGAAAAGAATCAGAAATGGTAGGGAAAGAAAGCTGTCTGTGTTGACAGATATAAAAGCAGTTTTTTTCCCCCTATCTGAAGGCTCACACAAAAAGAAAGGATAGAATTTTTCTCTACTGTCTCTCACAGGATGATCAAACCTATGGATTAAAATTACAAAGAAGGAGATGTCCATACAATGCATCAAACATGGACCAGGCCATCCAATGGTGGGCTCAGTTCTCTTCAGTAATGGTCTTTCCATCCATCCATCCATCCATCCATCCTATCTATTTCTCTCTCTCTCTCTCTCTCTCTCTCTCTCTCTCTCTCTCTCTCTCCTCTCTCTCTCTCTCTCTCTCTCTCTCTCTCTCTCTCTCGTTTTCCATCCATCCATATCTATCTATCTATCTATCTATCATCCATCCACCCATCCATCCATCCATGCCCCTCCTCTCTATCTAGTATTCCATCCATCCACCCACCCATCCATCCATCCATCTATTTGTCTGTCTCTCTGTCTGTCTATCTATCTATCTATCTAGCTATCTATCTATCTATCATCCATCCATCCATCCATTCCCCCCTCTCTCTAGTTTTCCATCCATCCATCCATCCATCCATCCATCCATCCATCCATCCATCCATCATATCTATTTCTCTCTCTCTCTCTCTCTCTCTCTCTCTCTAGTTTTCTATCCATCCATCCATCCATCCATCTATATCTATCTATCTATCTATCTATCTATCTATCTATCTATCTATCTATCTATCTATCTATCATCCATCCATGCCCCCTCCCTCTATCTATCTAGTGTTTCATCCATCCATCGAGAGAGAGAGAGAGAGAGAGAGAGAGAGAGAGAGAGAGAGAGAGAAGAGAGAGAGAGAGAGAGAGAGAGAGAGAGAGAGAGAGCAATGGATATTGAGAAATTTACTCAAAGATCTGGATGGGGCAGATATAAAACTGAAAATCTGGCCTGTGCTACAAGCATGAGAAATAATTTTGTATTGTGATCTAAGGAAGAAAGGAAGGAAGGAAGGAAGGAAGGAAGGAAGGAAGGAAGGAAGGAAGGAAGGAAGGAAGGAAGGAAGGAAGGAAGGAAGGAAGGAAGGAAGATGTTCCAAAGGTATGTTTTAAGGTGTTTCTGGTTTTTCATTGAAGATCTTTTGCTTCTCATTCAAGAAGTGTCTTCAGCAAAGAAAGATGACTCTATTAACGAATACAAATTCTCCACTGAATCTGGCTTTCTAGGAGGTTCTTCATACCACACTAGGCATATGCAAATATCATCATGAAATCTTCCTCTTTATAAACAGGGTCTTCATTTTGGATTTTTAAGTTTTCTTCAAACTGTTATATGTCAAATCAGAGAAAACTCGTTTAAAAAGATACGATGAATTTCTTCTTGTTTTTCTTTTCTCTTCTAGCCATGACAAAATGTGAGTACTTAATTCTAGGAAAGCTAACTTTGTGATTATTCTTTTCAGATGCAAGTGAATCCTGATAACTTCTTGTTTCTTACTTCTTTAGGGTCCCTTTCTGAGGTTCAACTTGTATCGTCAGGGCCAGGAACTGTAAGACCAGGGCAAAATCTCAATTTGCTCTGTAAAGTTACTGGTTACTCCATCACTGATAGTAGCTATGCTTGGAGCTGGGTCCGTCAGCCTCCAGGGAAAGGCTTAGAGTGGATAGTCAGAATCTACCCTCATGATGGCAGAAAATGGTACTCAACTTCTCTTCAAAGCCGCACCACCATTGCTTCAGACAACTCCAAGAATGAATATTCGCTTCAGTTGAACTCCGTGTCAGCTGCTGACACTGCGGTGTATTATTGTGCCAGAGAGACACACTGACTGATTCTGCCTGCTCTTCTGAGCAAAAACAGGAAACTGATTCTGTGGATTTCTGTTCCATGCAGTACATCAACATTCAGACATGTGAAATGCAAAGAAAAGTATCTGAAATAGTCCACAGATTTAATAGCAGTCTCTCGCTATCTGACAGCTCAAACAAAAAGCAGGGCTCGACTTTTTTCTCGTGACACGATTGTTACATCACAAATTTACAACACAGGGCTTTCCACAGGATTTCTCATGTCTATTTCTCTAAATTCATAGACTTGCTATTCATATTGGCATAATTCCAAACAATGCTAAATACAGATAATTGAGCCCAAAATCTCTGTTGTTAAGCGATACATTTCTTAAGTGAGGGTCTGCCCCATTTTATGACCTTGGTTGCCATGATGTAATAAAGATGTTGAGACTCTAGAAAGAATGCAGAGAAGACCAACATGATTGAAGATGACTAGGGGACTGGAGGCTAAATCATATAAAGAACAGTTGCGAGAACTATGTATGTCTAGTTTAATGAAAAGAAGGACTAGAGGAGACATGATAGCAGTGTTCTAATATCTGAGGGGTTGCCACAGAGAAGAGGGAGTCAAGCTCTTCTCCAAAGCACCTGAGGGCAGGACAAGAAGCAATGGGTGGAAACTAATCAAGGAGAGAAGCAACCTAGAACCAAAGAGAAATTTCCTGACAGTTAGAACAATTAACCAGTGGAACAACTTGCCTCCAGAAGTTGTGAATGCTCCAATACTGGAAGTTTTTAAGAAGAGACTGGATAGTCATTTGTCTGAAGTGGTGGAGGGTTTCCTGCCTAAGCAGGGGGTTGGACTAGAAGACCTCCAAGATCCCTTCCAACTCTGTTATTCTATTCTAGTTATTAAGTGAATCACTGCAGTCGTTAAATTACTAATCCAGTTGTTTAATGAATCTGGCTTTGAAATAATAGAAAATACTTTTAGCTCAGGTTTTAGATTTGGGCAGTGGGTTTGCTCTCCAAGCTTGTTTCAATTTACTGTCTGAAAATTTGTTAGCAGGCTAGGTAACAATATCATCAGGATTTTTTTTGGCCTATCCTCCATAGCTTATACATGTCTTGCGTGCCCGTGTGGCCATTTGGATGTTTGATTGGTTGTTCGTTTGGAGGTATATTTAAATTCTGAGCAGTTGATAGGTTCTCTTCTTGTTTGACTGGTCTGGTTTCTTATATATTCATATGTTGCATTTAGATCAACAGGCTTGTTAATTGCTCCCTTGGTAGTAAACTAGGCTTCAATAAATTCATGTGAGTGGTGGGAATGATTTTTGATCCTTCCTAATCAAACAGGTGTTGTTTATTATCTATGTGGGTTGAGAGCAGGGATTTTTGGTCATGCTGTTTTACTGCTACTTGATAGACTTGGACTTAGAATAGCTTTATTGTCACTTTAAATGTACACTAATGAGATTAATGTACACTAAAATTCAAATTTTGGGCTTAGACAACCTAGAACTATGCCGACTTCAGTCTGACCTAAGCATAGTACATAAAATTATCTGCCACAATGTCCTTCCTGTCAATGACTACTTCCGCTTCAACCACAACAGCAAATAATAGATACAAACTCAAGTAAACCGTTCCAAACTCAATTGCCGAAAATACGACTTCAGTAATAGAGAGGTCAATGCCTGGAATGCATTTGGGGAATGCGTTTGGGGAAGAAACTACAATGCCTGTAGTTTCTTCTCCAAACCCCCAAATCTTTAACCTTAAACTGTCTACTGTTAATCTCACCCCATTCCTAAGAGGTCTGTAAGGGGCATGCATAAGCACAATGCCTACCGTCCCTGTCCTAATATTCCTTTTTACTTAATCTTTTCATGTATACAAAGTATGTTTACACTTTTACCTGTTATCTTATATATGATTGACAAAATAAGCTTATGACTTATAAAATAGGCTATTGCTTAACACATTGTAAGCCGCCCTGAGTCTCCGGAGAAGGGCGGCATATAAATCATTTTTTTAAAAAAATGGAATTTCGTTACATACAGCTTTCAAAGGGTCCATCCATCCATCCATCCATCCATCTCTATCTATCTATCTATCTATCTATCTATCTATCTATCTATCTATCTATCTATCTATCTATCTATCTATCTATCTATCTACCTATTTATGTATCTATCTATGTATCTATCCATCCATCCATCCATCCATCCATCCATCCATCCATCCATCCATCCATCCATCTCTATCTATCTATCTATCTATCTATCTATCTATCTATCTATCTATCTATCTATCTATCTATCTATCTATCTATCTATCTATCTACCTACCTACCTACCTACCTACCTACCTACCTACCTACCTATTTATGTATCTATCTATGTATCTATATATCTAGCTATCCATCCATCCATCCATCTGCCGATCTATCTGCCTATCTATCATCCATTCATACCTCACTGGTCTTATGCAAATATCATCATGAAATGTTCCTCCTTATAATCAGGGTCCTCATTTTAGATCTTTGCATTTTCTTCAAACCATATATGTCAAGCCCATTTCAAAAGATACAATGAATTTCTTCTTATTTTTCTTTTCTCTTCTAGCCATGACAAAATGTGAGTGCGTAATTTTAGGAAAGATAACTATGTGATTATTTTATTCTTTTCAGATGCAGGTGAATCCTTCTTGTCTCTTTCTTCTTTAGGATCCCTTTCTGAAGTTCAACTTGAGTCATCGGGGCCAGGAACTGTAAAGCCAGGACAAAATCTCAATTTGCTCTGTAAAGTTACTGATAACTCCATCAGGAGTAGTAGCTATGTTTGGAACTGGGTCCGTCAGCCTCCAGGGAAAGGCTTAGAGTGGATTGCTTCTATCTACCCCTATGATGGAAGCAAATCGTTTTTGTCCTCTTCAAAGCCGCACCACCATTGCTACAGATATCTCCAAGAATGAATATTCACTTCAGTTGAACTTCATGTCAGCTGCTGACACTGCTGTATATTATTGTGCCAGAAATACACACTGATTAATTTTGCCTGCTCTTCTGAACAAAAACAGGAAACTGATTCTGACTGATTTCTGTTCCATGCAGTAGATCAACGTTCAGACAAATGAGATTTAATAGCAGTCTTTTGCTATCTGAAAGCTCCAGCAAAATGAAGGGGTCGATTTATATAGGATATAGGAGTTAGACATGCTTTCATAAACAAGAGGAAACAGAAATTGTAGAAATTAAATTCTGTACACTGTTAATTATATGTATATATGTAAATAAATTAATATTAGAGTTATATGTATAAAGGATACATTGAAATAAAGGAGAAAAAATGGATAAGTAAGAAATGTTTTACCAATGTGAACGTGTTGGAAAGAAAAAATTGGTAAAGATTCCTTTTTGCTTTGTTTTTTTAAAAAATGTTTAGTAAAAATTATTATTATTTTTTTTTAAAAAAAGAAGAGGTTGACTTTTTTCTCATGGCACTATTGATCTTCCCGAGTTATTTGTCAGAGGAACTAGAGCACAGGTGGTCCCCGATTTACGACAATTCATTTAGTGACAGTTCAAAGTTACAACAGCACTGACGTATGACCGTTTTTCACACTTCTGACCATTTCCGCATCCTTATGATCCCATGATCAAAATCCAGATACTTGGCAACTGACTCGTATTTATGACGGTTGCAATTCCTAAGGTCACGTGATTTTGCAACCTTCTGACAAGCAAAATCAATGAAGAAGACAGATTCATTTAACAACTGTGCTACAAGAACTGCAGTGATTCACTTTAACATCTGTGGCAAGGAAGGTCGTAAAACGGGGCAAAACTGACTTGACAACTGTTTCACTTTAGCAACGGAAATGTTGGGCTCCATTGTTGTTGCAATCGAGGTCTATCTGTAGGCCTCTTACTGAATAGAGCAGGGGTGTCAACCTCAAGGCCCATGGACTGGACGCAGCCCATGGGGTGCTTAAATCTGACTCGTGAAGCCACTCTGGAAACAGCAAAGGACTGGCCCGAGGTGTTTCTGCCAGTGAAAACAGGCTCCCAATCTCCGTTTTCAGCTAGGACGGCCTCCTGCGAGCTTCTGCCAGCCAAAACAGAGCTCGGGAGGGCCGCACCGTTTTCTCTGGCAGAGGCTGCAGGAGGTTGTAGCAGCCAAAAACGGAGCTCAGGAGCCTGTTTTCGCCCGGCAGAGTGCTCAGACCACCACAGGTGCCTGTCCGAGTTTGTTGCCGAAATCAAATCCAGAAAGCACACACTGGTAACCGATTCGGCAGGATTCGTTAACTTCTCTTTATACGTAATATAACACATGAAATAAATATACAAGACCAAAATGCAGATTTTCCCAGCGTGGTAGTAGTTACAAGCAAAAACAGGCAGAGGAGAGAGCAGAGTTCTCCCGGCCTTGCACATGCTCACTGCACACACATGCAGGTCTTCTGCGCATGTGCCCGGCCTCAAAAACATGGTTAAATAGGATGACATTACATCAGGGCAGGTGAGTGGGCCAACTCGCAGTCACCGCTACCAGTTCGCCAGAACCAGTCCAAACCGGCTTTATACCACCTCTGACCCTGAGGGATAGGAATCACGGAATGTCGTGTTGGGCGGTAGGGTAGGAGAGATCTTGGCAGGCCCAGGGCAGGGCCTATGGTAGACCTCGTGGGACTTCCCCTGGGGTTTTGAGGCATCCCATTCTTTGCTTAATGACCTCAAGTTTGTTTAACAACTGCTTTGGGAAAAAACAGGGATGAGGAGGTGTCGAACGGGAAGTGATGAAACAATTGCTTCACTTAATGACCGTCATGACTTCCAATTGAAATTGTCAGGTACTGTTAAGGTCATGAGTCAAGGACTTCCTGTACATAATTAAATTTCTTTATGTATATTCATCATGTCTGGATTTTCTGTAAAAGATTTCTGGGAATGTCATTTCCCTTGAGGAGAAAGATGGAATGATGGGCATTACGTTTATATAGTGGAAATAGTCTACCTAACATTGTTTTCCTTACTTTGGTTAGCATTATGAGAGATGTCTAAAAAAAAGTCAGGTTTTTCTAAAATTAACCAATCTCCAAGCAGATGACAGTGGTCTATACTATTCCTCAAAAGAGAGAAACGCACACTGAGAAATCCCTTCCTGATGCAGCACAAAAACTGTTTGTCTGGTCAAATAAACAAATTACAGCTTTATCATTTTGCACCTGCTAGAAACAGGATGTGTTTTAACCCTCTGCTGCTGAAGTGTGAACTCTTGCCACATTCACAGACTTAAGGTTTTTTAAAGGCTGGTTTCCCTTTCCTTTCCTTTCCTTTCCTTTCCTTTCCTTTCCTTTCCTTTCCTTTCCTTTCCTTTCCTTTCCTTTCCTTTCCTTTCCTTTCCTTTCCTTTCCTTTCCTTTCCTTCCCTTCCCTTCCCTTCCCTTCCCTTCCCTTCCCTTCCCTTCCCCTGCCTTCCCCTTCCTTCCCCTGCCTTCCCTTCCCCTTCCCCTGCTTTCCCTTCCCTTCCCTCCCCTCCCCTCCCCTCCCCTCCCCTCCCCTTCCTTTCCTTTCCTTTCCTTTCCTTCCCCTGCCTTCCCTTCCCTTCCCCCCCTTCCCTTCCTGGAAGCAAAGAAGCAACCAGCACACCTCATGTAAAAAACAGTGTAACATGTGTCTCTCTAGGACCCTCTAGGACTGTCCCACCAATACAATCTGTACAGTGGTGGGATTCAAATAATTTTTAATTAACTGGTTCTCTGCCCTAATGCCCAGTTGGGTGGCCATGGAGTGTTACAGGCATCACTTGGCCTCCTGCATCCCCCTGGGAGCAAAAAACTTTCCATCGGGGGGCTCTGTCCCCATGCCCCCTTTTGGGCCTAGTAGGCCTTGGGGCGTGGCCAGGGGATGTTACAGGCAGAACTCAGCCTTCTGCCTTCTTTTGGGCCTAGTAGGCCTTCCTGCAGCCTCCTGGGAGCAAAAACAGGCCATGGGGGGGGGCATGTCATACCCCCCCTCCTCACACCCCATTTTGGGCCTAGTAGAGCTCCCTACACTGACTGGGAGAAAAAACTAGGTGTGTGGGGACTCCTGGAAGGGGAAGGGTAGGGAGAGGAGGGACCTGTCCAGCCACCGGTTTAACAATCGGTTCACCACAACCAGTCTGAACCGGCTGAATCCCACCACTGAATCTGTACCAATTGTACCTTCTGAATACTGAATGGGGTAGCCCCAAGTAGAGAAAATTTCAGTAATCCAAACATGAGATCAGATGGAAATGAATGACTGAGTGCAGGGCCTGAAACTATAATGGCCACATGCAGGGCTGGATTTTCCTATAGGCTAACTAGGCTTCAGCCTAAGGCCTCAAGATCAAGAGGGGCCTACATTCAAATTGTTAGCAAAATTAAAATTACACTATTCTAAAAACAGTGAACACTAAAACACTGAACCGAAAAAAATGGGAGATGAAAGGGCCTCATAAGTGGAATAGCCTAGGGCCTCTTTTCATCTAAATCCGGCCCTGGCCACATGGCTGGGTGACAGTATAAGATATTCTAAATCACTAAAACCCTTTTCTAGCATTTCTCCTCTAATTAATTCCCTTCTCTTTAATGGCAGAAGAAAAATCTTTGCATTATTTCCTGTCACCCTGAAGCATTTTCAAGTGTAGTGCAAGTTTAATTGGTTGCATAACATGCCATGATTAAAAAAAAATTATCAATGAAATTTTGGGGTGAAAATTTGATTCTTCTTCAAGATGATGGAAGATTCTAGAATTGTGCCGCATGGAATTATTTGGAGCTGTAAAGAGGATAACATAAGGAATCCAGAGACTTTGAGGCCTTCAAAAGAGTTTCCCTCCGTGCCATAAAAGGCATGAGCACAAGAATAGTGGGAATTTTATTTTACATTTTATTTTATTTTATTTTATTTTATTTTATTTTATTTTATTTTATTTTATTTTATTTTATTTTATTTTATTTTATTTTATTTTATTTTATTTTATTATTTTATTTTATTTTATTTTATTTTATTTTATTTTATTTTATTTTATTTTATTTTATTTTATTTTATTTTATTTTATTTATTTTATTTTATTTTATCCCTATAATCCAGGGGTTGTCAAATTCAAGGTACTTAGATCTGGTCTGTGGGGGCCACTCCAGAAATAGTGAAGGATCAGCCTGCAGTGCCCCTGCTAGCAAAAACAGAGCTCGGGGGAGGGGGGGCTGTGTGTGGCCCTCCTGAACTCTGTTTTTGCTGGCAGAGGGTTGCAGGAGGCCGTCGCAGCCAAAAATGGAGCTTGGGAGCCTGTTTTTCTCTGGCAGAGTTCTTGGGCCACCACAGGCACCTCTGACATGAGTGACATCGTGCTGGCCACACCCACCCTGGCCATGCCCACCCCAGCCCCCTAAGGTCAAACACAACCGTGATGCAGCCCTCAATGAAATCGAGTTTGACAGCTCTGCTGTAATCCCTTGCATTTATTTATTTATTTTATTTATTATTTCAATTTATATACCGCCCTTCTCCCCGGGAGGGGGACTCAGGGCGGTGAACAACAAAATTAAAACACATATAATACAAATATTAAAAGAATTTAAAATTAGATTAAATTAATTGGCGTTCCAAAATAAAAGTCTCAAACCCCATTAAAATACCCAATTTAAAACCCCAGAGATTACTAGTACAAAATTTTTTAAAACCCCATTAAAATCAATCAAGCAAGGCCGGCTTGTTGAAATAAATGAGTCTTAAGGGCCTTTCGGAAAGCACGGAGATCCGGGATCAAACGAATTTCAGGAGGCAGCTCATTCCATAGGGTGGGTGCCCCCACAGAGAAGGCTCTCCCCCTGGGGGCCGCCAGCCGACATTGCTTGGCTGATGGCACCCTGAGAAGGCCCTCTCTGTGTGAGCGTACTGGCCAGTTGGAGGTTATTGGTAGCAGCAGGCGGTCCCGCAAATACCCCGGTCCCATGCCATGGAGCGGGATGGGATGGAGTTGGGGCAACTGAATGGAGCATTTACTGGCTGGATTCCCTTCTTGACACCTACGCTGAGTTCACAGCAATTACTCATTGAACCCAGGGAGAGAAATATTTGCTGCTACCTAAGATCAAACTCACAGCCTCCTTTTTGTGAGGCAAGAGCTCCATCTCTAGACCATTGTTGGGGGCAATATGCTGACTCTGTAAACTGCTTAGAAAAGGCTATAAAGCAGTGTGAAGCAGGATATACGTCTATATGCTATTGCTATTGTGCCACTATTATAGTTATTATTATTATATTATAACAATTTATTTATTGGCTTATTATTGTGATTACCTTACTAGACCTGGAGGCCTTCAAAAGTGCTTCCATCATTAAAAGACATGAGCATGAAAATCAGAGAGATTTATATGACTGCGGCAAACTTCATTGAAATTCAGTGAGGTGAATTTTATTATTTGGGTTAATAACAAACTTCATGCTGTGGGACGCCCCCCCCCCAGAAGAATAAAATATTTTGAGAAATATTTTAAAAAGGCAGGGTGAAATATTTCTACTAAAAATATTTAAAAAGAAATAAAATCTTAAGGGAGACAGAAACTCAGAATCCCAGTTCCCTGCCCCTAGTAGATATTTTTTGTGCCCATTAAGAAAGACTGGGCCATCCTATCTACAAAACAAAAGACCTTCAGCTCCAGGATGATGGGATTAAGACATGACCCTTCAGGACATAATAGGATTAACCCACTATCATTTAGTAGCAGAGCTCACAATCTCCCAAAGACGTTGCATCACCCTCCAAATTTCAACCAAACTTAGCTCAGACAACCTATAGAGCCAACTATGAACCCTGCATAACCCCTACAAAAGCCAATAGAATACATGTTCTTGCACAGGAACAGGAAGCTCAAACACAGAGCCCAGAGAGGGTATAAAGCCCCCTACTCTCAACTCCATGTGGTCAGCTGCCCAGAACCCCTGTGGTTCTGCTTTTTCATTAAATCATCTTTCCAATCAGCCTACAGCCTCCATTTTGTCCCCAGTGCCTTTCTCCAAGCTTATTGGACGTTTCTTCCAACAATGCATAGTGGAGTATAATTTTGCTGCAATGTTGATTTGAACATGTGTCATTTAATCAATTTTTTTTCACGTATCTAATGATTTAGCCTTTGCATGAAGCTATCTTTTGCTCTTTACCCATTAAAATCTAATTTCTTGGTGTTGTTTTTTTTTTTTAATATCTATTTATATTTTCAAAGTAGTACTAACTCCTAGCAAATGCCTGGATAAGTCCCTACATTTTTATTTTTATTTTATTTTTTACTAATGGTTTATATCACACACTGGCTCATAGACTGCCCATGTGGTTTTCTCAGAAATAAAGATAATGCTTATTGCTAGGCCTTTATATTTTATTTTATCTTATCTTTCAATATTTCATGCCATTTAATTTTTATTTTATTTTGACATAAAAATGTGCTGACGTATCTTTGCCTAACATAAAGTTGACAGGAGGTGTATGGATTTGTCAGTCTAGGATCTGCATAACATCATTCAGTGAACTAAGAATCTGTGAGAAGAATAAAATCCCAAGTTATTTTGGTTTGAAATAATATAATACGCTTGTATTGGTTTGAAACTTGGCCGTGGTTTGCAATTTGAAATCTCTATTTTTCATACTAGAATATGAACTTCAAAAAACAGAGGGCCGGAATTGCTGCAATATTTGTCAGAGGGATGATATTTTCTTAAGAAGTAGAAAGAAGTTTGCAGATTGCTAATTGCCTTGTCAGAAAAGTTAAGAAAAGTATGAAGAAGGGTGGAGATAATGGGAATTACCAAGAGGGCATTTCAACTTTTCTTCTTCAACTGTTGTCCTGACAACACTAATCACTCTATCATTAAGTGATTCTCTGAGGTGTAATTACAACACAGAAAGTCTGGTTGACTAACTGACACCAGCCCTGTCAGGGCTTGTATTAATTCTTGGGTTGAATCAACAACTAAAAAATATGAATGTTTGTATCTGCTGGCTATAAGCATGCCACAGTAGGATAACTAATGCCCAATTCGACAGACATCTTATTATGCCGTTGTTTATTTTCCAAGATAATGACTCTGCAATTTGACTTTAGATGTTTCCTCAGACTACGTGTTTGAACAAGAAAGTTCCAGACCTTTGAGACTTGCATTCCCTAAGTGAGTTTTCTCACAAAGTCTCTCAGCACTTTTCACAGCTGAGATAGTTTTCAACTTTCTCCTAACTTTTCTGACATGTAAACTGAATGGCTCGGAGGACACGAGAGTGGCTTAGAGAAGTCATCGCACACAATCACACAAAGACACAAACACACCCGACTTTGATTTACATCTCTAGAGTCACAATTTTTTTTTTCCTGCTGTTGAAAAATGGGCAGCTAAAGCTGACAGGAGGTGTATGGATTTGTCAGTCTAAGATCTGCATAACATCATTCAATGAACTAAATGAACTTAAATATACTGTATTTTAAACTAGGATTAAAATAATAATAAGATTAATACTACATAATTATTAATAATAATTTTCTGAAGTGTAAATGGATGTACTCAGTCAAAAACCTGTGAGTTTGAATAAATGCACATTTTAAAAAATAAGTGACACACAATCTAACTATGTAGGAAGTTAGCACCCACCCCCCTCCTGGAAGAATGAAATATTCTAGGAAATATTAAAGAGGCAGAATATTATATTTCCCTGGATGAGAAAAGGAGAAACGTGTTTTTAAAGACAAAGCAGCTTCCTGCAGTTCCCTGCCTCCCCCCCCCCCCCCTCTGCTCCAGGGTGATGGAATTAAGATATGGCCCTCAGGACATAATAGGATTAGCCCTCTATCAATCTCACCAAATGGCACCTGGGAATATTACATCACCCAGCAAGGCTCAACCAAGCCTGGGACACAGACAACCTACAAAGTTAGCTAAGACCCCCACCCCCTGGGAGTCTGACAGCCAATGGGATACATTTCTTATATAGGAACAGGAAATTCTAAGGCAGGGCAGAAAACAGTGTATACATATATCCCTCTCTCCACTCCATGTGCCTTTTTGCCTAGAACCTCAAACCATGTGGTCCTGTCCACCATTAAAAAACATCTTTCCAAAGAGCCACTATGTTTCCAATGTCTTTCTCCCCACTTGGAACTAAACCCAGATGAACATTTCTTCTGAAATAGAGAGAATGAGAGCTATCCTTTAAAATATGCATTTGTACACACACTGTATTTATGGTTATCCTTTAAATTTGAATGTGAATAGAATAGAATAGAATAGAATAGAATAGAATAGAATAGAATAGAATAGAATAGAATAGAATAGAATAGAATAGAATAGAATTTTTTTATTGGCCAAGTGTGACTGGACACACAAGGAATTTGTCTTTGGTGCATATGCTCTCAGTGTACATAAAAAGAAAAGATACATTCATCAACAACCATAAGGTACAACACTTAATGATAGTCATAGAGTACAAATAAGCAATCAAATCATACTAGGAAACAATCAATATAAATCATAAGAATACAAGCAACAGTCATGCAGTTGTAAGTGGGAGGAGATGGGTGATAGGAACTATGGGATTAATAGTAGTGCAGATTTAGTAAATAGTTTGACAGTGTTGAGGGAATTATTTGTTTAGCAGAGTGATGGCGTTCAGGAAAAAATTGTTCTTGTGTCTAGTTGTTCTGGTGTGCAGTGCTCTATAGCGTCATTTTAAGGGTAGGAGTTGAAACAGTTTGTGTCCAGGATGTGAGGGTTCTGTAAATATTTTCACAGCCCTCTTTTTGACTCGTGCAGTATACAGATCCTCAATGGAAGGCAGGTTGGTAGCCATTGTTTTTTCTGCAATTCTAATTATCCTCTGAAGTCTGTGTCTGTCTTGTTGGGTTGCAGAACCAAACTAGACAGTTATGGAGGTGTAGATGACAGACTCAATAATCCCTCTGTAGAACTGGATCAGCAGCTCCCTGGGCAGTTTGAGCTTCCTGAGTTGGCGCAGAAAGAACGTTCTTTTTTGTGCTTTTTTGATGACGTTTTTGATGTTAGCTGTCCATTTTATACGTGTGCGCATACATATACATTTGAATGCATTGGCCCCACAACTCCAATGAACTGGTTATCCTTGTTATAGTAATCCTTTAAAATATGTTTGTATGTGTGTGTATGCACACCTGCCTAATCTTACAGCGACAGGGCCTCTTCAACTCCCCTCATGTGCCTACTTCTTCCTTCTTCATTTATGCCTTTTTGTCCATATGGTACAATGTAAAATAGTCCCAGAAATGCATAACTATAGGGGCTACTTGCCACACTCCAGAAAGCCTCAGGTACCACAGCCTACCCCAGATAGCTGCAGCAAAATTTTGTTTGCCAATCTGCCTTGTCTCCCAGTTCCACACACTGATCCTATTGTGCCCTCCAGCATAGCCATTATAGGACCATTGATTAACATACAATTTAATGCATTAACAAAGGGTGGGGGGGCAAGAAGGTAGGAGCTGCTTTAAAACATGCTTCCCCATTTCTCATATGGGGAAACATAATATTCTGCCTTTTTAATATTTCCCAAAATGTTTCATTCTTCTAGGAAAGGGGTGCGTGCTAACCTCCTACAGAGGGATACAATCCAGATCAAGGGAGGTACTAATACTACTCTATAAAGCCTTAGTAAGACCACACCTAGAATCCTGCATCCAGTTTTGGTCACCACACTATAGAAAAGAGACTCTAGAAAAAGTGCAGTGAAGAGCAACAAGAAGATTAGGGGACTGGAGGCTAAAATATATGAACTGGGCATGGCTATTCTAGTGAAGAGACGGACCAGGGGAGGCATTGTCCCAATATTTGAGGGGCTGCCACAAAGAGGAAGGAGTCAAGCTATTTTTCAAGGCTCCTGTAGGCCAGACAAGGAATAATGGATGGAAACTGACCAAGGAGAGATTCAGCCTAGAAATGAGGAAGAACTTTCTGACAGTGAGAACGCTCAACCAATGGAACAGAAGTTGCCTTGGGAAGTTGTGGGAGCTTCATCACATGACTTTCAAGAAGAGATTGGACTGCAATTTGTCAGAAACGGTGTAGGGCCGTGATGGTGAACCTGTGGCACGCGTGCCACAAGTGGCAAGTGGAGACATATTGGTGGGCACACAAGCTCAGCTCTGGCGTGATTTTTGGGCCTTCTGGGCCCCCTGGATGTCAGCAAACACCAGGGCCTCTGGGGTGGGGTGCGGTGGAGAAGGCCGTTTTCACCCTCCCCAGGCTCCTAGAAAGGCTCTGGAGCCTGAGGAGGGTGAAAACCGGGCCTACCAGGCCCACCATGCCATTGCGTGCCAAGAGCAGGGGAAGTGCGGGGGGGGGGTCACACATACATGTGTGGGGGTGGGGTGCATAGAATTATGGGTGTGAGCATGTGCATGCATGACCCCCCTGCTCCCCCCACTTTCGGCATATGATGGTCTCCTGCTTGGGTGAGGAGTTGGACTAGATGACCTACAAGATCCCTTCCAACTCTTAATTTGTTAAATACAATCATGAGACTGAGTCTCCATTTGTGATGTGTTATAAAATAATAAATAAACTTTATTGTCATTGTATGTGTATACACAGTGGTGTATACACATTATGTGGTGGCTCAGTGGTTAAGATGCTGACCTTGTTGATCGAAAGGTCGGCAGTTCAGTGGTTCGAATCCCTAGGGCCGCGTAACGGGGTGAGCTTCCGTTGCTTGTCTCAGCTCCTGCCAACCTAGCAGTTCGAAAGCAGGTAAAAAATGCAAGTAGAAAAATAGGGACCACCTTTGGTGGGAAGGTAACAGTGTTCTGTGCACCTTTGGCATTTAGTCATGCTGGCCACATGACCACAGAGATGTCTTCAAACAGCGCTGGCTCTTCGGCTTTGAAATGGAGATGAGCACCGCCCCCTAGAGTCAGGACCGACTAGCACATATTTGCGAGGAGAATCTTTATTTTTACCTTTATGCTTCCTTTGTATGCCCATTGTATATTACTTGGGATATGAGAGAAAGCTGTCTTGAATTGGCAAAGGGGAGGCCAAACTGAATTCTAAAATCCAGTAACAATTTGCATATGAAAACTGCAACATAGTTATAATGGAAGTTTCCATTTTTTAAAAAAAAAATAGTAGTTCTATCAGAAAATAAAGAGACTTGACACAGAGGTTCAAAGAAATTGTCCCAGTTTTATTAAACCACCACCAACAACAAATTGCTATATATTTGTACTTATCAGTCAGTTCTCAGACTCTCTAATCCTACCATTTTAAATATTTTATTTTTATTTATTTATTTTATTTATTTATTTATTTTGTCAAACATATATAAGATAACAGATATAAATATAAACATGATTATGAATACATGAAATGGATATGACTAAATGGGGACAGCAGGACAGGGATGGTAGGCACAGTGGTGTGTTTATACACTCCCCTTAAAAAAGTTGTGTTGCATTGGCCGGGAATCGAACCCGGGCCTCCCGCGTGGCAGGCGAGAATTCTACCACTGAACCACCAATGCTGCAATACGCCTGCAAGGCTTACTTTCCCTGTCTTAAATATCATGGATCTTCTCCAGTGCCTAGTTAAAAGAAGACGGTGTTCACAAATAGAACACACCCCCACACACCCTTTTATTACATGTGGAGAAAGTTAGCATTCACCACTCTCCAGAAGAATGAAGTATTTTGAGAAATATTTAAAAAGTCAGAATATTATCTTTCCCTAAAGGAGAAACATATTTCTAAAGACAGAAGCTCAAACTCTCAGCTCCCTACCCCCAAAGAGATACTAACCCTAGGCCAGCCTTTAGAAATGCAGATTTGGTAATCCATTATTCCCAGCAGCAAGGTCTGAACACAGATAGGATTAGACCTCAGCCCCTTCATTCCATCACCCGGCAAGCTTAAACCAAGCCTGAGACACAGACAACTTACAAAGTTAGCTATGACCCCTGCATAGCCCCCTGGGAATCTGACAACAACCAATACCCTGTTTCCCCCCAAAATAAAACATCCCTTGATAATAAGCCCAATTGGGCTTTTGAGTGCATGTGCTAAAATAAGCCTCCCCCTGAAAATAAGCCCTCCCCAAAAATATTTAAATGCAGAGCTGGAAATCAGACAAGACAGCAAGAGGAGCCCCATCTTTCTCTATGCGCCCCAAATTAATAAGACTTCCCTGAAAATAAGGCCAAGCACTTATTTTGGGGTTCAAAAAAATATAAGACAGGGTCTTATTTTTGTGGAAACACGGTAGAATATATTCCTTGCACAGGAACAGGAAACTCAAGGGAAAGGCCCAAGAGAGGGTATAAATACCCCCTTATCTCTCTCCTCCATGTGTTCAGCTGCCCAGGACTTCAAATCCATGTGGTCCTGTCCATCAATAAACCTCTTTCCAATCAGCCTCTAAGTTTCCAGTATCTTTCTCCCCGCTTGGAACTGAACCAGATGGGTATTTCTTCCAACACATGTAACATATATATATGGTGTGGCCTGTCAACGGCCAATGCAGCTAGTAGCTGATTCCGACAGCGAGGAAGCTGGTGTGGTGCTGCGCCAGCAGCCTGTGCAGCTGGCACTCGAGTCGGACAATGAGGAGGCTGGAGAAGATGTGGTGCCGGGGACAGGGATTCAGCCAAGGCCTTCAGAACCTCCAGAAGCTCCCTTAAGTGTAGAGGATGAAGAGGAGGAGCCTCTTCTCGATGCA
This sequence comes from Coluber constrictor foxii, assembly GCA_038048745.1. Classification (NCBI taxonomy): domain Eukaryota; kingdom Metazoa; phylum Chordata; class Lepidosauria; order Squamata; family Colubridae; genus Coluber; species Coluber constrictor. The sequence continues at coordinate 40,439,132 of CM075961.1, forward strand.
CGGGCACGCAGAGCTGCCAAAAGGCAGGAGTGGCTCCTCAGGAGGAGGTCTCCTCAAGAGTAAGGCTTGGGGCTAATTGGCCACTCCCTTAGCCTATTTAAGGAGGAACGCCGACTGAAGCAATTTGCAGGGAACAACTCCATTCACATACCTTCATGTCTTGTCTTGCTTATCTTATCAGCTTCCTGCAAATTGCTTCTGGGCATTATGCCAACCACAGTAAGCTTTCAGTGTTATTCTTTGAATTTTTGTCAGCTGTTAATGCAGTTAATTAAAAGCCGTTGTTGTAAAAAAACTGGTTTATTTAGTAAAATAAGGTTTGAACGGACTTTGTGTGTGCTGTGTTCTTTGGGGTTCGTAGCTGGGGCAGAACAATATATGATTCATGTAAAAAAAAGAGTGGGGGGGGGCTTCTTGTTAGCCCTACTAGGAAATGAACCTTAGACCAGGCTATCAATTCTACAGGAAGGATAAAGCTAGTTTTAGAAAGATTGGCTACAATAACAGAATATTGCAAGTCTGATTGTTCTGTACCATCCTCTTCATTTTATACTCCAGTGAAGCCAGAAGGAATCTATCTGAGCAGCTTCCTAACGTTATGTTATCGCTCTGGACTTTTTCAGCCCATGTTGGCTAGGTAACAGTTTCTGCATTCTACCATACGATCATACCAGTGGTGGGATCCAACCAGCTTTACTACCGGTTCTCTTTGTGCACGCGCTTCGCGCTTCGCTTGCATGCACGCCAAACTTGCGCTCCGCAGAAGCGCATTAGGTATCTGCCCAGCTGAGGTGTGGCAATCCACTCTGCTGCACCTATCAGCTGGGCTAAAAAAGAAGAAATAAAGGTAGGAATAACGCGGGGGCGGGCGGGAGGGCCCAGCTCCCAGACAAAGAGAACCGGTTTGGTGATGTCACATCGTCACCGCTACCAGTTCTGCCAAACCGGGAGGAACCCACCACTAGATCATACTCTTTATTCTGAACATTTCTATTATGTGGTTGTGGTCATCAACTTGACTTTTTTGATCCTCTGCAGATGGTCCTGGTACTTGGCATAACCCTTCAATATATCCCTGGAAGGTGTTGGTGACCACCTTTAAAGCGCTTCATGGCATAGGGCCTGGGTACTTGCAGGACCGCCTTCTGCCACCGCTAGCCTCCCACCGGCCAGTATGCTCCCACAGAGAGGGACTCCTCAGGGTGCCGTCAGCCAGACAATGTCGGCTGGCGACACCCAGGGGGAGAGCTTTCTCTGTGGCAGCACCAGCCCTCTGGAACGATTTGCCCCCGGAGATCCATACGATACCTGATCTCCGGGCTTTTCGCCGTGCCCTAAAAACTTTTTTATTTTGTCAAGCTGGGCTGGCATAACTCCCCCCCCCTCTTTTTAAGTTTAAAGTTTTTATGGGTTTTAAATTTTAATTATCTATTGGTTTTTTAAATTTATTGGGCCAAAATTATTTAATTCTTTTACTAATATTTTAAATTTTGTATTGGAGTGCTTTTATTCTTGGCTGTACACCGCCCTGAGTCCACTAGGAGAAGGGCGGTATATAAATTATAATAATTATAATAATAATAATAATAATAATAATAATAATAATAATAATAATAATAATAATAATAATAATAATAATAATAATAATAATACCAATGTTAATTAATTTTTCCATAGCTCCTCATTCTGCGGATGAATTAAAAACCAAATTAAATTTGGTTACAAATTCAGAGGTGGCTAGAAAAAATGGTTGGACACCTATAGAATTTAAGCCAGAATTACTTCTATTAGGCATTATAACAAATGGCTATAGCATAGGGTCAATATACCTAATACTACACATTCTTTTTTATATATAAAAGTTTTATTAAAAATTTTTTAACAAACATTCACAAACAAACAAGCAATGCATTTTTTCTGAACCGAGTATTGGCCGAGTCACAAATTTGTACAGCTGTTAGTTATCTCCAACACAATTTATATATTTCACTTTTTGCCATATTCTTTCTCTCTAATTTTTATTTTCTTTTCCTTGTTTCTTCGGATGTATAGCCAATATTACCGTTTGCCCTAATCCCTAATCTTAGTCAGTTTTTCTTTTTTCCCCCCTCCTCTCACTGTTTTCTCCTTTAATTTAAAATCAATCATTTTTCTAATACCTAACCCTAACTCTAAATCATCCTATTCAAATATTTTCCCATTGCACATCCTGATGACAGCGAGAATCGTATTGATACGGACTGCCCCTAGGGCCTTATTCGAACACCCCAAGGGTCTTACTTTTATATCAGTTCATAAGTAGATTGACCTTTACTTGTTTCTATCTCTGTTACAAGATTGGGAAAGTACTAAACTTCTTGCCAAATGTACTTGTACGCTTACTGACCTATGTATCTTTTCTGGCCCCGCTCCCAGGAATACACCCCCTCAGACAGTCAGAGTCTAATGAACTGGCAGGCAACCAAGTAAGCTGATAAAAAGCTTGGCAGCAATCCCTGCAGCTGCTTGCCAAGGCCTTTATTAATAGTTCAGTCAAATACACACCACCAAAATGTCCAGAGCTGAGACACAGGGCAGATTCGAAACCGGGATCCATGAATCTTTGTTTTGTCCATCACAAAGATACAGGCTGCAATCACTCTCTTTTATAACCTGTGGGGTGTGGTCCACCAGCTAATCACGACCACGCCTTTTCCCCTGCTGGGCTCTCCTGTCTCTCCGACGCTGGCGAGGATCCAGCCAAAACTCACTCCCCTCATCAATGTCCTCCTGTGGCTGCGGGGATGAGCTTGGCTCTGGGCCTATCTCCTGCCCTTCGGTGTCCTCCGGAGGCATTGCCAGAGAGGAGGGTCCTGGAGAAGGAGGCCTTGCCAACTCCTCTCCCTCACTCTCAGAGTCCTCCCCTGCTGATGACGCAGGCTCAGGCAACGGAGCCACAACAGTATCATGTTACTCTGTAACATAAGGCTAAGACACGTGAGAAGTTCCCGAAACTAACAGATGGTGTAAGATATGCTAGCCCTAACCTTATATGGAATATGTACCATAAGATAACTTCTTCTTTCCGTATCCTGTTTTGATGTACTGTAACTTGATACATGTAAAGGAAATGTATGCATCAGCGAAGCTGAAATTGCAAAACCTATAAAAGATAGAATCTGGGCATTGCCTGGGCCTCAGACTTTGTCAAGATATTACTCTGAGTCAATTGCTAGCAATAAACCTGTGTTCTCCGACTTTCGTGGTCCTGTCTCCTGATTTTGGGAAGTGGGGTTTCCCGCATCAGTATATGCACAGCAATGGAAATGTGAAAACACTTCTTCAGAAAAGGAGATGATAAGGAAGATATTAGTGTGCACAGAGATAGATAGATTAATGTTAGAATTAAAAAAACAAAGGAGACTCAGAATATTATAACTCATGGAACAGATTTTTATCAATGGCTGGAAGCATGAGGTGGGGGTTGGAACATAAAAAAATTTAGGCTAAGTAGACCCAGAATGAGATATTATATATGTATTAGAATGAATACGATGGCCAAAAATAATTGTACAAGACTAGCACTGTGTAAGTACCGTGTTTCCCTGACAATAAGACCTTGTCTTTTATTCTTTTGAACCCCGAAATAAGCACTTGGCCTTATTTTCAGGGAGGTCTTATTATTTTGGGGCACGTGGAGCAAGTTGGGGCTCCTCTTGCCGTTTTACTTGATTTCCCACCTGGACTACTGTAATGCTCTCTACATGGGGCTCCCCTTGGGGTGCACCCGGAGGCTCCAGCTGGTCCAGAACGTAGCCGCACGGGGGATTATGGGAGCGACGGGGTGCTCCCATGTGACACCTCTCCTGTGTGAGCTGCACTGGCCTCCAGTGGTCTTCTGGGTGCGCTTCAAGGTGTTGGTGACCATCTTTAAAGCACTCCATGGCTTAGGCCCTGGGTATTTGCGAGACCGCCTTCTGCTGCCAATAGCCTCCCACCGGCTAGTACGCTCGCACAGAGAGGGCCTTCTCAGGGTGCTGTCAACCAGACAATGTCAGCTGACGACCCCCAGGGGGAGAGCCTTTTCTGTGGCGGACCCTCTCTCTGGAATGACCTACCCCCAGAGATACGCAGGATATCAGACCACCGGACTTTTCGTCAGGCTCTTAAAACCCACTTGTTTCATCTAGCTGGACTGACTTGATCCCATCCTCTGTTTTAAATTGGAACTGATTTTAAATTGGATTGTTTTAATTGTCGGCTGAAATTATTTAATATTTTTTAAAATTGTTTTAAATTTTATATATATCATGTTTTACTTTGGCTGTTCACTGCCCTGAGTCCGTGAGGAGAAGGGCGGTTTATAAATGGAATCAAATAAATAAATAAATAAATAAATAAATAAATTTCCAGCTCTGCTTTTAAATATTTTCAGGGAGGGCTTATTTTAGCGCATGTGCTCAAAAGCCTGATTGGGCTTATTATGAAGGGATGTCTTATTTCCTGGGGAAACAGGGTTGCATACTGTATGTGTTATTTGTCTTTCATTTTGGTTTTCATGGCGGAAGAAATGCCAGGATGGTCACACTGTGTTCAATATGCTTATATGTAAATAATAAGAAATGTATTTTTTTTAAAAAAAAAAAACAAATTAAAAGGCCATTATCTCCTTCTTAATGAGGTCTTGTTCCAAGTCCCCAGCTTAACACCTTCTCCAAGATTACTTTTATCTGGGATCTCTAGGAATTAAGGGAGCGAGAAAGACAATTCTTCCTACGCTGATGCTCATTTTTGTTCAGTTCAGGCCTTAACACAATAATGTAGCATTTGGGAGAAAAGATACAGCCAAGCAAGCCAGCACTGGAAGCTAAGATGGAGAAGACCTCCACAGCTACCATGAATTTCCCTTTGGTGCTGAAATAGGTAGGAACAAAAGACATCCAAATGCTACAAAATATCAGCATGCTAAAAGTGATGAACTTGGTTTCATTGAATGTATCAGGCAGGTTCCTGGCTAGAAAGGCCACAACAAAACTGAGGATGGACAGAAATCCCATGTAGCCCAAGACAAGGTAAAACATGATGGGAGAACCCGCATTGCACTCTGCTAAGATCTCCGTTGCCTTGGAGTGTTTGTCCAGATGAGGAAATGGAGGAAACATTCCTAGCCAGAAGGCACAAATGCTTACTTGAATCAAAGAGCAGGAAAAGACAATAGAAAATGCCAGTCTTTTTCCTAACCATTTCCTCATCTTAGATCCTGGCTTGGTGGCCATGAAAGCTACAACCACAGTTATGGTTTTGGCCAACACAGAAGAAATGGCCATTGAAAAGATGATGCCAAAGGTAGATTGTTGGAGGAAGCAGGTCACATTGCCTGGCTGTCCAAGGAAGAGCAAAGAAGAGAGGAAACAGAGTAGGAGGGAGACAAGAAGAATATAAGTGAGATCCTGGTTATTTGCTTTGACAATGGGCGAATGTCTATGCTTAATGAAAAGTCCAAGCACCCAAGCTGTGGTTACTGAAAAGCAAAGAGCAAATGAAACTAGAATGACTCCTAAAGGTTCTTCCAATGCCAGAAAGCTTATTATTTTGAGCATGCATCCATCTTGCTCCATGCGAGGATACTGGTCTTCTGAGCATTTGTGGCAGTCATCCATATCTGGAAGAGGAAATAGAAACTCAAGGAAGATTTCTGACTTCTTTATACATGTGTTGTGACCAGTGGTGGGTTGCCCCCAGTTCTCAGTGGTTCTATAGAACTGGTAGTAAAACCAGTGGGAGGCTCCGCCCACTGACCCCAACATCATCAGAATGCTTCTGTGCATACGCAGAAGCTTCTGCGTGCATGGCCCCATTGTGAACCGGTAATAAAGGTAAGTAAAACCCACCTCTGGTTCTGATCTAGGCTTTATTAGAAATTAAATAGCACAAACGTAGTCCCGGCAAACCTCTTTAATTCATACGGCTGTAAATTACTTTCATTTACAGTCCGCAAGGCTTGACACCTCTCCTGCGCGAGCTGCACTGGCTCCCGGTGGCCTTCCGGGTGCGCTTCAAGGTTTTGGTTACCACCTTTAAAGCACTCCATGGCTTAGGACCCGGGTACTTGCAGGACCGCCTACTACCACCAATAGCCTCCCACTGGCCGGTATGCTCCCATAGAGAGGGGCTCCTCTCGGTGCCGTCAGCAAAACAGTGTCGACTGGCGGCCCCCAGGGGGAGAGCTTTCTCTGTGGGAGCACCTACTCTCTGGAACGAGCTCCCCCTGGAGATACGGAGTATCCCGGATCTGCGCACCTTCTGCCGCGCTCTTAAGACCTTTTTATTTCGCCAGGCGGGCCTGGCCTAACCTCTCTCCGTTTTTAGCGTTAAATTTTAATTTGTTTTAAATTATGTGGGGTGTTTTAATTTTGTCTGGGACAAATTTATTTAATTTGTTTTTAGTTGGTTTTGAATTTTGTATTCATGCATTTTTATTGTTGGCTATACACCGCCCTGAGTCCTTCGGGAGTAGGGCGGTATATAAATCCAATAAAATCAACAATCAAATCAAATGATAAATAGTCTTTCAGAAGAAGGTTATCAACACCCAACATCAACACCTATCTCCTGTGGAAGGCTGCCAAAGGACTAATTTCCAGGCACAGGACAAAGCCAAATTTGGCACAGAGTGACAAACAGAAGTTTCAACTTTTGAATCTGCCAGATGAACTAATTGCTTCTTGCAATTAGCTCACGTCCTGTTCGCTTCTCTTTTATGTCATATGGGAGGGGCCAATCATCTCCAGGCCTTACTCTCAAGTCGACCCTGTTTCCTTAATTGTTCCTGTCTCCTGGCAGCTCTGCGCAGGCGGACACTGGGAACAGGCTCACGCTGTTCTTCTGCCTCACTGATGTCAGACTCCAGAGACTCCAGAGGCAGCAAAGAATTACCAGATGCCCTTGGCCCATCTCTGCCTCCCACTCAGAGCCATCATTCAAGTCCTCCCCAGACTCCAGGACTGGCCCACGTTCCTCCCCAACCTCCTCACTGTCTGAATCTGCTGCCAGCTCTGCTGGCCACTGGCAGGCCACAAAAACATGTCAATGGCTCAGTTAAAACAAATACCCAAGCAGAATCCTTCCATGTTCTGCCCATCAGAACTTTTTATGTACCTCTTTGGGTTGAAATCTTCCCTTCTCCACATGGAGCACAATCATAGCAGCAAAACATTGCTCCTTCCTTCTTTGTTTTTTGTTCTCCAGGATGGCAGGAATCACTGCACACTGAAAGGGGAGTTACCTTGACCATAAAAATAGAAGAAAAACAGAGGATAATAAAAGAAATTGAGGTTAGTATTGCTGTGGCCCACGAGCTGCCAGTGGAGCTGGAGGCAGACTCAGATGATGAGGAGGTTGGGGAGGAACTTGGGCCAGATTTGGAGTCTTGGAAAGGCTCTGATGGATCCTCTGCATCGGGTGCAGAGACAGAACCAGAACCAACATTTCACACCCACCAGAGAGGTAGCTGCCTTTGGAAGCTGATATGAGTGAGGAGGAAGAACAGCTGGGGCCTTTTTTCAGATCCACATATGCACAGAGCAGTTAGGAGAGGTGAACAATGGAGGACAAGGAGTCAACATGGAAAGCAAAGCACACATGGACACTGAATGGCTCCTCCCTGGCTGGGAAATAAATAGAAGTGGTTGTTGTGGGAGACAATCATTCGTATTTCTGAAAATTTTGCTCATTGTGTTTCGTGCCACAAAGCCTGTTTGCCAGAACTTAATTAGCAATATTTCAACTGGGAGTTCACAGCCTTTAAATTATTGCAAGGAACTGATAAGGTCTGTTACTGCAGTTAACTCCTTGAAGGACTCTTGGCTGGACTTTTCGGTGGGTGAATGCCATCAATTCACAAGAGGTAAATAAAGAGGGTTTTTTTCATGACAAAAAGTCTGTTTCTTGCTTCTGCTAAGGCTATGTCAGAACAAGTATTAGATTTGAAACAAAGATATAATATTATGTCTGAAATAATTGATTGGGATTGATTGGATTGAGTCTTCCCCTCCTTCCAAATCAATTTAGGGCAGGGAAAGAACTCTATGTGAAACCAAAATGCATTCCCAAACATCCAACAGAATAGAATAGAATAATAGAGTTGGAAGGGACCTTGGAGGTCTTCTAGTCCAACCCCCTGCTTAGGCAGGAAACCTTACCCCACTTCAGACAAATACACAGATGGATATGAATACACCAAATGTTATTCAGATGTCCTAAATCAGGGGCATCAAACTCAAGGCCTGGGGGCAGGATCCAGTCCACTGGGTGCTCAGATCTAGCCATGGGGGCTGCCCTGGAAACAGTGAAGGACTGGCTTGCAGTGCCTCTGCCAGAGAAAACGGAATTTGCTCTGGGAGGGCCATAGGTCCTGAGCTCCATTTTCACTGGCAGAGGGTTGCAGGAGGCTGTAGCAGCCTAAAACGGAGCTCGGGAGTCCATTTTCACTGATGGGGTGCTCGGGCCACCACAGGCACCCCCGAACAAGTGACATCAAGCTGGCCATGCCCCCGGGGCATGGCCAAACACAACCCTCAATGAAATTGAGTTTGACACCTTTTCTCTAAATCATAGCAATAACAATAGCAATAGCACTTATATCACTTCACAGTGTTTTTACAGCCCTCTTTAAGCGGTTTACAGAATCAGCATATTGTCCCCAACAATCTGGGTCCTTCTTTTACCCATCTCAGAAGGATGGAAGGTTGAGTCAACCTTTGAGCCTGCTGAGATTCGACCTGCCAAATTTGCAGGCAGCTAGCAGTCAACAGAAGTAACTTGCAGTATTTGTTATTATTTTTTAAAAAAAATTGATTTATATGCCGCCCTTCTCCAGAGACTCAGGGCGGCTTACAATGCATTAAGTAATAGCCTTCATACTTTTGTATATTTATACAAAGTCAGCTTATTGCCCCCACAAACTGGGTCCTCAATTTATCTACCTTAGAAAGGATGGCAGGCTGAGTCAACCTTGAGCCTGGTGAGATTCGACCTGCCAAATTTGCAGGCAGCTAGCAGTCAACATAAGTAACTTACAGTATTTATTTTATTTTATTTTATTTATTTTTAATTTGATTTATATGCCGCCCTTCTCCGGAGACTCAGGGCGGCTTTCAATGAGTTAAGCAATAGCCTTCATATTTTTGTATATTTATACAAAGTCAGTTTATTGCCCGCACAAACTGGGTCCTCAATTTACCTACCTTCGAAAGGATGGAAGGCTGAGTCAACCTTGAGCCTGGTGAGATTCAAATTTACTAATTGCAGACAGCTGGAGTTAAATTACAATGCATTAGTCTGCTGAGCTATCCAGGCTCCTACTGCATTCTATCCACTGCACCACCATGACTCATGATCAAGCTGTTTTGGAAATATGGTTTGATTCCTATTTGATTTGATTTGACTAATGGTGCTTCATTTTTATCTCTCAATTGGTGCTTGAATAACAGAATAAGAGAGTTGGAAGGTAACTTGAAAATCTCCTAGGCCAGTCCCCTGCACCAACAGGAGACCCCATACCATTTCCAACAAGTGGTTGTTTCAACTGTTTTTGAAAGCTTCCAGTATTGGAGCACCCACAACTTCTGAAGGCAAGCTGTTCTGTTGATTAATTGTTTTAACTGTCAGGAAATATCTACTTAATTCTAGGTTGCTTGATTGGTTTCCATCCATTGCATCTTGTCTTGCATCTCATCTATCGAAGCTTCATGAGTTGACAGCCTGACATTAGCAACAGGGTGGGGGAGAGATTGGAATGTAAGAAAGGGAGGGGGGGAAATAGATCTCCAGCTGAGGCTTGTGAGAAACTACAGCCAGCCAAAGCCAACTGAAGATATGCAGAGCTGTATATTGTTTCCTAAACAATATACAAGCACCTGACTGGATATTTGTCGATAACCTGGGGATGGCCGGCACGGGAAGAGGAAACTTTGTGTCTGCCTCTGCCTCTGCCTCTGCCTCTGCCTCTGCCTCTGCCTCTGTCTCTGTCTCTGTCTCTGTCTCTGTCTCTGTCTATGTCTCTGTCTCTGTCTCTGTCTCTGTCTCTGTCTCTGTCTCTGTCTGTCTGCCTCCCTCCCTCCCTCCCTCCCTCCCTCCCCCTCTCTCTCCCCCCTCTCTCTTTCTCTTTCTCTTTCTCCCTCCCACCCCCTCTCTCATTCCCTCCCTCCCTCCCTCCCTCCCTCCCTCTCTCTCTCTCTTGTTTTGGAAGTAACCTCCCTTCCCTCAATTATTCAGTCTGCTAATTTGTTGAAGAATTTCAAAATCCATGGTCTGGTAGACCATGGTTTTGATCCATGGTCTACCAGAAATAGAAAAGGTGAAAAATTGTTTTGGTGGAAATTTAAATAACTTTGATTTAATTTTCTTACAAATTGCCCCAGCTTCATTTGGTATCATTAAGAACACTTTGATTTCTATGAAATCATATGCGTTTTGGCAAATATGTTGATGAAGGGTATTATTTTGTACATCTCAAATTTCTGAGTGGGATGCATAGTACTATGATTGCTATAAAGTATTATAGTGATGGATTATGCAATGCTTTAATTTCATCTATCGTTTCGTCTCCCTAATCAAAGAATCCCCACCTGATTAAAACTCCTGTGCCACTCGATTATATTTTTATTCATCGTGAGTTGGTTTCTTCCTAGCACCTTGCGATCCACTTTTCCAATTTTGACTCGATGGAAAGACATGTTTGGAAATACAATTATGTTTATTATATCAAATTCAGCAATCATTTCTTTGTTTCCATTAAAGGACACCTCTTCTCCGGCAGAATTGTTAAATGAAATTTCCCGAAGAAATGGGTGGAGCTAGTGCAGAGAGAAATAATAATAAATAAAAAAACCAACAGTGAAATTTCATGCAGAATTTTTGCAAATAGCAAAAAGACAAAAACAACCATGTCCCAAAGCAGAGGTGGGATTCACTTACTGTTGTGGCTCCGTTGCCTGAGCCTGGGCTATCGACAAATGCAGACTCTGAGAGTGAGGGAGAGGAGTTGGCAAGGCCTCCCTCTCCAGGATCCTCCTCTCTGGCAATGCCTCCAGAGGACACCGAAGGCCAAGAGATAGGTCCAGAGCCAAGCATGTCCCAGCAGTCATCCTGTCGATGATCCAGCCAGCATTTATCTCCTTCATCGCTGTCCACCTGTGGGACAGCGACGAAGGAGATAAATGCTGGCTGGATCCTCGACAGCGGCGCAGGGAGAAGCATGCGCAGCAGTGGAGGAGGCATGCCAGAGATTAGCTGAGTCACTGGACCACACCCCAAAGGATATAAAAGTGGGTGTGGTGGCTGGCTCAGTGATGAGCAAAAACTAGAAATCATCCATGGACTCTATGTTGCTGAAACTGTGCCTGCTTAATTGGACTGCATTCGGATTAATTCTTGTCTTGCTGGAACTTTGCCTTATCGGAAGGCTTGTGGACTTATCTTTGTTTTGTGTAAGTGAAGTCTAAGTTGGCAGCCAGCCACTGAGTTGCTGCCAGCTTTATCTTCAAAGTCTCTGTCATGTGGCTTATTAACTCTAGGCCGTCTGTGGGGGTTGTGTGTGTGAGACGGGGACAGAACGCTTACCTTCCCTACCAGTTTGCAGTACTTGCGCGTTATGTGAGGGTGGGTGGGCGGAGCCTCCCACAGTCACCACTACAGGGTTGCCTGAACCAGACAGAACCGTCTGAATCCCACCTCTGTCCCAAGGGTGCTTTTTTCCCCAAAAGCCAACTGGACTTTCTTGGTTTTTTTGCTTCTCATCCAAAAAGCTTCTTCAGTTCTAAAAGCTTTCAGAAATGAAGAAGCTTCTTGGATGAGAAGTGAAACATTTTCAAAGAAGAAAACAAAAGAAGTCTTTAGAAAAAGCATCTTTGAGACAACCAGGGTGATTGAGAATCTCCACAGACAAAACTCAGCTATCAAGAAAGGCAATTATTTTTGTATCAGCTTCAAACTTCCTTTCCTAAGATTGCACATGGCTTGTTTAATAAATAAGAAGTTCTAAAGAAGGTTGTTGCTGATGCTGATGCTACTATTAATGATTTAAATATTGTGTTAATTTGTTCTGTATTGAATCATGCTTTATAATCTGTCTGCATTTTGACATATGTTTTAATATGGAAAGCAGTTGGAAAGTATGTACTTCAAACCCTGTTTTCCCCAAAATAAGACATCCCCAGATAATAAACCCAATCGGGCTTTTGAGTGCATGGCAACAAGGCCAAGCATTTATTTCAGGGTTCAAAAAAATATAAGGCAGGGTCTTATTTTCATGGGAACAGGGTAGAACAATGTTTTATCAACTACAGTAGTGGCCAAAATTGTGGAAACCTTTTGGGAAAAGTGTATTTTTGAGGTTTGATGGCTAATAACACCACTTTTTTTTTTTTTTTGGAGCTTCAAGATAATCATAATCCACTGCTGGAATAGCCTGGGAATAGCCCAGTCCTTAACCCAAAGGAAAATCTATGGAGCCGACTAAAGAAACTTGTTAATCAGAAGCAACACAGCAGTAAAACCCAGTTAATAGAAGCCATCATTCCATCTTGGTTTCACATTATAACAGCTGAAGAACTAAAAGACTTAGTTCACTCCATGGGAAGACATTATAAAGCCATAATTCCTGCTAAAGGTTACCCAACTAAATATTAACTGACATGGTGATCATTTTTGTATATCTCGTTTTTTTCCTATGGTGATCATTTTTGTATATCTGATTTTTTTTCTATGTGTTTCACCTTTCTTCTTTATATTGTAACTACTATTCTAATAGCAAATCCTTCATAAAAGTAATTGCATTATATTCTTGATTAAATCATCTTTCCATTGATATATAATTTTATAGTACTACTCCCCCCAAAAAAGTGGTGTTATTACACCATGGTGGGTAGATACGGGTGGGATGACGGAGGCCGGTCTTGAGGATGTCATCTGGGAGGAGTTCGATCCTGTTGCTCCCGAGGACGTGGACAGAATACTGAGGTGGCTGAATGCGACCACATGTTTATTGGACCCGTGTCCTTCCTGGTTGGTGCTGGCCTCCCAGGAGGTTACACGAGGCTGGCTCCAGAGGATTATTAACGCTTCTTTGAGTGAGGGTGTCTTGCCAGAAAGAGGCGGTGGTGAGGCCTTCTTCCTCAAGAAGCCTTCTCTGGACCCAGCTATTTTGGTTAATTATTGTCCAGTCTCCAACCTTCCCTTCTTGGCGAAGGTTGTTGAGAGTGTGGTGGCGCATCAGCTTCCTGGGTATCTGGATGAAGCTGTCTATCTGGATCTGCTCCAGTCCGGCTTCAGGCTCGGGTACAGCACGGAAACAGCATTGGTCGCGTTGGTGGATGATCTCTGGAGCGCTCGGGATAGGGGTTGCTCCTCTATCCTGGTCCTGTTAGATCTCTCAGCAGCTTTTGATACCATCAACCATGGTATCATGCTGCACCGGCTGGAGGGGTTGGGAGTGGGGGGCACCGTGTTGTGGTGGTTCTCCTCCTATCTCTCTGACCGGTCACAGACGGTGTTGGCAGGGGGGCAGAGGTCGACCCCGAGGTGCCTCACTTGTTTGGTGCTGCAAGGGTCAGTCCTTTCGCCCCTTCTATTCAACATCTATGTGAAGCCACTGGGCGAGATCATCCGTGGCTTTGGGGTGAGGTTCCATCAGTACACTGATGATACTCAGCTGTACTTCTCCATCCCAGGCCACCCCAACGATGCCGTGGAAGTGATGTCCCGGTGCCTGGAGGCCGTGCGGATCTGGATGGGGGGCAACAGGCTCCAACTCAACCCCTCCAAGACCGAGTGGCTGTGGCTTCCGGCGTCCTGATATGGCCACTTGACTCCATCACTGACCATTGGGGGCGAGTCATTGGCCCCCACAGATAGGGCTCGCAACTTTGGTGTCCTCCTGGATGCACGGCTGTCTTTAGAGGAGCATGTGACAGCCGTGGCCAGGGGGGCTTTTTATCAGGTTCGCCTGATATGCCAGTTGCGTCCCTATCTAGATCAGGACTCCTTACGCACAGTCACTCAGGCACTCGTCATTTCCCACCTGGACTACTGCAATGCTCTCTACATGGGGCTCCCCTTGAGGTGCGCCCGGAGGCTCCAACTGGTGCAGAATGCGGCTGCGTGGGGGATTATGGGAGCAAGGGGGCGCTCCCATGTGACACCTCTCCTGCATGAGCTGCATTGGCTTCCGGTGGTCTTCCGGGTGCACTTCAAGGTGTTGGTGACCACCTTTAAAGTGCTCCATGGCATAGGGCCTGGGTACTTGCGGGACCGCCTTCTGCCACCGATAGCCTCCCACCAGCCAGTACGCTCCCACAGAGAGGGACTCCTCAGGGTGCCGTCAGCCAGACAATGTCAGCTGGTGACACCCAGGGGGAGAGCTTTCTCTGTGGCAGCACCAGCCCTCTGGAACGATTTGCCCCCGGAGATCCGTACGATACCTGATCTCCGGGCTTTTCGCCGTGCCCTAAAAACTTTTTTATTTTGTCAAGCTGGGCTGGCGTAAACCCCCCCTCTTTTTAAGTCTAAAGTTTTATGGGTTTTAAATTTTAATTGTCTATTGGTGTTTTAAATTTGTTGGGCCAAAATTATTTAATTCTTTTACTAATATTTTAAATTTTGTATTGGAGTGCTTTTATTCTTGGCTGTACACCACCCTGAGTCCATTAAGAGAAGGGCGGTATATAAATTTAATAAATAATAATAATAATAATTAGCTAGTTTGAGAAAATACACTTTCCCCAAAAGGTTTCCACAATTTTGGCCACTACTGTATGTCTGCATTCTGAGATGCAGTTGATATGGAAAATAGTCTGGAGGTAGTGACAATGAATAAATGAATGAACAACCTTTTCTCAGTGGCTTAATCTACAGATTGTTTCACTTGCAGCTGTCTGACGGATACTATTTCATTCTGTGTTGGAGACATTACCTGCCAAGCTTCAACTTTTCCCAATCTGTACTTGGATGTAGCGGAAACTCTGGTGTGCAAAGCATGTGCCACGGCAGAGACAGCATTGTAGATGCTATAGCTGTGTCCAGTCATGTCCATTTCAAACACAAGTCCAGGAAGGCTCCTTAGCTGTTCCTGCCCACTGCATGTTCCATCATTTTTTGGTAGCACACCGGAATCTGGAAAAGAACAGTCAAAGGCTTGCGTCCAAAAGTCCTTGAGGAAATTGTCACTTTGGTCCCAGTGTGGTTTTACATCTTGAAGGAATGTTTGAAACTGTGCACATTCCCTTGAGTGAATTGACAAGGAAATGGCGCCATGGAACAAATCGATATTTTCTTGCAATAAGAAACTCGTCGTAGCAAAATCAATCTGGGCTGTTGTAATCCACAGTCTTCCAAAAGGAGCATTATCGTGAAAACCTGATCTTGCCATAGTTACCAACATGCTCAGCCGCATAATAGTGAGAGTCTCACCATAAATTAACCACGTTCGGGTTTTCATGTCCTGCAAACGTAGAGACGTTTTCCAAACCAACTGATGTAGGTCTTCAGAGGTAAGCAGGAGGCTTTGGTTGGGGATTCTTTCTGTGAAGGCTGAGCAGATGCCATTCTGAGAGAGCAGTGGCTTCAGGGCTTTCGAGAACGATTCTCCACTGTCACCTTCCAGAATGAAGAGTCCAATCCAACTCCATTGGAAGTGCTTGAGCAAATGGATAATCCCCATGTACAGATGGCTCTCATTTGGGACCATACGGTAGAAGAAATTACCGTGTCTGTTACTATGTCCTGCTGAACCAAATGATCCATAGGTCAGCTAAAAAGAAATGTAAAGATGTTTTGTAGGGTTGAGCTGTGAAGCACACCAGTGGTGGGATTCAGCCAGTTCGCACAGGTTCGGTAGAACTGGTAGCTAACTTTTTGTGCATTTCAGCGAACCGGTTGAATAGCATGCCTCACCATGCCATGCCTCGCCCCTCCCCTCCCAGCCATTCCTTGCCTCACTGCCACCTGTTCACCTGGCCACCCAGCTGATCACCTGACTGGGTGGCAGAGCGAGTAGCTGGGCATGACAAGGAGTGGCTGGGAGGGGAGGGGTGAGGCAGGGCCGAGCCGAGTCGGGCATGGCAAGGAGAGGCTGCAAACAGTGAGGTGTCCCTCAGTGTGAGTGATGTCAAGTTGGCCACACCCACCCAGTCACATGACCACCAAGCCATGCCTATCCAGCCAGTTATTAGGACAGAGAACCGGTTGTTAGATGATCTGAACCCCACCACTGAAGTACACCAATTGTGTATGTACGTACACAATTGGTGTGCTTCACCAGGCTTAAAGTTGACTCAGCCTTCCATCCTTCTAAGGTGGGTAAAATGAGGACCCAGATTGTTGGGGGCAATATGCTGACTCTGTAAACCACTTAGAGAGGGTTGTAAAAGCACTGTAAAGCAGTATATATGTCTGAGTGCTATGGCTATTGCTACGTAGATACATTTGTGAAGGGTAACATTAATGTACTGTTTGAGTGGTGTGGTGGCTTAGAGGTGGAGCTCTCTCCTTACCATCAGGAGGCTATGAGTTCGATCCTAGGTAGAGGCATATATTTCTCTCTCTGGGCACAATGAGAATATATCTGCTGAATGTAACTCCACATTGGCAACAGGAAGGGCATCTGGCCAGTAAACACTCAGCTCCATTCAGTTGCCCAGACTCCACCCCGCAAGGGATTACGGGGTCATTAAATGACAAAAAAAATCATTAATGTACTGTTTGAAATTATAAGGAATGTTGTAACATTTAGAACCATTTATATTACAGGTATGTGTTACATTCCTCTGATTCTAGAGATTGCATAAATTTATAAAGAACAGGACAATAAGAATTAATCTTGAAGACTTGATATATTACCTCTGCACTGGGAATATAACGCCTGCAAATGTTACCTAGGAATCCTGCAATACAGATATTCTTATATTCCTTTACTGATAATCAGTAATTTCTATTCCCAGCTAATATATGAACTTTCCGAAAATCTCCCGCAAAATGTCTGAACATCCCCACTTCTGCCTAAATAAATCTTACCTGTGGAATCTCATAGAGACTTAAGATATCTGCCATAAGGAAGGAAATGTCAGAATTCATTGCCCCAATAATGGCTATTACTTTTTTTCTCTGGCTACCACATTCATAGTTGGGGATAAATTTGTCTGAATTGAAAAGAAGGTCCAGGGCAGTCCGATAGGTCATTTTTGCATTATAATAGCTGTCAAATATCTGGAAACCAAGAGTGATATTGGGTAAGATTTGGGGGTTCTTGTTGACTTCATGTGCAGAGAATGCCAAAGCCAAGATGTGCTGGTAAAACTTGGTGATCATGCTGTGAATAGAGTCAAAACTTTCTGTCATTAGTGAATTGTGTAGCACAGGGGTCTGCAACCTTAACTCCTCAAAGAGCCATTTGGACCCGTTTCCACAGAAAATAAAACACAGGGAGCCACAAAACTTGGGTGGGTGTGGCCAACTCAACATCACTCACTCCCACACAGTCACATGATCCCCCTAGCCATGCCTACCCAGCCGTTCATTAGGGCAGAGAAACAGTTGTTAAAAAACACCGGGAACCACAAAATCCTTTTGACATCTCTCTCTCCCCCTTATTTATTTATTTGTATACCGCCCTTCTCCCAACGGGACTCAGGGTGGTGATTTCAGGCAGTGAGCGAGGAGCATCATGCACCGATCTGGGCTGAGTGCTTGGAAACCTCCCCCCTTCCTGTATCTCTCTGTCTCTGTCCTGGCCACTTCTCCATCCCCCACCATCGCCCTTACCTTCTCAGGCCAGATGAGGAGTGACTGGGAGGGGAGAGTGAGGGTCAAGGTCAGCCAGTGGTGGGATCATCTGACAGGTTGCTGCAGGTTGCTGACCCTTGGTGTAGCACTTGCATGTTTTAAAAATTTGCATCTTTTTTTTAAAAAAAGATGATCACTCTTTTTCTCTTTCCTTGATCTACCCCAATCTGTTGACATGGATGGGAAACTTTTGATGGTACAATTTGGTTGTGGTTTAGTTGCTAAGGTATGTCTGACTCTTTGCAACCCCATGGACCTCAGCACATCAGGACCCCCGACCTACACTTTATTGACTACATTCACTTTATCCACTTTATTGACTTTATTGACTTTATTGATGATTGACAAATGAGTCCCTAACACGAGGAATGACACCAGACCCACACTCACAAGAGCCACACAGGATGCCACCACCAAACATCCACGCAGAAAGCAGACTCAAACCCACACTGATGATGAAGCATGACCACAGACCAAAGCCAGACTGCAGCTGCATCATTAGCCACTTTAAACCCCTCCAATCCATACATGAGGCAGACTGGCACTCATCATGAAGAGGTAGAGTGGCCATGAACACGAAGCCAAAAAACAGCAATGCAGCTCACCAGCTCAAATCCCCCTGCAACTCAGACTAACCCGAGCACAACCAAGCCCCCACCCAAACAGAACACACCCCCTCCAATCAGAGCACAGCCAGGCCCCCAACAAATCAGAACACACCTCTACCCAATCAGAACACATCCAAGCTCCCACCCAATCAGATCACACCCCCGCTAGCAGTTAAAAGGAAGAAACAACTGCAATCTCACATTGCTCCTAGAAGCACAAAGCCGAAAACACCAGCCTGAAGATGACGAATGAGACTTCGTCAAAACGTCGCCAAGATACTTCCAATTTTACGTGGGAGAAGACCCGAATAACCAAAGACCTACATACAAACACCCGCGAAAACCTCAGAAAACAAACAAATATATAAAAAAAACCATGTCATTGTTAAGCAACAGCACTTCACGGTGCTTTATAGCACTCTCTAAGTGGTTTACAGAGCCAGCATATTGCCCCCAACAATCCGGGTCCTCATTTTACCCACTTCAGAAATGTGAAAGGCTGAGTTAACCTGGAGCCTGATGAGATTCGAACTGCCAAACTGCTGGCAGCCAGTGATCAGCAGAAGTAGTAGCTGCAGTAGTGCACTCTAACCACTGTGCCACTGCAGCTCTTAAGAGTCAGTCATTCAATCAAGCCACTTATTTTCTTTATAAAAATATAAGAATTAGCATCCTCCGAAATAACTTGATTTTCCATAAGTGAAAAATAGATTTTTAAAAAGTTTGTAGAAATTATCTACATTCTAGCTGTAGATAAGTCTAGCTGTTCCATACTGGGTAGGAATCTTTCTTAATACTCCCTCTTTTATCATTCTATATTTTTAAAAAGAAAATCTGTAGTTCCTTCTATCCTATTCTTATAGATACATACATCATTTGGACAGCTTCTGCAAATGCTATTATGAAGGTATAATATTTGCCTACAATTGCTACAGTGTTTCCCTGAAAATACAACCTACTCTGAAGTAAGTCCTCGCTTAATTGAAGGCAAAATAAGCCCTAATTAAGACCCCACATACTCCAGGATGAACAGGTAAAAATTAAGCTAGGATAGGGATGGAGCTGCCCTACTACTTACCTTCAGACAGTTGTAGCCACACCTCACACATCTTGGCCCATTTCTTCCTGAGCCAGCAAGGCTTTTCTAAAGGCCTTTGTAGCCAAAAACACAGCTTTGGATCAACCTAGATCTCTGTTATCAGCTGCAGAGGACTTTCCTAAAGGCCTTTCCTGAAAGCCTCTCTAGCTGATAACAGAGCTCCAGACTGATCTAGAGCTCTGTTATCGGCTACAGAGGCCTTCAGGAAAGCTTCGCTGGTCTTGCCAGCTGAAGAAGTTCCTGAAGACCTCTGATAGTGAAAAGGAGGCCAGGGGCAACACACTCAAGTGAGGTAAATCAATGGATGCCCCCTGAAAATAAGACCTGGTGCCTTTTTTGGTGGCAAATATATATATATATATATATAAGACAGGGTCTTATTTTTGGGGAAACACAGTATTACTTCAGTTCAAATCACAAAATCCCTTGAAGGCTACATATGAAAGTGCAACTTTTCAGCAAAAGAGTGTGCTGATGTTATTACATGGGGTTGGTCTTACAGGGACCATAAATCTGAATCTCTGAATCCATAAGTTCCCAAGTCACCCAGAAAAGTGAAAAAGAAGGAACTGCTTACATTGGTAGATCAAAGCCCATCTCCTCAGAAGGCTGTTTGCGGAAAAGAAGTTTCGGAAAAAGTATGATGATAAGAGAAACAATCCCACCAATGGTGAAGTCTCCAGGCTGATACCATTCATGAGGAACAGGGACAGGATTGACAGAAAGACATTTCGTACCTCCTTCTTCACCCATCACGGGAGGCAATGAAAGTAGTAGCACCATAAGGAGCACTAACTGAAGGCAAAACCTCTCTCTAGAAAGAGACATTATTGAGCCTAAATCTCACTCTTATTGCAAATAGAAATAGATCAGTTGGTCTTAATCAAAAAGAGTAAGAGGTAGATTTCTATTTACCTTAGAAAAAAAGAATATGTCCTAGTATATAACTAACAATACTGGGGAAAAAAACACAGGTGCTGAATTCTGATCAAGATACAGTGACTTTGAAGCCAATGTTGCAGTGTTGGTACAGTCCTGTCTACCTCTTGCTCTTAATTGCAGCTTTGAGTAAGGAAAAAAAAGGGCAGGATTTCAACCAGCTTATAAGCAAGTCAAGACTTGTTATGACCTGCATTTGGGGAAATTGCTAAAGGGATTAGCAAAGACACCAGTGATCATGACTGAGGGGAAAACATTGACTTTTTGGGGGTTAAGTTTGGATCACAAGGACAACCTTACATCCGTGGTGGGATTCGGGCTGGTTGCTAAATTGCTGACTGGCTCTGCCCCTCCCTGCCCTTTCCAGGAGTCCCCATGGGCCCCGTTTTTGCTCCCAGGAGGCTGCAGGCCTATTAGGCTCAAAATGGGACATGAGGGGTATGGTGCAGGCCACCCACAGCCTGTTTTTGCACCCTGGAGGCTGCAGGGAGGCCTACTAGTCTCAAAATGGAGCTGATGGCTGATTTCCTGTTTATGGAGGGCCTCTGGGGGGGGGGTGCATTTTTGCCCTCCCCAAGCTCCTAGAAAGGCTCTGGAGCCTGAGGAGAAAGAAAAATGGCCTTCCCCATCACCACCCTGAGGCTCTCTGGAGGCAGGAAACAGCCTGTTTCCTAATTTCCAGTGGGACCCAGAAGGCCTGAAAATCAGCTGGTTGGACCACGCATGCGCACCGGAGCTGAGCTCACATGCCCTCTGATATGGCTATGCATGCCACTTGTGGCACGCATGCCATAGGTTCGCCATCACAGCCCTAAATTGTTCCCAAGGTGCTTTTTTTTTTACCCCAAGAGGAAACTGGACTTGTTTTTCTTTGAAGATGTTTTGCTTCTCATTCAAGAAGCTTCTTCAGTTCTGACAGGATGCTGGGGAATTGAAGGATTCATATCCTTCAGTTCTGATTGGATGCTGGGTGAGGGAAAATCTGCAAAGAGTCAAATCCTTCCATTCCCCACCATTCAGCCAGAGCTGAAGACGCTTCTTCGCTGAGAAGCGAAATGTCTTCAAAGAAAAACAAAAAAATCCAGTTGCCTCTCTGGAAAAAAAAGCAGCTTTGGGGCAACCATGACCTGGATGAGTGAGAATTTCCATAGACATATACCCTAGGTCTGTGATGGCGAACCTATGGCATTCTTGCCACAGGTGGCCTGTGGAGCCAGCGCTGTGGAGTCGGAGTCGAGGAGTCGGAGTCAGAGGAAATTTTGGGTACCTGGAGTCGGAATCGGAGTCGGAAGTATAAAAAACCGAGGAGTCGGAGTCGGAGCCGGAAGTACAAAAAACTGAGGAGCCGGAGCCGGAGTCGGAGTCGAGGAGTCGGAGTCAGAGGAAATTTTGGGTACCTGGAGTCGGAATCAGAGTCAGAAGTATAAAAAAACGAGGAGTCGGAGTCGGAGCCGGAAGTACAAAAAACTGAGGAGCCGGAGCCGGAGTCGGAGTCAAGGAGTCGGAGTTGGAGGAAATTTTGGGTACCTGGAGTCGGAATCGGAGTCAGAAATATAAAAAAACAAGGAGTCGAAGCCGGAAGTACAAAAAACTGAGGAGCCGGAGTCAGAGTCGGAGTCGAGGAGTCGGAGTTGGAGGAAATTTTGGGTACCTGGAGTCGGAGTCGGAAGTACAAAAAACTGAGGAGTTGGAGTCGGAACATTTATCTCCCGACTCCACAGCCCTGCGTGAAGCCCTATCTGCAGGCACGTGAGACGTCACTCAGCTCAGCTCCAATCCGCATGCACACACACCTCTTGCTGGCCAGCTGATGCGGGGTGCACAGGGGAGACGCGCATGCATGCACGGGGGTGCAGCGCACCTCCCCCAAGACCCATTTTGGGCCTAGCAGGCCTCCCTGCAGCCTCCTGGGACCAAAAATGGGCCACAAAGGGGAGGCATATACCCCCCCGTGGCCCGTTTTTGGTCCCTGGAGGCTGCAGAGAGGCCTACTAGGCCCAAAATGGGGCAGGGGGGAAGCATGCATATGTGGGGGGCAAGGGAGCATGGAGAGGAGCATGTGCATATGCAGGGGGCACGGGGAGATGTGCTCGCATTGCAATATGGGTGCAGGCACGTACATGTGCTGTCACATGTGCACACACACACTATTAGCATATGACAACAAAAAGGTTAGTTATCACTACCCTAGGTTATTTTTATCGCTGTATATCACCCGAACACCATTTGCAAGTTAGACGAATATATATAAACAAACCAAGACACAAAAAAGAAATAAAGGCAAGTCAATAATGCATAGAAGAAATAATAGGTGAAACAAAATAGTTTCTTGGGTTTGAAAGGGAAACCCTTTCCTTTCCCTTTTCATCCTTTTTGTATTTTAATTATAAGGTAGTTTTGGAATATAACAGCAGAAAACCATGTAAGTGATTTTCAGCAGTTCTAATCAGAGATTGGGTCTGGTTGAGGCAATGAAAGGCTATATAGGAGAAAATATACAACCCTGGGACAATGGAATGTTTATTTCTGTTAGCTGTTCTGTCCCCGTCACACACACACACACACACTCAGACAGACAGTCGGGGGTTAAATAAACTGGCAGGCAACCAATTAGTCCGATAAGATGCTTGGCAGCAATCCCAGCAGCTGCTTGCCAAGACCTTTTATCAACTTAGAAGAAAATACACACCACAACAATTGTCCAGGAATAAATCTGAAATTGAGATGCAAAGTGACTCCAAGGGATTAGTTAGTTTTGTCCGTCACAGAGTCTGAATGCTTAACTCACCCCCTTTTATAGCCTGTGGGGTGTGGTCCAGTGAGTCAGCTAATCACAGACACGCCTTTTCTTCTGTTGCGCGCACCTGTATCTGCAACGCTGGTGAGGGTCCAGCCAAGACTCATTACCCTCATCACTGTCCACCTGTGGCTGCGGGGACGTGCTTGGCTCTGGGCCTATCTCTTGCCCTTCGGTGTCCTCCAGAGGCATTGCCAGAGAGGAGGGTCCTGGAGAAGGAGGCCTTGCCAACTCCTCTCCCTCACTCTCAGAGTCCTCTCCTGCTGACGACACAGGCTCAGGCAACAGAGCCACAACATTAGCAGTCCAACCAGCAATGGGTTTCAGAAAGGCTTATCATCGATTCGCCCATGCATGCATGCTCACTTCACGCACATGCCTTTCACGCATGCACCCAACCTTCTATGCAGCCTCAAAAACATAGCTAAATAGGACAACTTTACACTGGGGCCCACCCATTGTCACTGCTATCAGTTTTCCAGAACCAGTGTGAACTGGCTGAATACCTCCTCTGAATCAATTAATACTTTGAAAAGTGGTCATCAATCTTTGGTGTTTTTTTGGACCAGCAGTGGTGGCTGTGGTGAGAAGAGGACAGGGGATGATTTTGTACATGTGCCCATCACTTGCTCAGCCTAGTTCCCAATGGGCCACTGATAGGTACCGGGCTGTAGATTGAGCGTTGGGGACCCCTAATTTAAAACATCTTATTAAACATTCGATGGTTATTTATATAATGTCAGCCTGAGTTCACAGGGCTTTTACCTTTACATAGTAATAATGGAGATGATAAGAATGATGACAATTATGATGATATAATTAAAAAAAAAGGGATGTGGTGGCTCAGTGGCTAAGATGCTGAGTTTGTTGATTGAAAGGTCAGCCGTTTCAGCGGTTCGAATCCCTAGTGCCATGTATCGGGGTGAGCTTCCATTACTTGTCCCAGCTTCTACCAACCTAGCAGTTCGAAAGCACATAAAATATGCAAGTAGAAAAATAGGCACCATCTTTGGTGGTAAGGTAACAGCATTCCATGCACCTTTGGCATTTAGTCATGCTGGCCACATGACCACGGAGACGTTTTCGGACAGCGCTGGCTCTTTGGCTTTGAAACAGAGATGAACACTGACTTTTAGAGTCGGGAACGACTAAGCACATATGTGCGAGGGGAACATTTACCTTTACCTAATTAAAAAAAAAAGTCCAATTATGTTTTAAGAGTGAACTTTATTTCAAAAAGGACGGTACATATCATCCCATTACTTTTGCTTTTTAATCTGTACACAAATCTACTCAGGGCCAAAATAAACCAAGTAGAATATCACCCCCAAAACTTGCAAGTAGACATACAAATTGTTTGTATGCAGAGGATGCAGTCCTTCTTTCACAAGTATTAATTTGTCTTGTACCAGGTATAAATGCTTCGGTCAATTACTGCCCTGAGGAAGCTCTTAAAATCAACTATAGTTAAACTAAGATACTAATCTCTGCAAATAGATCTAAACCGTAGGCCTGGAGCTAGAGCAGACCTGTCAAACTGGTGGCCTATAGGCCGGATACATCACACGCAGGCCATGCCCACCCTGGCTTCGCGAAGGAAAAAAACACCGCAGTACATCACAATCCAGCCCGTGACGCAATCGAATTTGACACCCGTGAGCTAGAGTATTGAACAAAGGAAATATTTTAAATATTTGGAAATGGTTTGCCATAATTCCACCAAACACAATGCACACCAAAATTACACCATATAAAACACTTAAGTGGCCACCATTCAGTTTTTTCATTTCCTCAGAGGGGCATAGCATATCCCAGCTGTCAGGTTTCGAGGTCATCTCAAATAAATTGCATTTCAAACAGAATCTTTGCTGAAAATCTTCCATTTATTGAGCACAACATTCCATCTTTTGACTCCATGTAGCCAACACTGACTTCCCGGCGTGAGCCCCTCCCTTTCTGTCTCCACTCCTCTGGTCTCATTGGCCATCTTCCAAATCACTCTTTCCCTAATCTACCCGCTCCAGCTCGAAAGAATTTCCCCCCTCCCGTCCCATCTCCTAGGGGATATTATCTCCAGGGAAAATAAGTAGGTGAAAAGTCAAAATGTCTCTTTCCAGATGCCCTTCTTCTCCTTATGTCAGCACTAGAGTGAATGCGGCTTGGAGTGCTGACATCAGCAGCATTCAAGTTATGTTCAGCTAAGACTCATACAGAACTATTTTTTGGTGCCCACTGTTCTGACCTAGGCTTTCTTAGAAAGTAAACAGCACAAACTTAGTCCCGGCAAACCTCTTTAATTCAAACGGCTGTGAATTATTGTCATTCCCAGTCTGAAAGGCTTCTCAAACAGTCTTTCAGGGGAGTGTTTACAAACACTCACATTATCTCCCTTGGAATGCTGCCAGAGAACTTATTGTAGGGCAAGGCCAAACTTAGCACAGAGTCAAGTGGAATTTTTCCAGAGCTTTTACTGACCAGATGAACTAATTGCTTCCTGCAAAAGCTCATGTCCCGTTTGCTCCTCTTTTATGTACTATGGGAGGGGCCAATCATCTCCAAGCTTACTCCCAAGTCAACCCTGTTTTCTTAATTGTTCCTGTCTTCTGGCAGATCTGCACATGCACACACTGGGAAAAGGCTCACACTGTTCTTCAGCCTCGCTGATGTCAGACTACAGAGACTCCAGAGGCAGCAAACAACTACCAGATGGCTTTGCCCCCCCCCCTCTGCCTCTGACTCAGAGCCCTCATCTGAGCCTTCCCCAGACTCCAGGACTGGCCCACGTTCCGCCTCAACCTCCTCAATGTCCAACTCTGCTGCCAGCTCTGCTGGCCCCTGGTGGGCCACAACACCCACATAAGATATTGAAATTTCTGTATTCTTCTTGAAAAGGGTCCAGTCTAAATTCTAAATTCTAAGAGCTATTTTCTAGGTAGTAGTAGTAGTAGTAGTAGTAGTAGTAGTAGTAGTAACAGTAATTGTTGTTGTTATTCATTGCACAGTCAGCTAAATGTTCAGACTAGGTTTGACATTTTTGTCTACCTATCGAATCCTTACCAAGGACCTGGGATAGGCAAATCTGGATGTTAGCCAGTGTTACAGATATCTCTACAGGATGGAAGCAGTTCCAAGTAAAGCCACCTTCTGCAATTGACTGATGGCAAATTTGTCAATGCCTATGGTGTTCAAGTTGCGGTCCAGTTGTTTTGAGATTGTACCCAAGACACCTATTACTATTGGTACAGCCCTTGCTTGCCTTTGTCATAGTCGTTCTATTTCTATTTGTAGATCTTTATATTTTGTTAACTTCTCCAGTTCTTTCTCTTCTATTCTGGTGTCTCAAGGCACTGCCACACATCATCATCATCATCATCATCATCATCATCATCATCATCATCATCATCATCATCATCATCGTATGACTATGTTATAGTAGTTAGGAGACCACAATGCTATTACAGAATAGTAGGCTGGCTTGCCAAATTATCAGTCCTATTATAGGAAATGATTGCACACTTTCCAAAGTGCGCCATAGGCTGGTGGCTGACTTCACACCAGAAAGAACATACAAGCTGTTGTGTTAAGTAATTAATTAAATACATACACACAGAGACACATATACATATACCTGCATATATGCCTACCACACAAAGAACACATAAACTTTGCTTAATTGCTTTTTCTTAACTGCTGCTTGTTGTTTAATTGAGGTCTCAACAGAATAATGTAGCACTTGGGGGAAAAGATACAAGACAGCAATCCACCACTGGATGCTAGGATGGAGAAGATCTCCACAGCCACCATATACTTCCCCTTTGTGCTCAGATAAGTAGGGACAAAAGTCAGCCAAACACTACAAAACACCAGCATGCTGAAGGTGATAAACTTGGCTTCATTGAAAGCATCTGGCAACTTCCTGGCAAAAAAAGCCACCATAAAACTAATGATGGCTAGAAATCCCAAGTAGCCCAGGACAAGATAGAACATGACAGCAGATCCCACATTGCATTCTGCTATGATTTCACTGGTGAGGGAGTGCATATCCAGATTTGGGAAGGGAGGAGAGGTTGCCATCCACCAAGAACAAATACTTGCTTGAACAAGAGTGCAGGAAATAACAATGGAACCGGCCAGTTTTCTCCCCAACCATTTCCTCATGTTGGACCCTGGTTTAGTGGCCATGAAAGCTACAACTACGGTGATGGTTTTAGCTAACACACAGGAAACGGCCACAGCAAAGATGATGCCAAAAGCAGTTTGGCAAAGAAAGCAAGTGGTCTTGTTAGGCTGCCCCAAAAACAGCAAAGGTGAAAGAAAGCAAAGGAGAAGGGACAGAAGGAGTGTAAAGGTAAGTTCCCGGTTGTTGGCTTTGACGATGGGGGTGTCTTGGTGCTTAACAAAGGTTCTAAGAACAAAAGCTGTAGTTATAAATAGGCTAATCCCAACCAGGGCTAAACTCATCCCTAATGGTTCTTTATGAGACAGAAAGTTTAAAGTCTTGAAAACACATCGATCTTGCTTCTTGCTTGGATATTGAGCTTCTGGGCACGGGGAACAGTCAACCATATCTGGACATTGAAAAAAAATAAATTAAAAAATTGACCATGTATAGCCCAAGAGAGATTTCCATGTTTTATTCATCCTAATCCCTGCCTGTTGAACATTGTTGTGTTATCCTATATCTTAATGTTGTAAGCTATTGGTATTTAATCAAACCCTTAGCAAGTATAGGATTCTTATTTTGTGCCTTTAGAGTTTATAGAGTATATTCTTCCTTTGAAAAGAAGGTTTGAGGGGCTTCTTGTTCCTCTCTGAATTTTGGCTGTTTTCTTGCAGATGTTCCATTACCCAAACTGGGATGTTACCAATTGAAAAGAAGGAGTAAAAATGGCTTTGAGTGAGTGTATGTGTCAACCCTGGAGCCATCTTGGAATATCTTCAGGGTTGCCACAGTGAGGCTGGATGTGTTGTGGCTCCGTTGCCTGAGCCTGTGTTATCAGCAGGAGAGGACTCTGAGAGTGAGGGAGAGGAGTTGGCAAGGCCTCCTTCTCCAGGACCCTCCTCTCTGGCAATGCCTCCGGAGGACACCGAAGGGCAAGAGCCAAGCATATCCCTGCAGCCACAGGTGGACAGTGATTAGGGTAATGAGTTTTGGCTGGACCCTCGCCCGCGTCGCAGAAACAGGTGTGTGCAGCAGAAGAAAAGGCGTGCCCGTGATTAGCTGACTCACTGGACCACACCCCACAGGCTATAAAAGGGAGTGAGTTAAGCCTTCAATTCTGTGACGGACAAAACAAATAAATCCCTTGGAGTCTTCAGATTTATTCCTGCATTTCAGCTTCAGCTATTATTTCTGGACAATTGTGGTGTGTATTTTCTGCTAAGTTAATAAAGGTCTTGGCAAGCAGCTGCTGGGATTGCTGCCAAGCATCTTATCGGACTAATTGGTTGCCTGCCAGTTTATTTAACCCCCGACTGTCTGAGTGTGTGTGTGTTTCTGTGGCGTGGACAGAACAGGATGAAGCTGTGGGAAAGGGAGTGGGGAGTAGTGATAGCTGGGGGAATATGTAGCCATTCTTTCTTCTGGGAACCAAGGACACTCTCACCAGCACCTGGAGGAGTGTGGATGGGAGCCATCCAGATTTGGGAGGGTGATCTGATTGGGGCTTGTGATGCTTGTGTGTAATGAGAGGCATTAAATTCGGTGGGGAAAACCCTGGGAACTTCAGAGTTGGGTTTTCATCAACTGTGCCAATATGACATGCCTGATAAACCTACACTTTGAGAAAGCCTCTAGCCTTGGAGTTTTGATTTCATCTGGGCTCTTACTTGGAACCCTGACAATATGCATTGTCCCATAACAAATGAGTGTTGGTCAGAAGAAACATAAAGAAACTTTGCCAATAAAATTGCACAGAAAGATATCAAAAATAGTATTGATATAAAGTAGATTTAGCTAGATTTCTTTTTCAATTCTGCTTCTAATTTTGTTTGCTTATGATTTATCCCCCCCCCCCTTTTTCTTCTTCTTTTTTCAATATAGGCTCTTAACCTAAGGGAAAATAGCATGTTGGAAATATACTGTAACTATGCAGAAAACGTTATTGTGGGTAGGATCTCCCAAGGACTTGCTAATAGAATAGAATGAATGAGCTGGAAGGGATCTTGAGGGACCTCTTCTTTGTGGCAGCCCCTCAGATACTGGAGTACTGCTATCACATCACCCCTAATTCTTCTTTTTAAAGTAGCCAAACCCAAATCCTGCAGCCATTCTTCATATGGTTTAGTCTCCAGGCCTTTGATCAGGGGTGAAATGCTCCCAGTTTGGACCGGCTCGGGCAAGTAGGTAGTGATGATGGCCGGCAGTTCGGAGAACTGGTAGCAATGGCAGCTGGAGGCTCCGTCCACCCTCCCCATTCCCCGGAGTCAGGGAATGCACCATTCCCCGACTCCGGCCATGCCATGGAGCCGCTGCCTGTTCGCCCTTTGCCACGCTGTATATCCTACTGCTCACCTTTCTCCTGTGGCTATCTGTCATGGAAGGCAAGTGCCCGATAGTTACTGGAGTCGCTCACTCTCCTTCTTGAATGAGCCGCTTTGGTCCACATGCTGGCTGCGCGAGCGCACACCATTTATTTAATTAAGCGGCAGGTTGGGTGTGCACTTGCGCAGCCGGTGCATGGACCAGAGCGGCTCATTCAAGGAGAATGAGTGACTCCAGTAACTTTCGGGGACTTGCCTTCCCTGACAGCCAGCTGTGGGAGAAAGGTGAGCAGTAGGAGTTGGGGAATGGTGCATTCCCTGACTATGGGGAATGGGCGGGTGGGCGGAGCTGCATGGCAAAGGGTGAGCAGGCAGCGGCTCCTTGGCAAGGCTGGAGTTGGGGAATAGTGCATTCCCTGACTCCAGGGAATGGGGCAGGTGGGCAGAGCAGCAGGAGAAAGGTAAGGGCACGCCGGCAGAATAGAAATTTAAAAATTTTTCCCTACTGGGTTCTGTGGGCGTGGCTTGGTGGAAAGGGTTCTTGTGACTGAATGGGCATAGCTGTGCATGACATTGAGTTGGCCACGCCCACTCAGTCACAGGACCCCTCCCCCCCCACCAAGCCACGTCCACAGAACCGGTAGGGAAAAATTTTAGATTTCACCCCTGCCTTTGATCATCTTAGTTGCTCTTCTCTGAACTTTTTCCAAAGTCTCAACATCTTCTTTTGTATCATGGTGACCAAAATTGGTTGCAGTATTCCAGGTGTGGTCTTACTAGGGTTTTATAAAGCGGTAGTAATACTTCACATGATCTTGGTTCTATGTATATACAACCCAGGATTGTATTATTATTATTATTATTATTTTGGCAGCGGCTGCACACATATTCAAGTGATCATCCACTAAGACTCCAAAGTCCCTCTCATAGTTACTGTATAATAAGGCTGCTTTTCTTTAAGCCACATCAGGGGTGAAATCCAGCAGGTTCTCACAGGTTCTGGAGAACCGGTAGTGGAAATTTTTATCAGTTCAGAGAACCGGTAGTGGAAATTTTGAGTTGTTTGGAGAACTGGCAAATAGCACCTCTGGCTGGCTCCAGAGTGAGGTGGGAATGGGGATTTTGCAGTATCCTTCCCCTTCCACGTCCACTAAGCCACATCCACCAAGCCACACCACACCCACCAAGCCACGCCCACAGAACTGGTAGTAAAAAAATTGGATTTCACCACTGGGCCACATACATATTAATGTGTGCATGTGTATACACACACACATACATACATACACACAAACACTATGTCCCAAAGGTGCTTTTTCAAAAGGCAACTGTTCTTTGTTTTTCCTTGAAGATGTTTCACTTCTCATCCAAGTAGCTTCTTCAGAATCTTTTGATCAAAGCACCTTTGGGATAACCACGATCTGGCTGACCAAGACTCTGTATAAACCAGAAATGCCAAACACAAGGTCCCAGAGCCAGATCCGGCTTGTGGGGTGCTTAGATCGAGCCCACAGGGCTGCCCTGGAAATAGGAAGGGACTGGCCCGTGGTGCCTCTGCCAGCAGAAACAGAATTTGCGAGGGCTGCATGTGGCCCTCTCGGGCTCTGATTTTGCCAGCAGAGGATTGCAGGAGGCCATCACAGCTGTAAACGGAGCTCATGAGGGACTGCATGTGGCCCTCCTGGCTCCGTTTTCACTGGTAGAGGGTTGCAGGAGGCCATCACAGCTGTAAACGGAGCTCATGAGGGACTGCATGTGGCCCTCCTGGCTCCATTTTCACTGGTAGAGGGTTGCAGGTGGCCATCGCAGCCAGAAACGGACCTCATGAGGGGCTCCATGCAGCCCTCCTGGCTCCGTTTTCGCTAGTAGAGGGTTGTAGGAGGCCATCACAGCTGTAAACGGAACTCATGAGGGACTGCATGTGGCCCTCCTGGTTCCGTTTTCGCTGGTAGAGGGTTGCAGGAGGCCATCACAGCTGTAAACGGAGCTCATGAGGGACTGCATGTGGCCCTCCTGTCCCCATTTTTGCTGGTAGAGGGTTGCAGGTGGCCATCGCAGCCAGAAACGGACCTCATGAGGGGCTCCATGCAGCCCTCCTGGCTCCGTTTTCGCTGGTAGAGTGTTGTAGGAGGCCATCACAGCTGGAAACGGAGCTCGGGAGCCCATTTTCACTGGCAGAACTCTCAGGCCCCCAAAGGCACCCCTGACATGAGTGATGTCAAGCTGGCCATGCCTACCCTGGCATGAAATCAATGAAATCAAATTTGACACCCCTGCTATAGACCTATACAAAATATGTTTCTTTCATTGATTTCTCACCAATGACCCCACTGAAAATCGTTATACGAGGAATCAGTTTCTTCTCACAAATTTTCCTGGCTGACAAACACAAAAATGCATTTCAAGTATGTTCACTTGCATGAAAGCATGTTGTTAATATTTATTGTGCTACGTTACCTATTTCATGTGAAATCTTCCCTTCAGGGCAGGGAGCGCAATCGTAGCAGCAAAATTTCTCCCCTTCCTTCTTTTTCTTTTGGTATCCAGGCTGGCAAGGATCACTACACAGAGAAAAGGGCAGAACCTATCCATAAATGTGAAAATAATTTAGGATGAAAAAACTGGTTTTCAAAAATCGTAATATTGCTTCGTTTAAAAAAAAAAGCCAGAAAAGAGTCCAGTAGCATTCGTTTTAACTTACAAATTTCATTAAAAGCCACAAGTTTTCATGATTCACAGCTCACTTCATCAGATATGTAGATGATATAGGATTTAAATTGGGCTGAGGCAGGGAGAAGGGAAGATAAAGGAGAAGAGAAGAGCCTGGATAGCTCAACAGACTAATAGCCTGTTATTAACATTCAGCTGTCTGCAATTATTGCAAGTTCGAATCTCACCAGGCTCAAGGTTGATTCAGCCTTCCAGCCTTTCTAAGGTAGGTAAATTGAGGACCCAGTTTGTGGGGGAAATAAGCTGACTTTGTATAAAATATACAAACGTATGAAAGCTATTTCATAATGCATTGTAAGCCGTCCTGAGTCTCTGGAGAATGGTGGCATATAAATCTAATTTAAAAAAAAAAGATAGATCGATGATGCAGCTGCAGGTTTCATATTTTTTTTATTTTATTTTATTTTATTTTAATTAGATTTATATGCCGCCCTTCTCCGGAGACTCAGGGCGGCTTACAATGCGTTAAGCAATAGCCTTCATACTTTTGTATATTTATACCAAGTCAGCTTATTGCCCCCACAAACTGGATCCTCAATTTACCTACCTTAGAAAGGATGGAAGGCTGAGTCAACTTTGAGCCTCGAACTCGCATAATTGCAGACAGCTGGGTGTTAATAACAGGCTATCTAGCCCGTCGAGCTATCTGAGGCTCATATATGACAGATTAGCAGTATTTTTTTTTCAATTAAATCTTTGTGATATAATGAGATATGCTCAATGATAGATGACATAAAAGTCTTCAACCCTCTAGCTCCGTGTTGGCGAATCTATGGAACATGTGCCAGAAGCGGCATGCAGAACCATCCCACACAAGATGCGCAGCTTTGCTGGCTCGTCTTCTGCGTTCCTGTGCAGACACGCACACCAGTCAGCTGGCTTTCACGCATGTGGGAGCACCGAAATCTGGAAGAGCAGCACCCAAACTTCCAGGTTTCCTTTGCACGCATGCATGACGGCCAGCTGTTTGTCAGATGCGCGTCCATGCCAGAAACTGGAAGTTCAGGTGCTGGTGTGTGCATGCATACAGAAATGCTGCTTTTCTGGGTTTGGGCACTCCCGCACGTGTGAATGCCAGCAAGGCCACACGATCCATGCGGGATGGTTTTGCGTTCCATTTCCTGCATGCAGGTTGGCACGCAGTGATGTAAAAGGTTAACCAACACTGATCTAGCTAATCTTAGACAAACATAGCTCTCCTCCTATAGTGACTGCACATTGTGATGTGGAAAACAAATTCTTCTCTTCGTTTCGAAATATAACTACCCATACAGGACCAGTTCCTAAGCCGCAAGAAATGTTTGATCCATCAAATGCCTTTTCAGATGACGGAATGGCCAGTTCAGAATGAAAGAGGTCTTCTGCAGTCACGGCATAAGCCTAAGACTGAAAATCAGGCTTGTCAGATGTTACATCTTTTCTATCCTGCTCTATAGAGTAGAGAGTTGGTCTCAGACAGAAAACCACTTGAAGAGACTAGAAGCATTCGAAATGTGGATTTACAGACGGCTGTTACGTATAAGCTGGGTTAACAAAATCACAAATGAGGAGGTGATAAGCCGCCTGGGAAAGCCAAGGGAAATAATCAAAGCCATTAAAAAGCGAAAGTTAGAGTATTTTGGACATGTGATGTGATACCCAGAAAAATACAGCATCCTTCATCCTTCACTTAATCCTTCAGGGAAAAACTGAAGACAAATGAGGCCCAGGCAGAAGAAGAACATCATGGTTTCAAAACCTAAGGGACTTGGTTTGGACAAAACTCAGCAGCACTTTTTCATATGGCTGTTGATAAAAATAGGATTGCCAACATGATCACCAATGTCTGGTGACGGACGTGGCAGTAGAAGGAGGAGGAGGAGGAGGAGGAGGAGGAGGAGGAGGAGGAGGAGGAGGAGGAGGAGGAGGAGGAGATGGAGATGGAGGAGGAGGAGGAGGAGGAGGAGGAGGAGGAGGAGGAGGAGGAGGAGGAGGAGGAGGAGAAGAAGAAGAAGAAGAAGAAGAAGAAGAAGAAGAAGAAGAAGAAGAAGAAGAAGAAGAAGAAGAAGAAGAAGAAGGAGAAGAAGAAGAAGAAGAAGAAGAAGAAGAAGAAGAAGAAGAAGAAGAAGAAGAAGAAGAAGAAGAAGAAGAAGAAGAAGAAGAAGAAGAAGAAGAAGAAGAAGAAGAAGAAGAAGAAGAAGAAGAAGAAGGGCCAGTTAAAATTGAGAAACCACACCTGGTTGAAATGCCTATGCCAATTCATTTTATCTTGATAAAAGCTGAAGGTTTGCTCTTCTTTGGAATCTATTCTCCCAATTTTTACTTTAATGAAGGAGTTATTTGGGAATATCACCATCTTCATGATATCCAGGCCAGTGGCAACCTCCATTCTATCATTAAAAGTCACACTTTCTCCAGCTGAGTTGTTAAAGGAAATGCCTTGAAGGAACCGGTGAAGCTGTCAGGAAATGAAAGAATAGCTAAAACATCACATCTAACATGCTACATTTCTCCTTGTTGATCAATTGCTACATACAGTATTTTATCTGAACCCTGTTTCATTTACTAAAATGTTCCTGATAATAAAGTTATTTAGAACAGAATAACAGAGTGGGGTGGGACCTTGGAGGTCTTGTAATCCAACCCCCTGCTTAGGCAGGAAACCCTACACCACTTTAGGCAAATGGTTATCCAACATCTTCTTTAAAACTTCCAGTGTTGGAGCATTCACAACTTCTGGAGGCAAGTTGTTCCACTGATTAATGGTTCTAACTTTCAGGAAATTTCTCCTTAGTTCTAAGTTGTTTCTCTCCTTGATTAGTTTCCATCCATTGCTTCTTCTCCTACCCTCAGATGCTTTGGAGAATAGCTTGACTCCCTCTTCTTTGTGGCAGCCCCTGAGATATTGGAACATTGCTATCATGTCTCCCCTAGTCCTTCTTTTCATCAAACTAGACATACCCAGTTCCAGCAACCGTTCTTCTTATGTTTTAGCCTCCAGTCTCCTAATCATCTTTGTTGGTCTTCTCTGCACTCTTTCTAGAGTCTCCACATCTTTTTTACATTGTGGTGACCAAAACTGAATGCAGTATTCCAAGTGTGGCCTTATCAAGGCATCATAAAGTTGCCATAACACTTCATGTTATCTTGATTCTATCCCTCTGTTTATGCAGCCTAGAACTGTGTTGGCTTTTTTGATAGCTGCTGCACAAGGCTGGCTCATATTTAAATGGTTGTCCACTAGGACTCCAAGATCTCTCTCACAGTTACTACTATCCTACTACATTTCATTATGTAGAAATTACCTGTCAAGGCTGAAGATCAAGTTTGAAGGCTAGTTCATTTACCAAACATGTGTTCCTAATAATAAAGTTGTTTCATTTTAGAGAAATTATCTAGCCTCACCCCGTTTGTGTCAGAAACACCTAAGAGGCTTCCTGGGTGAAAGAATTAGCAGGCAACATTAGTGTTGCCCCAGAGATGCCCAATTGGGGGTCTCCTTTCATGTTAATGTGCCTACTGAAGTGGTACCTATTTATCTACTTGTGATTACTCGCTTTCAAAGTGCTAGGTTGGCAGGAATTGGAGCCAGGGGTGGACTTCAAAAATTTTAGCAAGGGGTTCTCTGCCCAGTGGGCGTGGCCATGGTGGGCATGGCCTAGTTTGTCTCCTACACCACCACAGCTGGGGTGGGGAGTTTTTTTGCCCTCCCCAGGCTCCGGAGGCTTTCCTCGAGCCTCCAGGAGGGTGAAAACAGCCTCCCCAGACTCCAGAGGCCCTCTAGAGGCTGGAAACAGGCCTGAACTTCCCGAATTTCCGATAGGTCTGTTTTTCACCCTTCCTCAGCCTCTGCTCACACCCTGCACTTACCTGCATCCAAAATGGGCCACGTGGGGACTCCTGGGAGGGGTGAAGTGGGATGAGTGGGCCAGCCAGGAGTGGGATTTGGCGGTTCTCCAAACTGCACAGAATCTTAGCTAGAGGTTCTCCCGAACCCCTGCGAACACCCAGCATCCCACCCTCAGTTGGAGCGAACGATGGGAGCTCATCCCACTACAAAGGAACACTCTGGTCTTGAATGCAAGCTTGCAAATTATCAAATCAGTGTCTTATTCACTGGAACCACCATGATCCTTATTACCTGCCAAGGTTGAAGAACTTGACGTGCAAGTCTCTTTCTTTTCACTGATGCTCGGTGGAGGGACCTAAATGAAGTCATGGCATGCAAAGCATGCGCCAAAAGATAGATAGCATTAAAGATGCTGTAACTGTGGCCAGTCATCCGCATTTCAAAAACAGAACCTGGAAGCGTCTCCAACTTCTCTTTGCCAGTGCATAATTTATTGTGCTCCACTGATTCTCTGGAATTTGAAAAAGTGCAATGGAAGGCTTGCTCCCAAAAGTCTTTGAGAAAATGGTCACCGTGTGCTGAGCAGCATTTCATGTTCTGAAGGTAGGTCTGGAACCCCAGAGGTTCATTTGAAGGGACTTCAAAGGAAATGGTGCCTTGGAATAATTCTGAATCCCAGCTGGTTACAAGGCCCATGACTGTGAAATCAATCTGCGCAGTCACAATCCACAACCTCCCCACTGATGTGTTTTCTGAATAATCAGAGTCGGTTTGAAACATTAACGAACTCAGCCACATCACCGTAAGCGTTTCTCCGTACACAGCAAATATTTTGGCTTTGTGGTCCATGAAGGATTTATAAATGCTGGAGGAGACCTCGCTGATTTCAGTGAAAGAAAGCAAACGGCCTTGGCTTGGGATTCTTTGTATGAAGGCAGAACAGATTCCATTCTGGAAAAACAAAGGTTCCAAGGTTTGCAAGAAATGGTCTCCGCTCTCATCTCTCAAAACAATGAGTCCAATCCAGGTCCATCCAAAATGCTTGAGTAATTGGACAATTCCTGCATACTGAGGGGCTTCATTTGAGACCATGCGATAAAAGGAAGGAAATTGAGTTGGGTTGTTTTGTTCAGAGGCAAAAGAACCATATGTGAGCTGAAAGGAAACACAGATATATTTGATTAGAGTAGATTAACAGAGTTGGAAGTGACCTTGTAGGTCATATAGCCAAACCCCCCACCCAGGCAGGAGACCCTACACCATTTCTAACAATTGGCAGTCCAACCTCTTCTTGAAAGCTTCCAGTGATTAAGTTCCCACAACTTCTGAAGGCAAGCTGTTTCATTGGTTGGTTGTTCTCACTGTCAGGAAATTTCTCCTCATTTCTAGGTTGAATCTCTCCTTGATCAGTTTCCATCCATTATTCCTTGTCTGGCTGTCGGGTGCCTTGGAAAATAGCTTGACCCCATCCTCTCTGTGGCAGCCCCTCAAATATTGGAACACTGCTATCATGTCTGTTATGTCCTTATAAGGACATCCGCCTGGGATTGGCTGAAGATCCTTTCGGCGGGAGTTTTGAATCCCTGTCAGGGGGCGGTGCGTCTGCCGGAGCAAATATAAGGAGAGCTCCGGCAGCGCACAGGCAGTTCAGTTCTCATTGAATAAATGATTGTTCTTGAACTCAGCTGGTCACTCTTCTTTCCTGCGCCGATCTAACACTGGCGACGAAGGAGTAGAGAAGAATTCCGCGTGGCACAATCGCCTTTACGAGCTGAAGTCACTCGACGCGGCCTGAAGAATGGCAACGCCGCAAGCGCCGTTCGCCTCGCTGGCTCCTTTCAACCCCAGCCGGGAGAAATGGAGCTCCTATATGATCCGTTTCCGCCAATTCCTCCGGGGAAACGGCTACAACAACATCGACGACGAGAGGAAGAGGGCTCTCTTCCTCGCCAACTGCGGCACCGATGTGTTGGAGCTCGCTGTCAACCTCGTCGCACCCAGAGACATTGAAGTCATGTCCTGGGTGGATCTACAGGCTGCCCTGCAAGACCATTATGCACCAACGGGCACCCCCATTTCCAACCGCTTCACGTTCCGCCAAAGGAACCAGATGGAAGGCGAATCCCTCAAGGACTTTGTTGCGGCATTGCGACAAATCGCAGCCAACTGCGAATTTGAAAATGTCGACAATGCCTTACGAGACGGGATCGTCTTCGGAATGAGAGATGCCAACCTCCAGAAAAAGTTCCTGAGTAGAAAGCGCCTGTCCCTGAAGGACGTCCTCGAAGAGGCCACGGCTGCGGAGACCTCTGAAACCGCCGCCGCTGCGTTGCGCCAGTCCCGTGGGATCCACAAGATCCACAAGCCGGCGTCGGATTCGTCCGATGACTCTGCCGTACCGACTGATTCAGAGGGAGAATCGACTGTTTTAAAAGTTTCCCGCCCATCTAGGCGGGAAATTCAAAAAGATGGCCGCCGCGCAGCTCAATGCGGCAGTTGCAAGGGACTCCATCCACGCCAGTCCTGCCGCTGGCGCGATGCAACCTGCAGACGCTGCCTCAAGAAGGGGCACATCGCCGAGGCATGCAGAGCCTCTGATCCGGTTCCGGACTCGATTAAGCCCCGCACTCTTGAAAATCGCCGCGATACCCAGAGGTCATCCAAACGGTCCTCAAACCAGCGAAACCGCGACGACCGCAATGACTCCCAGGGCGGCGCTGTACACCAAACAACCATCGGACTCACCAGCAACAACAGTGCCACAAAATTCCATGTGACACTGTTGGCAGAAGGGTTGCCGTGCACAATGGAAGTCGACTCTGGCTCCGTCTACTCTATCATCGACTGGCACCAGATTAAGAAGCTGAAGCCGGCACTTCGCAAGCGCCACCTTCAACCCCTTCACTCCCAGCTGGTGGACTTCGGCGGGAATCCCATCGGCGTTCTCGGAAGAACCAACCTCCACATCGCCTTCAAGCGATTCCAAGGCCAGCTCCCAATAACAGTCGTGGAGCACAGCCGCCCGACCCTGCTGGGCGTGGAGTGGTTCGAGCCGTTGGGGCTTTCTATTGGAGGCATCCACCAGATTAGCTCAGGGGAACTCGACGCACTCATCGGAGAGTTCCAAGAAGTCTTCGATGGTAAGTTAGGGACCTTTACAGGGAAACCCATCTCTTTTAATCTGGACAAGGGGGTTACCCCTATTCGGCTTAAGCCCCGCCGGGTTCCATTTGCCTTAAGGGCTAAGGTAGATGCTCAGCTAGATAAGCTGATAGCCCAAGGCATACTGGAACCCATCGATCATGCTTCATGGGAGACTCCCATTGTGACCCCCATGAAGCAGGATGGATCTGTGCGCATCTGCGCTGACTACAAAGTGACCATCAATAGAGCGTTGCCGCAGAGCGCATACCCTGTGCCGGTGGTGCAACATTTGCTGCACTCACTCGGCAAGGGCCAAATTTTTGCCAAACTGGACCTGGCCCAGGCTTACCAGCAATTGCCAGTTGATCGGGAAACGGCGGAGGCTCAGACGATTGTCACCCATAGAGGCGCGTTTAAGTGCAACCGCCTCCAGTTTGGGGTCAGTGCAGCCCCAGGCATTTTCCAATCTATGATGGAACGCCTTCTCCAAGGCGTTCCAGGGGTGGTGCCTTACTTCGATGATGTGCTGATCTCTGGTGAATCTAAGGCCCAACTCTTTGACCGACTGAGACTCGTTTTACGCCGGTTTCAAGAGAAGGGCCTGAGGGTCAGGAGGGACAAGTGCATCATCGGGGTACAGGAAGTCGAGTTCCTGGGCTATCTCATAGATAGTTCTGGCATCCGCCCCACCAAATCAAAAGTTAAGGCTATCCATGAAGCTCCCAGCCCCAAAAACAAAGCGGAGCTTCAGGCTTTCCTTGGATTGCTTAACTTCTACGCAATTTTCCTCCAGCAAAAAGCCACAGTTGCTGAGCCGCTCCACCGCTTGCTGGCAAAGGCGGCTCCCTGGAGGTGGGGACGCGAGGAAGAATCTGCTTTTCAAGCTGTGAAGGAACTGCTGACCTCCGACAGCGTGCTCATTCAATATAATGAGACGTTGCCCATCAGACTGACCTGTGACGCTTCACCCTACGGCGTGGGCGCTGTCCTCAGCCACGAACTGCCTACCGGCTGTACAGCCCCCATTGCCTACTTTTCTAAGACTATGTCCGCTGCGGAACGCAACTATAGCCAACTGGACAAAGAGGCATTGGCTATTGTTGCAGGGGTGAAGCGCTTCCACGAATACCTCTATGGCCGGTGTTTCACCATCGTCACCGACCACAAGCCGCTGTTGGGCCTTCTTGCCGGAGACAAGCAAACACCAGCCTTCATGTCCCCACGCATGACGCGTTGGGCCATTTTCCTCGCCGGCTACTCCTACAGCCTCGTCCATCAACCCGGCAAAGCCATCGCGAACGCCGACGCCCTCAGCCGATGCCCATCCGCCGAGGCCGTGGAGGACCCCGCGCCCACGATCGAACTGCTGCACATTGACAATGACAGCAACTGTCCCGTAACGTCTGCCGACGTCGCTACGCACACGCGGGCCGACCCCATCCTCCGCAAGGTCCAGGCTTGGGTCTTAAGGGGCTGGCCGACCCAAGATGTCAGCAGCGAGTTCCTGCCGTTCAGCCGGAAGCGAGAGGAGCTGTCCACCATGCGCGGCTGTTTGCTATGGGGAGACAGGGTGCTGATTCCCGGCTCGCTACAAAAACGAACTCTGGCCGCTTTACATAGGGGACACCCGGGCATCGTCCGGATGAAAGCTCTGGCACGGAGCTACGTCTGGTGGCCAGCCATGGACAAGGACATTGAGCAATGGGTCGCCAGGTGTACTCCGTGCCAAGAAGTAAGACCTGCACCCCCTCAATCAGACCCGACGCCCTGGGAAACCCCCAGCTCTCCCTGGTCGCGCATCCACATTGACTTTGCTGGCCCCATTCATGGGCACCATCTCCTCATCGTGGTGGATGCCTACTCCAAATGGCTGGAGGTCGTCCCCATGGCATCGACCACAACGGAAGCAACAATCAGAGCCCTCCGCCGACTGTTTGCCACCCATGGACTCCCTGACGTCTTAGTCTCGGACAACGGTCCTCAACTTACGTCCGTGCCCATGGAGGCTTTTCTCGCAAGTCTGGGCATCCGCCATGCCCTCTCTGCCCCTTACAGACCGGCTGGAAATGGACAGGCTGAAAGGATGGTGAGGCTCACCAAGGAGTCTCTCGCCAAGATGGGACCTGGGGATTGGCAGGAGCGCATTGACACCTTCCTCCTGACACAACATATCACGCCCCACTCTGCCACCCGGAAATGCCCTGCCGAACTGTTAATGGGCAGGCGACTCCGGTCACCCCTGGACAGACTGCACCCGCAATACACTTCGGAGGTTCCCGCATCTGCCAGCCGTCAACTTCGCCAATTTTCAATCGGCGACGCCGTGTTCGCTTTAAATTTCCACGGCTCGCCTAAATGGCTTAAAGCTACAGTACACAGCACAACCGGCCCCAAATCCTACCGAGTTGAGCTGGAAGACGGACAGATCGTGAGACGTCATCTCGACCAGCTCCGCAAAAGGTGGAGGGAAGTGGGTGAAAACCAGCCGGACGAGGTAGGCCTAAACCACCCCGACGAGGTAGGCCTAAACCACCCCGACGGGGTAGGCCTAAACCACCCTGACGTGGTAGGCCTAAATCACCCTGACGAGGTAGGCCTAAACCAACCTTGTGAGGTAGGCCCCGACCTCCCCGACGGAGTAGGCCAACACCACCCTGGCGAAGTAGGACGACCCCACCCAGACGAGGAAGGCCGCCAACAAACAAGAAAGACAAGCACCTTGGCGCCAAATTCAACTGCAGCTGCAAACAGCCAAGTAGACCGGGGACAACCCAGCAGGGGAAGCCAACAGCAGCCCCGCGAGGTGGTAACCCGACAACCCGGAGACGGGGACCTCCAGCCAACTCTTCAGGAGTCCCCGCAACAACCACCCGACCGCGCAGAAGACCAACCCTGCGAGGAAGGCCGCCACCACCCCAGCAGGGTAGGCCAACACCAACCCGGCATGGCCGAACAACCCGGCGTCCTGCCAACAACAAGATCACCTCCAGCCAACCAGCCGTACCAAGAGGGCTTACACCACCCCTGCAAGGTAGGCCTACGCCACCCCGACAGGGTCGACACGCCGCCCGGGTCATCCACCAAACTCCCCGGGAGTAAGCCGGACTCAACCAGGGGACCCCCAGGGTTAGCCCAGCCATCTCCGCCGACCTCGCACCCAGACCCAGACCGACGCGACTCGAGCCCAGCAGGGAACCGAGGGAAACCCAGGGACCTACCGAGGCTCAGGAGTTCCGGACCGGTCCACCGCAGAGAGCCACAACGGCGATCTCAGGATCCGTGCAGGAACGAGGGAGACCAGCATCCACAGCAGGCGGAGATCCGAGACCCGGCCGGAGGTTCTGGGACTGAGCCAGCGTCCTCTACGGCCAGATCCAGCCCGGCACCGGAGCTGGAGCCCGGAACAGAGCGGACACCTCCCGTCCATGTCGGTGCCCATCCGAACTATGAACTGCGCAGGTCTACGCGGGCACGTAGACGTCCTGTTTATCTTAGCGATTACCTCCCTGATGGACTGACTAAGAACTAGGGGGGAGGAGTGTTATGTCCTTATAAGGACATCCGCCTGGGATTGGCTGAAGATCCTTTCGGCGGGAGTTTTGAATCCCTGTCAGGGGGCGGTGCGTCTGCCGGAGCAAATATAAGGAGAGCTCCGGCAGCGCACAGGCAGTTCAGTTCTCATTGAATAAATGATTGTTCTTGAACTCAGCTGGTCACTCTTCTTTCCTGCGCCGATCTAACAATGTCTCTCCTGGTCCTTCTCTTCACTAGACTAGCCATGCCCAGTTCCTGCAACTGTTCTTCATATGTTTTGATCTCCAGTCCTCTAATCATCTTGGTTGCTCTTCTCTGCACTTTTTCTAGAGTCTCAACATCCTTTTTTTTTTTTTCATAATGTGGTGACCAAAACTGGATGCAGTATTCTAGGTGTGGTCTTACTAAGGTTTTATAGAGTGGTATTAGTACCTCACTTGATCTTGATTGTATCCCTCTGTTAATGCAATTTAGGATTGCATTGGCTTTTTTATAGTGTGGTGACCAAAACTGGATGCTGTATTCTAGATGTGGTCTTACTAAGGCTTTATAAAGTGGTATTAGGACTTCACTTGATCACCTCCCAATCTTTGTGACTGCCTTTTTATAACACGGAGTCTCAGATCATGATTTGAATGCCTTTTTTTCTATACTATATTATTGTTCTAAAAATGAATTGCGTAGGTATCTACACCATCTTAATTCATAATCAAATCAGTATACCCTTCATAGTGGGGTGAGAGTCAGTTAAGGCATTGGATTGCAAACCAGGTGACTGTGAGTTCTAGTCCTTCATTTGGCATGAAGCTAGCTGGCTGACCTTGGACCAGTCACTCTTTCTCAACCCTAAGAAGGAAGCAATGGCAAACTGCTTCAGAAATCTTGGCAAGAAAACTGTAGGGACTTACCTAGGCAATCACCAAAAGTCAAAATATAGACTAGAAGGGACAAAAAAATGCACTTGAAGATCTTACCTGTGGAATTTTATAAAGGGTTAAGACGTCAGACATGTGGAAAGAGATATCAGAGCCAAGCCCACCAATGATGGCCATGAGATTTTTCTGGATGTTGCATGCATAGTTGGGGATAAAATTACGGAATTTGAAGAGCAGGTCCAATGTGGTCCGATAAGTCATCTTCTCATTGTAGTAACTATCATAAATATGAAACCCGAGGCTGACATTGGGCAAGATCTGGAGATTTTGGTTAATCTCATTTACTGCAAACGCCAAGCTCAGGACATGTTGGTAGAACTTTGTCACTATGCTGAAAGACAGTTATGTTCAAAATTGTACAACGCATGTAACTCTTTTTTTTTTATCAGTCTCTGGATCCATTTTACTTACTACAAGTCATCTAAAAATTTTTTTGGGGGGCAGGGAATCAATAGAAACAAAATGAGTTGTTAGTTAAGTTTTGTGGAGAAAAGCTGCAAAAATACTCAGAAGGAGAGGAGGAATAGCCAAAGAGAAGTATAAGACTAAAACGAATAGTAGGAAC
Source organism: Coluber constrictor foxii (assembly GCA_038048745.1). Taxonomy (NCBI): domain Eukaryota; kingdom Metazoa; phylum Chordata; class Lepidosauria; order Squamata; family Colubridae; genus Coluber; species Coluber constrictor. The sequence continues at coordinate 40,483,612 of CM075961.1, forward strand.
TTAGGTGAATTCCTGAAAGGTTAGTTACCGTATTTTTCGAACTATAAGATGCACCGGACTATAAGACGCACCTTAGTTTTTGGGGAGGAAAATAAAGAAAAAGCTGATTGGGGGTGGATCACCCTCCCAGAATACCCCCAATCAGCTGTTCTTAGAGGTAAACTTTAGCAACAGGTTTGTTGGTTGTGAGCTCTGTGCCTTGCTTTTTTTTCAACCTCTGAAATCTCTGTTTCATAGGCTTTTCTTCAGCCTCTCAAACAGAGGTTTCAGAAACTTTTTTCTGAACCTCCATTTCAGAGGCTGGGTGGGGCTACATTTGGTGTATAAGAGGCACCCAAATTTTCACCCTCTTTTAGGGGGTGGAGAAAGGTGCATCTTATACTCTGAAAAATATGGCAACTTTGGAATCAATGCAGAGAATATAAATAAGGGATGTCAGTATTATTTCAGAGAAGTGATTTTTTTAAAAAAAAATTAAAATGCAAGCTCCAAATATATATTTTTATATATATATATATATATATATATATATATATATATATATATATATATATATATATACAACCCAGCAACAGTGCTTCCACCCAATCAAAATACAACTACATCATCAGCCAATCAGAAAAAAACAACACTGTCAAACAATCAGAATACACCTTTGCCTCTTTTCAAAGAAAAATGTCAGTTAAGATCACACAGTTTGCCCATAAGCACCAAACTGAGAACATCAGCCAGAAAATGATGAATGTGATTTCATTGAAACGTCACTGCAATCTTTCTAAAGATATGTTTGCAATTACATGGGAAGAAACCTGAGATATTCCCTGTACACACACACACACACACACACACACACACATATACATACATACATATACATATACATATACATATACATATACATATACATATACATATACATATACATATACATATACATATACACACACACACACACACACACACACACACTTTTACAAACTGGAAACAAGATTGGATAAGCAAAGCACACTCCCTAGTGAAGATTTAAAGCAGCCACGAGCTGCTCTTACAGCTGTTTCAGAGACGTCTCTTTTGTATGGGACTTCCAAAGCAAAGTACAGTAGCTAAAGAAGCTTCTTGGATGAGAAACAAAACATCTTCAAAGAAAAACCAGAAAGTCCAGTTGCCTCTTGAAAAAAAACAACAACTATGGGACAAAGTACAGTAGTTAAGCATTCAGATATACATGCAGAAAGCTGGGGAATTGATCCTTGTTTTTGCCACAGTCACACACCAGCAGTACACCGCACGCACGCTCGCTTCCATGCATGCACTTTACTTGTGTGTGCACTTTCCGTGAATGCGCCTGGCCTCGAAAACGTGGCTAAGTAGGACAGGATTACATCTGGGCGGGTGGGCAGGCTCACCTGCAGTTGCCGCTACCAGTTTGCCCGAACCGGTGCGAACCAGAAGAATACCACTTCTGCACTTTACATATTGAGATGGATTGGTCGTAGATATAGAACTTGGGCTGAGTCAAAAACAGATGGAAGGAAACCTGAACGGTTCAAGGGGAAGGAACAGAAGAAAATTCTGTTTGGAAGAATTGGATCAGATCCTCAAAAAGAGGAACTTTTAACATATACCGTATTTTTCAAAGTATAAGATGCACCTTTCCCCCCCAAAAAAGAGGGTAAAAATCTGGGTGCATCTTATTCTCTGAATGTAGCCCCACCCAGCTTCTTAAATGGAGGTTTCAGAGGCTGAAAAAAGCATCAGAAACGAAGCTTCAAAAAAAAAAAAAGCCTCCAAACAGAGCTTCAGAAAAAAAGCCTCCAAACAGAGCTTCAGTGGAAAAAAGCCTCAGAAACAAAGCTTCAAAAGCTTTTTTTTCTGAAGCTCTTTTTCAGAGGCAGAAAAAAAAGTAAAAAAAAAAAAGAGCAAGGCACAGAGCTCAGAACCAACAAACATATTGCTAAAATTCACCTCTGTGAACAGCTGATTGGGGGTATTCTGGAAGGTCGGTCCACCCACCAATCAGCTTCTTTCTTTTTTTTTTATTGGAAAAGTTTTACAAGTACAAATTTTTCATTTTTCTTTCCCCCCAATTTTCCCCCCACCCCCACCCCCAACCCCGTATCCCCCCCCCCATCCTCCCCTTGGCTTTCCTTAAAAAAAATATTATTTTATACAGTCTACAAATATTAGACAAAAAAAAATTACGATGAAATCTGAATAAAATAACATATCAAATCCCACTATTAATAACAAAATTTTTCTAAAAATAACATCCAAATAATAATAATAGTTACCTTTTGTTATCAATCAACATAATTCAAATTCTACAAATATTAAACACAAAGGAGGAGAAATCCAAATAAAACATATGAAACCTTTCTCTCATCTGATCTACTCCCCTATCAGTAACAACATTTTTCAGTCTACAAGTATTATAATGATTAAATCAGAATAAAAGATATCAAACATATATCTTTCTTATTTTCCTCCCCAAAAGTAAAGTTCATCTTATACTCCCAAAAATACCGTAACTCATACAATGGGGTTGTTAACATATTGTAACATATTGTTAGCTGATAGGGTGAGAGCCTGTTTGGTGTAGTGATTAAGGAATCAGGCTTAGAAATGAGCAGTCCAAGAGTTCTACCTCTGCCTGGAGCACAAAGCCGGATGGGTGACCTTGGACTAGTTACTGTCCCTCAATCTTAGGAAGAAGAAAGCAAGGACAAACCACTTTAGAAAATGCCACCAAGAAAATTGAATGGACTAGCCCAGGCAGTAGCCATTGACATCACAAACAAGATGCTGAGACTTTGGAATAAGTCCCAGAGAAGAGCAACTAAGATGATTAAAGACTTGGAAACAAAAATATATGAAGAAATGCTTGCAAGATTTGGTTTTGGCTAGTCTGGAGAAAAGAAGGGCTAGGAGGGACATGAGAGCAACATTCCAGGGGCTGCCACAAAGAAGACAGTGGGGTCAAGTTATTTTCCAAAGCACTGAAAGACAAGACAAGAAACAATGGATAAAAACTCATCAAGGAGAGAAGCAACTTGGAATTAAGGAGAAACTTCCTAACAGTAAGTACAATTAACCAGTAAGGTAGCTTGCCTCCAGAAGTTGTAGATGCTTTCATCACTGCAGGGTTTTAAGAAAATACTGGTCTGAAATTGTCAAAGTTTGTTACAACACACAGAAGCAGACTATTAAGCAGGATTCAAATGTCTTTGTATACGTCACAATACATAATACGCCAGATACGTCTGATGTACCAGTTGCATCCCTACTTGGACCAAGATGCTCTACACACGGTTACTCATGCGCTGGTCACCTCAAGTATTGACTACTGTAATGCTATCTACATGAGGCTGCCCTCGAGGGCCACTCGGAGGCTTCTGCTGGTGCAAAATGCAGCCGCGCGGGTGGTGATGGGAGAATCCCGATACTCCCATGTTACACCCCTCCTGTGCGACTTCCATTGGTTACCGGTTGCCCTCCAAGTGAGATTCAAGGTGCTGGTGATGGCTTATAAAGTCCTACATGGCTTAGGCACAGGATATTGGCAGACCACCTACAGCCAACAATGACATTCCATCGCCCGGTCTGTGCCCATAGAGAGGGCCTGCTTAGGGTGCCGTTGGCCAGGCAGTGTTGGCTGGCAGTCCCCAGGGGTAGAGCCTTCTCTGTGGGTGCGCCCACTCTGTGGAATCAACTTCCCTTGGAGCTCCAATTGGGGCCTGACCTTCACACCTTCCGCCGTGAATTAAAAACTTGGCTTTTCAAATCCCTCGACCTGGACTGATGGGGTTTTAAGGGTTAATTTTTAAATTTTTTAGATTTTAGATTTTAACTTTGTATTGTGGCTTGTGTTTTTATTATTGTGAGCCACCCTGAGTCCATTGGGAGATAGGGCGGCATATAAGCCAAATAAAATAAAATAAAATAAAATAAAATAAAATAAAATAAAATAAAATAAAATAAAATAAAATAAAATAAAATAAAATAAAATAAAATAAAATAAAATAAAATAAAATAAAATAAAATAAAATAAAATAAAATAAAATAAAATAAAATAAAATAATAAAATAAAATAAAATAAAATAAAATAAAATAAAAAATAAAATAAAATAAAATAAAATAAAATAAAATAAAATAAAATAAAATAAAATAAAATAAAATAATAAAATAAAATAAAATAAAATAAAATAAAATAAAATAAAATAAAATAATAAAATAAAATAAAATAAAATAAAATAAAATAAAATAGTAAGTAAATACATACATACATACATACATACATACATACATAAGTCTTACAATACCCTTGTAGGTTTTTCCACGTTGTAGAGAAGAGAAATAGCAAGTATAAACACAGCACAAAATGGAAGCACAAAATGGAGAAGGAAAATGGAAGAGGGAGAAGCTAGTGCCCTCAAGCTTATATACAGAACGGTTAAGCCACGCCCAGGCTCCTTGCTGTCTGAATCAGCAAACAGCCCCCATTGGCTGACCTTGTTGCTATGTCCTATTCCAGTTCATGAATATACTCTGACAGAAATTGTATAGGGTCTCCAGCTTGAGATGAGGGCTGCACTAAAAGACCTCCATGGTCCCTTCCAGCTCTTATTCAATAAATGATTGATTGAACATCAAGTCAATCAATGATTGAGTCATTGATTGACTCGATGTTGCAAACCCCCCCCCCCCCCATGATAAAGTATCAGTAACTTGCCTTGTATGGAACTTGTATCTGCATAATCACCCTGACTTCCCTTCCTCTCCACACACAGTTCAATCCAATGTACTTCCTACATCAGTTTACCTCAGTTCATTGCACCCTTGACAAAAAGTGAGAAGTGAGAAGTTTAAAGAACCTATAAAATCAATATAGAATCAATATCAATATGCGACAGAAGCAAGAATGTTTGCTTCAAGGATAACAAAGATCACACAGAATTATAGTTAATGATATGAAGTAATAATTTATACTTGGCATACTTCATTTTTAATAATTTCCCTTTTTCCTATTCATATTTTTAATTTCTTTGGCTGGTTCTTTCTTACTCTTTGGGAGAAGTGGGATATTTTGCTTTTCCCAAAAGGGTTAACCATAACTCCATTCTCTCCAAATAATAAATATATATGTATATTTGTGTCTTTGGGTTAAATCATCCAGGAAGAGAAATAGGATTATCAGATAAATTCAGCAAATTAAAACAAATAAGAGTTATCTTGGAAGTGGTTACTCCAATCATAGGTACTCCAGTTATAATGCCTTAGAAGTATACAGTAGTGGCCAAAATTGTGGAAATACTTTGGGAAAAGTATATTTTCTAAAACTAGCTAATAATACCATGTTTGTTTGCCTTTTGAGTAGTACCATAAAATTATATATCAATGGAAAGATAATTTAATCAAGAATGTAATACAATAACTTTTATGAAGGATTTGTTATTAGAATAGCAGTTACAGGATAAAGAAGAACAGTGAAACATAGAAAAAATGAGATATACAAAAAAATTATCACCATGGAAAAAGTGAGATATACAACAATTATCACCATGTCACTTAATATTTAGTTGGTTAACTTTTTGCATGAATTATGGCCTTACAACATCTTCCCATGGAGTGAACCAAGCCTTTCAGTTCTCCAGCTGTTATAATGTGAAACCAAGATTGAATGATTGCTTCTATTAACTGGGTTTCATTGCTGGGTCTCTTCTGACGAACAAGTGTCTTTAATCGGCTCCATGGGTTTAAGGTGTGGGCTATTCCTCGGCCATTCCAGCAGTGGAATATGATTATCTTGAAACTCCCGAAAAAATGGAGTTATTAACCATCTAACCTAAAAAACACATTTTTCTCAAAAGGTTCCCACAATTTTGGCCACTACTGTAGATGAAGAGAATACCAGAGAATGTTTAGGTTAATCCTTCACTCATTTCCTCACTTCCTTTCATTCATCCTTAGACATTGCAAGTATGAACTTCTGAACCATCTCATGCATGCATGCATTCATTCATTCATTCCCACATACATTCATTACATTTGGTACATCACCAAAGTTGCTCAACCAACTCTTTTCTTTCACAGAAAAAGAGAATGGAGTTGCTCTAAAAATCAGGTCCAAGAGTTTCTTACATTGGAAATTTGAAGCTCAGGTCCTGTGAAGGTTGCTTTTGGAAGGAAAGTTCATGAAAAAAGTACCACATTTGAGATGTAATCCCACCTATGAGGAAGTCACCTGGCTGATAGGATTCGTGAGGAATAGGAAGGGGATCAGGTGAAAAACAGTCTCTTGAACTGACATTGTTTCCCACGTAAGATAAAAATAAAAACAAGACTTCTAATATCGTCATCTAGCTGCAGATTAGGTGCTCATATCCCCATCAAGAACCTTATCACTGAATTTGATTTTAGCAAAGTGTTCCAGCAACATTCCACAAATGAGAAGTGTCATAGCATGGAAAGGGAAAATAGAATTAAAAAACTCAGCCACATTTGCGTCTTCTCCCTCGCTAGCCCAACTCTGAATGATCAGGAGTAAAGGGGTTTTATAACCAGGTTTGAACTTACACATCAGCTGTTTTTCTTTTCTCTTTTTTTAACTTCGGGAAATCTGCTGGAGTTTGCAATGGAGAAGTAGCAATTATTACTTCCCTGCATAATTGCAGGGAAGACAATGAAAGCTGTAACAAGGAATCCCTATTGTATAGCACAGCAACAAGAAAGATAAAATAATTATGGTCGCATTTATTTTGTGGGTTACGTCAAAAAAGAAAATTTAGGATGACCACATTGATGGACAATAGGAGAATTTAACAGAGTTGGTCCAAACCCCCCCCCCCCAGACCCTACACCATTTCTGACAAATAGCAGTCCAGTCTCTTCTTGAGGGGTGTGAAGCTAGTTCACCTCCTTGTGGTGCACCCTGGATAACACGGTAGTGTGAACTAAGCGACTAGCAACAAGTGGCAGTCACACTACATTGAAGGATTGAGGACATCTTTGTAGAACTGCTGGCTCTCTAAGGATAAACAACTATAAGTCCATGTATTTGCCATACGCTAAATAAATAAAATAAGGAGAATTTGAGTTCAGACAGAATTACGTAAAATGTATTATAGGTAGAAGTGGAATTCCGTTGGGTCTTTTTAATGGTTTACTATTGGTTGGCTGTGAAATCAAATTCTGGTAGATAGGAGCGAAGACACAAATGACCAAATCTTCCATTTTTTATTTCAGAAGAATGGGGTCCATGATTTAGGTCTCTGCAGTAGTGGGTTGCAATTTCGGTCGCTACCGGTTTGCTCACGGGCGCAGAAACATTGCATGCGCAAAAACATCCGGGCGAGTGGATGGAGCCTCCCGCCACCACCACTACTGGTTTGCCTGATTTGTGGCAAACCAGTAGCAACTCATCACTGGGTCTCTGCCTGGATTTATGACTACTGCTAAAAATTCAGGTGGAAACTATGACTTGGAAGTCTTTTTGTCCAGTTCTGATTAATGTAACAACTGTCACCTTCCCTGAAATGGATTGCTACCGTGATTTTGGATAACAGATGAACAGAGTTTTAGGTCATCTAATCCAAGTCCCCCACTAATCAGGAGGCCCTACACCAGTTCTGACAATCTCTTCTTGAAGGCTTCCACTGATGAAGCTTGCACAACTTCTGAAGGTAACTTGTGTTCCATTGGTTGATTGCTCTCACTGTCAGAAAATTTCTCCTTATTTCCAGGTTGAATCTCTCCTTGATCGGTTTCCATCCATTATTCCTTGTCTGGCCTTCAGGTGCTTTGGAAAATAGCTTGACCCCTTCCTCTCTGTGGCAGCCTCTCAAGTATTGGAACACAACTTGCGAAGGCTGCATGTGGCCCTCCTGGGCTCCCTTTTTTGCTGACAGAGGATTGCAGGAAGCCACTGTAGCTGGAAACAGAGCTCGGGAGCCCATTTTCACAGGAAGAGCACTCAGGCAACCAAAGGCACCCCAGGACAGAAGTGACATCAAGCTGGCGATGCCCACCCCTGATGCAGCCCTCAAACACAATCCTGGTGTGGCCCTCAATGAAAAAGAGCCTTGGTGGCACAGCAGACTAAGTACTGTTAAGTATTGTTAAGTAAAACCAGCTGCCTGCAATTACTGAAAGTTTGAATCTCACCAGGCTCAAGGTTGACTCAGCCTTCCATCCTTTCAAGGTAGGTAAAATGAGGCCCCAGTTTGTGGGGGCAATAAGATGACATTGTATAAAAAAGAACACTGCTTAGGGGGCCCCCGAAAGCCCTACTAAGCAAGTATATACAAAAGTATGAAGGCTATTGCTTAATGTATTGTAAGCCACCCTGAGTCTCCGGAGAAGGGTGGAATATAAATTAATTTTTTTAAAAAAATGAAATCAAGTTTCACACCCCTGTCCTAGATAATATTATGGATGGTATATAAGCTACTTAGTTACAGAGTTTAGGACCCTGGCATTCATCTGGACAGGATTCCAGATTCCCTGTTGATTTCCAATGCAAGAGGCTTTCCTCTGAGCATTGCAATATAATGCTAGGAGAAGTGTGAGAAGTTTGTATGGCTGTATTGGAGAAGTTGCACAAATATAATGGATCATACAATAAATGTTTTAATCCCCAAATCTTATACAGACAATTTGAATATAGTAACAACAGATAATACAAGAAAATCCATTCATGCAGCATTTCTCAGCTCCAAGAAGGGTGCTGATTCCAGAATTCTGCAACTATCGTTGCTATTAATGATTATTCCAGCAGTTCATATACTTGGAATTTCCTCATGTTGGGCAATATTACTTTAATCCTTTCTTTTTATTAGCTGATCCTTGGTATTTAGCTCAGATCTCAACAGAATGTAGCATTTAGGGGAAAAGATATATGATATTACAAAGAATTTTTGATCCCAAAATCTTACACATGCTAATCAATATTGTATCAAAAAGTAAAGGAATTGAATTCTTCAGTTCTTTCTTCTTACTAGCTGCTCCCTGGTATTCATCTCAGGTCTCAAAAGAATGATGTAGCATTTAGGGAAAAAGATACATCCCAGTAATCCAACACTAGAAGCTAAAATGGAGAAGATCTCCACAGCCAACAAGGCTTTTCCCGTGGAGCTCAGGTAAGTTGGAACAAATAGCACCCAAACACTGCAAAATACCAGCATGCTAAAGGTAATGAATTTGGCTTCATTGAAGCTGTCTGGTAATCTGCGAGCACAGAAGGCCACAAAGAAGCTGGCAAGAGCCAGGAAGCCCATGTAGCCTAGGACACAGGAAAACATGACCGTAGAGCCTTCGTTACATTCATTGATGATGGCCTCGGTCACAGAATGCATGTTCAACTGTGGGAATGGAGGGGAAGATCCTAGCCAGATGGCACAAAGGCCAACTTGAATAAGAGAGAAAAAAAGGATGATGGAGGTTGCCATTCTTTTTCCCACCCACTTCTTCATGTTGGAGCCTGGCCTGGTAGCCATGAAGGCTACAATCACAGTGAGGGTTTTGGCCAAGATGCAAGAAACAGCCACGGAGAAGATGATGCCAAAGGTTGGTTGTCGGAGAAGGCAAGTGACTTCACTGGGTTGACCAATGAACAGGAGAGGACACAGGAAGCAGAATTGGAGGGAGATAAGGAGAATGTAGGTGAGGTCCCGGTTGTTGGCTTTGACCAGAGGGGTATCTCTGTGCTTAAGAAATATTCCGAATATGAGAGCAGTGATCACCGACAATGAAATAGAAATGGAGGCCAAAGTAAACCCTAGAAGTTCCTTGTAAGAAAGGTATGTTACAACTTTGTGGATGCAGTCATCTTTTCCTTTGGTTGGGTATTTGTCTTCTGGACATTTGAAGCATTTTTCCATATCTTTAAGACAGATGGACAGAAAGGAAGGAACGAAGAAAGGAAGAAAGAATTCAGATCAATTTGTGTATAGCACTTTGTCTCCAAAGCAGAGTTGTAACATTGTGTGTGTGTGTTGTGTGTGCATGAGATTGGGCTGAAAGGCAAAAATTGGAGATTTGTGATATCTCCTCCATTCGTGGTTATCCAGGATGACTCAACACAAAAAACATACAAATAAACCTACCTGGAAATGAGCTGGTAATCGGATAAGAGCCTGTGGCCTGAAGGTTAAATCAACTGCCTTGCAGGCATACGGCCCAGGTTCCAATCCCAGTAAGGGTATGACTGTCTGATGAGAGCAAATAAGCTCGAAATAGATCTATAACAGCCTCCCTTTATTTATATAGAATTACCAGCAATATATATATATATATATATATATATATATATATATATATATATATATATCTTTAGATAGGTAGGTAGGTAGGTAGGTAGGTAGGTAGGTAGGTAGGTAGGTAGGTAGGTAGGTAGGTAGATAGATAGATAGATAGATAGATAGATAGATAGATAGATAGATAGATAGATGTCAATTTGACCTCATGATTATGAAATTCTGCAAGGAACCAGAAGATTGTAAGTTCTACACCCACTTTAGACAAAAAGTCAGTTGGGTGACCTTCACTCAGAGCCAGCAAACGTAACATGGACTGCTTTGGATTTCACATAAGTAGAAGATCCAAAGGTGCTTTTTCAAGGGGCAATTGGACTTTCTGTTTTTTCCTTGAAGATGCTTTGCTTCTCATCCAAAAAGCTTCTTCAGCTTCTTGAATGAAAAGTGAAACACCTTGGATGACAATTGAGTACCATGTGATGGGGTGAGATTCTTTCCTTGCCTCCATCCTCTGCCAACCTAGCATTTCAAAAGCATGCAAATGTGAGCAGATAATTAGGTACCACTTTGGTGGGAAAGTAACAGAACTCCTTGACATCATGCTGCCTATGTATTCAAGAGATGTCAGTTTCAGAGTTCTGGTTATTTAACTGATGCAGCAGCTTATATTACTGCTGTTAGATGAGAAACAAGAGACTGATATAGCAATGGATAATGTACCTGTTTTGTTTGAAATCTCCCCTTCAGGGCAAGGAACACAGTCATAGCAACAAAATTTTTCCCCTTCCTTCTTTTTCTTGTGTTTTCCAGGACGGCACTGTTCATTACACACTGAAAGGGGACAGACCTAATACAAGTAGGAAAAAAAACCTGGAATGAGAATGATACATCCAGGTATCTCTGTGTACAGATTGTCCTTGACTTTCAACAGTTTATTTAGTGACCATCCAGAGTTTACAGCAGGATTGAAAATAAGTGACTTACAGCTGTTTTTCGCACTTACAACCTTTGCAGAATCCCTGTGATCATGTGATCAAACTTCAGATCCTTGGCAACTGGTTCATACTGTATTTATGAGAATTTGGGGAGGGGGTGTTCCCATCTGCTGTAGCTGAACTTCTTTTGTCTGGTTTAGGTGCCATTTTTCCTTAACAGCTTAGTTATTTGCCAAAATGTGCTTGTTCATAAGGCAACTGTCAACACAGAAGCCATCTTTGAATGTCTTCAGGACACAGTGAGGCTGGATGGAGATGTGAGAAAGGGACGAGGAGCATAGATAACTGAGGGGAATATGTAGTCAAAATAACCCTCTTTCTTCTGGAAACCAAGGACACTCTCACCAGGACCTGGAGGGGCATGGATGGGAGACATCTAGAATGGGGAGACAGACCTGATTGGGGCATGTGATGTTTGTGTATGATGGGGAGAAGAACTTTGGACTTTGAACTGGGTGGAGAAAACTTGGGGAACTTCAGAGTTTGCCTTCTGGAGAACATGGGCTCTCTCAAGAAACCACAAGAATACATACCTGATTGAAAGCTCTAAGCCACAAAATCATATTGTCATTGATGACAAATTGATCTTCTTGGGGTCCATTTGGATCGATCCACCCAATTTTCACCCTCTTGAAGGACCTGTTTGGAAAAATGACCATCTGCACAACATCAAATCCACCTCTCATTTCCTTTTGCTCGTTGAAGGACACTGTGTCACCAGCAGAATTGTTGAAAGAAACCGTTTGAAGGTAGGGATGGAGCTAAAGGAAAGCCATGAGGGAGAAAAATAGAAAGAAAAGCTTACAATATTTAGAAGAAAGAAAACAAAAGGGATGAATATTCATTAGATTTCATTTCTGCTTGCAGTTAGGGTGATATAGTTCTACTTCCCTAATTCCAGTGATTAATTCTGATCAAGGAATATTATGGCCTCATAGATTTCAAATGAGCCTCAGGCTAATTCCTTCTCCATCTCTTACCTAGAATAGAATGGAATGGAATGGAATGGAATGGAATGGAGTGGAGTGGAGTGGAGTGGAGTGGAGTGGAGTGGAGTGGAGTAGAGTAGAGTAGAGTAGAGTAGAGTAGAGTAGAGTAGAGTAGAGTAGAGTAGAGTAGAGTAGAGTAGAATAGAGTAGAATAGAATAGAATAGAATAGAATAGAATAGAATAGAATAGAATAGAATAGAATAGAATAGAATAGAATAGAATTCTTTATTGGCCAAGTGTGATTGGACACACAAGGAATTTGTCTTTGGTGCATATGATCTCAGTGTACATAAAGAAAAAATAAAATATATTAGTCAAGAATCCTAAGATACAACATATACTGATAGTAATAGGATTTTAATAAGCAATCAAATCATTCAATGAAACAATAAAAACGATATAAGTTGTAAAGATACAAGCAACAAGCAACATGGGTGTAGCTATAATTGAGAAGAGAGAGGTACTAGTAAGGATGAGAAGAATAGTAATACAGGTTTAGTAGTTGTGGGAATTAGTTGTTTAGCAGAGTGATGGCATTCCGGAAAAAATCTGTCCTTCTGTGTTGTTGTTCTGGTGTGCATTGTTTTGAGGGTAGAAGTTGAAACAATTTATGTTCAGGATATGAGGGGTCTATGGATATTTTCACAGCTCTCTTTTTGACTCGTGCAATATACAGGTCCCCAATGGAAGGCAAGTTGGTAGCCATTGTTTTTTTTCTGCAGATCTAATTATCCGTCGACGTCTCTGTCTCTCTTGTTTGGTTTCAGAGCCAAACCAGAAAGTTCTAGAAGTGCAGATGACAGACTCAATAATTCCTCTGTAGAACTGAATCAGCAGCTCCTTGAGCAGTTTGAGCTGTCTGAGTTGGCCAAACTTTCAAATAGTTGTGGAAAGTATCATTTCAGTTTTTAAAGGGGTAGAACCCAATAGAGGAAGCTATATGCAGTCACAAGTGTCTATGAGAAACTGCATTTTCAGATGGCCCATCACCACAGACCTGTGGTTATAGTGGCAAAAAATATTTGGAACACCCCTATTTTTAGAAATGGACCATTCTGGTTGTGAGTAGCTTTTGTTTTCCCACCAATAAGAGTGTATGCAGTATCGCGCTTACGTAAGCTATTTGGTGTTTCCTGTAGCTGTGTTTGAATTTGTATTGTGGTCATTTTGACCACACATCTTTATTAACATATATATTTTTTTGTAATTTCGGGGCCACCAAAAATAATGCGATTTGGAGACCCAAACTTCAAAGAAACTGTTCTAGCATGGTATGAAGAAGCATCGATTAAAATGAACATGTTATCACAAATAAAATTCTTATTCCCATAAAATTAAAAAAAAAAAAACTTTTTCAAAGACTTAAATAAATTAATAGCAAACTATATTTGGCAGGGGAAAAAAATCAAGAATCAAAATACAATCACTGCAAGATAGTAGAGAAAGAGGAGGATTTGGACTCCCAGATTTGGAAATTTACTATAAAGTAACATCACTTATATGGATCAAAGACTGGATGGAATTATGAAACAAAAGAATTTTAACATTAGAAGGATACAATTTAGAGAGAGGGTGGCATTCCTTTTTATGGGAGGCAAAAATAGACAAGATAACTATTTTCAACGACATTTAATCAGAGAGGCACTACTATAAACATGGCAAGAGATAAAAAATAAACACTATGATAAAATTCCATTTTTGGTTATCCACAATGGAGGCACAAATTTATCCAAATGCATTAAACATTGACAAAATGAAAAGATATAAAGATTTGTTAAATAGTCAAGGGGAATTGAAAATAAGGCAGAAATTAAAAGAACAGGGTTTAGACATTGATTGGTGGCCTTACATGCAAATAAAATCTAGATATAAGACAGATTTGATACAATATGGATTCCAAAGAGAAGTACATGAATTAGATAAAATCCTCCAAGGCACAGAAGATAAATTGATATGTATGTATGTATGTATGTATGTATGTGTATATATATATATATATACACACACACATACACACACACACACACAGAGAGAGAGAGAGAGAGAGAGAGAGAGAGAGAGAGAGAGAGAGAGAGAGAGATACATTATAGTTATAAAATTATAACTATAAGTATAACTATTAAGGTACAAATTGGAAGAGGAGGTAGTAAAGGAAAATATGATAATTTGGGGAAAAAAATTGGATCTAACATTGAAATGGATAAATGGGAGAAATTATGGAACAAAAATTATAAACTGACAATGTCTGTATCCTATAAAGAAAAAATGTACAAAATGTTTTACAGGTGGCACGTGTCACCAGCCAGATTGGCAAAGATGTTTCCCAATACTTCACCAACATGATGGAAACGCAGACAGCAAAAGAGAACATATTACCACATGTGGTGGTCCTGTCATAGGGCGAAACAATATTGGAGTAAAATCAGATCACAATTAGAAAAAATAACGAAGCAACATATAGAGATGAGACCAGAAATATTTTTACTAGGAATACTCCCAGGGTCATATGAAAAAGAAATTCAATATTTAATTATTCATATTATCACAGCAGCACTCAGAAATGGAAAAACAGTAATATATCAGCCGAAGATAATTTGATCAGAAAAATTTTGGAATATATGGAAATAGATAAACTTACAAAGGAGATACAAGAAAAAGAGGAAACAGAATATTGCGTAGTGTGGGAGAAATAGTATGAATGGCGGGAGGAGAGAGATAAAAGGCAAGGAAAAATTAAATAATGGTTGAAATAGGAGTAGAAATACAATAACAAATATGAGGAAACAAAAACTGTAGAAATGAAATTGTGTACACGGGTATTTATATGTATATACATAAATTAATTAATTAATATTAGAAAAATATGTACAAAAGATACCTTAGAATAAGGGACACAAAAATGTATGAGTAAGAAACTGATGCAAAACTGTTGAAAAGGAAAAATTGTTAAAGCTTTCTTTTTGTTTTTGTTTTTAAAAGTTTAATATTTAAGTGTTCCTTTGTTTTTACATTTACCTGCCAAGGTTGCAGCTCAAAAAGTTTAGCCGTTTGAACCTTCCGGAAGGATCTCTGATGGAGCTGAGAGGACCACATGGCATTCAAAGCATGTGCTGCTGCATAAACTCCGTTATAGATACTGTAGCTATGTACAGTGGTTCCCATCTCAAAGAGAGGCCCAGGGAGGTCCTGTAATCTCTCCTTGCCAGTACATATTTCATTCTTCTCTATTTCCATACCAGGATCTGGAAAAGTACAGTCAAATGCTCGTTCCCAAAACTCCTTCAGGAAGCCCTGATTTTTGGTCTTGGATGGTTTTATGCCCTCAAGAAACTTACTGAATCCCGGAAGTTCTCTTGAGTGAAATGAAAAAGAAATGGCACCCTGGAAAACGTTCAGGTCCCAACTTCTTTGCAGGAAGGATAGTGTGAAATCAATGCCACTTGTGATGACCCATACTTTCGTAGGTGAATCTTTTAATTTATTTCTCAGATCTAGTACGAATAGAATGGTCCTCAGCTGGGCCAGCGTCACGGATTCTCCATAGAGGAGAAACACCTTAGTTTTCTGATCAGTTAAAGGTACAACGATATATGACGTTATTTCCATCATTTCCTTAAAGTTATCCAAATGGATGCGCTGTGGGATTTTTTGCTTGTAAGCTGTGCAGATGCCATTCTGGAAAAGCAAAGCCTCCAGAGTCTGCAGAAACTTCTGTCCGTTGTCATTGTCATGAATGAAGATCCCGATCCAGGTCCATCCAAAATGTTGAAGCAATTTAAGAATCCCCAAATACTGTTGGGCTTCGTTGGAGACCATGGAATAGAAAGAAGGGACCAGAGTGGAATCAATCTTCCCAGGCACCAGGGCACCGTAGGTGAGCTACAAATATAATTACAATTTTTAAAGCCAGCGACAGCTTCATCTCTGTACGTCTGATTTTGCTACCATTTTTAAAATAAATATCAGTGCATAGAAAACCGTGCATTAGTTTGGGAACTGTTTCTAAAGCATTAGTGCATAATGCATTTCCAGCAATATTTTTTGGTCAGATTAACAGAATGGGAAGGGACTTCATAGTCCAACCCCAGGCTCGAGAAGGAGACCCTACACAATTTCTGACAAATGGCAATCCATTTTTTTCTTGAAAGTCTCAAGTGACGAAGCTCCCACAACTTCCGAAGGCAACTTCTGTTGAATCTCTCCTTGGTCAATTTCCATCCGTTATTCCTTGTCTAGCTTTCAGGTGCTTTGGAAAATAGCCTGACCCCCTCCTCTCTGTGGCAGCCTCTCAAATATTGGAACACTGATACCATGCCTCCCCTGGTCCTTCTCTTCACTAGAATAGCCATGCTCAATTCCTGCAACCATTTATCATATGTTTTACTCTCCAGTCCACTAACCATCCTGGCTGCTCTCCTCTGCACTTTTTGTGAAGTCTTTTCTATACTATGGTGACCAAAACTGGATGCAGTTACAAGCCTTTCAATTAGCCTTTCATCCTTTTGGAATCACCAGGAGTGTAATGTGAAGAAAAAATACGTAATTTCCATGTTTTATAATGCAAAATCCCTACCTGTGGAGTCTTGTAGAGACCAAGGATATCTGCCATGTAAAAAGAGGTATCAGAACCAAGTCCTCCAATGATGGCTATCAGGTTCTTCTGTCTAGTACATTTGTAGTTGAGAAGAAAACTACTTGATTTGAAGAGCAGGTCCAAGGTGGTCCGATAAGTCATCTTTGCATCATAGTAGCTGTCGTAGATATGGAATCCAAGGGTAACATTAAGCAAGATCTGGGGATCCTCATTGATTTCCTTCACAGCAAAGGCCACGGCAAGGCCATGCTGATAGAACTTTGTAACCATACTGAAAATAGAAGTGCATTCTTTTTTCCAAACATGTGCAGAAATCAAGCTTCCAATGTTTACAACACTACAAAACATCCTTAGCAAGTATCCTATTCATGTTGGCAAAAAAAACTCTTTTACCTGAAGCTTTTGTCTAAACTCAATTACATAAATCCGCCTAGTTTTTAAACTGTGATTTGCAATAAAAAACTTGAGAGATTGCAATCAGTTAAATTCAGCACTATAACAAATATTAATTTTTTTATTGAATTGGATTTTTATTTTTTTTTAAAAAAATTAGATTTATATGCCGCCCTTCTTTGGAGACTTACAGCGGCTTACAATACGTTAAGCAATAGCCTTCATACTTTTGTATATTTTTTTTATACAAAGTCAGCTTATTGCCCCCACAAACTGGGTTTTTAATTTACCTACCTTAGAAAGGATGGAAGGCTGAGTCAACTTTGAGCCTCGAACTTGCAATAATTGCAGACAGCCGAATGTTAATAACATTAACTATTAGCCTGTTGAGCTATCTGAGGCTCTATCTTTTAATTATAATTCTATTTCTTTTTTTAAAAAGAAAAACAGTTCACTATTCAGAATTATTTGGTAAGAGGGGTTGTTGTACATATTCAATCAATCGATCAATAAATTTAAAAGTTTAGCATGGGAGCCATTAAAGGAAAAAAATAAATGAAGAAGGAATGGAGCACAAGGGCCTCAAGGACAAAAACACAATTGGTTTTTTTTTTTTGCAAGAAGACAAGGAAACGTTGAATGGAAAGTTCTGTTATATAAAATATAGCATTATAACTGATGAAGCTTCTTGCAGAAGAAGCAAAAGATCTTAGGACATAGAACAATAAACTTGGAAGCAACCTTGTAGGTCTTCTAGTCCAACCTCCTGCTTGAGTAGGAGATCTTATATCTCCCTGTGGAGATTCCCAGTCATTTGGATACCAATGGTCCTTTTTCAAGAGGCAATTGGAATTTCTGGTTTTTCTTTGAAGATGTTTCCCTTCTCATCCAAGAAGCTCCTTCAGCTCTGAGAAGCAAATCATCTTCAAAGACAGAACAGAAAGTCCAGTTACAATACCTCTTGAAAAAGCACCTTTGGGAGACACTATATCATTTCAGAAATATGGTTGTCCAGTCTCTTTTGGAAAGCCTTCACTGGTAGTTTTCCATCTTCTTCCTCTTCTTCTTCAAATAAAAAACAAACAAACAATCCAGTTGTCTTTTGAAAGAAAAGACATTAAACCTTTGAGATAACTATGACCTGGATTTCTGAGAATCTCCATAGGTAAAAAACACTTACTCAGAAAACTCAACTGAGACCTGTGAAGGCAGTTCCTCAAATAGATCTTCATTGAACGCATACATAAACTGAGAGATCATCCCGCCAATGAGGAGGTCAGCTGGCTCATACCACTCATGAGGAATGGGGATAAGATCGCTCTGGTGACATTTCAGACCGGCTATATCTGCCACTAAGTTAAAGATCAGAGCCAAAACCATAGATTGTTTCATCGTCTGAGAGAAAATCTCAGCTTTCAGCATCTGTGCAGTCTAGTTCATTTCAACTGCTATTTTAATCCGCCTCTGATTGGGACCATTATCATTTTTGAGAAAAATTAGATTGGTTCCCACTTAACAAGGAGATAAAAGAAAGTCGATGTGTATCAGCTGAGCCTGCTAACATTCTAACTTCAGATGGATATCAGTAGATTAAAAAGGGAGAGATCTGAAAAATTAACTCTTCAGAAACTCACTTACGTCAGGTCCCTCCTCTCAATTTTCAATATCAGAGGCATAATAGACATGTTCAGACTTATTTACTCCTGGGAAATAGTTGAACAATAGGTTGGCTGAAGGAAAATTTATTTGACTAAATCCAGAGAGAGATAATTCAGAGAATAATTCTTTGAATGCTGGGTTTGGAATTCTAACTTTTTTTTTTTGGCTAATAATTGTATTTTCTTTCTTCTTTCAAGTTTGGAAGGGAGTGTGGCATATTGAGTTAGCAAGTGTGGCCACCTTGCATAGATTGGCTATGCCACCCATCTATGCCCATCTACTTTTGCTCACCTGACTGCAACTACCCAGTGATACCGATTTAGCGGCTGTGAGTTGAACCCTTCCAATTTCAGGAGGTGCTGGAAAGGAGGTTACATTTATTTATTTATTTATTTATTTATTTATTTATTTATTTATTTATTTATTTATTTATTTATTTATTTATTTATTTATTTATTTATTTATTTATTTAAATTTCTATACAGCCCTTCTCCCGAAGGACTCAGGGTGGTGGACAGCCAGGATTAAAATACATACAATACAATCATTAAGATAAGTTAAAATATGATTAAATCGTTTGGCTTCCCAATTTAAAACCCCTCATCTATAGAATATAAAACTAATCCAATTAAAATCCTTTTAGGTCAGCCTGGCTTGGTGGAACAAAAAAGTCTCCTGGGCCTTACGGAAAGTATTGAGATCCAGGATTAGTCGTATTCCTGGGGGTAGGTCATTCCAGAGGATGGGTGTCCCCACAGAGAAGGCTCTCCCCCTTGGGGCCGTCAGCTGACATTGCCTGAATGACAGCACACTGAGGAGGCTGTCTCTGTGAGAGTGTATTGGCCGGTGGGAAGTTATTGGTGGGAGAAGGCCACCAATAACCTCCCACCCTGGTCCTAAGCCATGGAGCATTTTAAAGGTGAGAACCAATACCTTGAAGCGCACCTGGAAGACCACCAGAAGCCAGTGAAGCTCGCGCAGGAGAGGTGTCACATGGGAGCGCCATGTTGCTCCCATAATCACCCCCGCGACCACATTCTGGACCAGCTGGCGCCTCCAGGTGCTCCTCAAGGGAAGCCCCATGTAGAGAGCATTACAGTAGTCCAGAGGTGACGAGGGCATGAGTGACTGTGCATAAGGAGTCCCGATCCAGAAAGGGGCACAACTGGAGTATCAGGCGAACCTGATAAAAAGCCCCCCTGGCCACGGCCGTCATATGCTCTTCTAAAGACAGCCGTGTGTCCAGGAGGATGCCCAAGTTGTGAGCCCTCTCCATGGGGGCCAGTGTCTTGCCTCCAATAGCCAGCGAAGGCACCAGCTGGCTATATCGGGACACCAGCAGCCAAAGCCACTTGGTCTTGAAAGGGTTGAGTCGGCCCTGTTCCTCCCCATCCAGACCTGCACGGCCTCCAGACCCTGGGACATCACTTTAAGGGCATCAATGGGGTGGTCTGGGGTGGAGATGTACAGCTGAGTGTCATCAGTGTACAGATGGCACTGCACCCCAAAGCCATGGATGATCTCACCCAGCGGCTTCACATAAATGTTGAATAGGAGTGGTGAGAGAGCTGACTGTTGCAGCACCCCACAAACAAGGTCAACCTCTGCCCCCCTGCCAAAACAGACTGCAACTGGCCAGAGAGATAGGAGAATCACTGCAGCACAGTGCCCCCACCCCCAATCCCTCCAGCCTGTGCAGCATGATACCATGGTCAATGGTATCAAAAGCCACTGAGAGATCTAATAGGACCAGAACAGAGGAGCAACCCCTGTCCTGAGCCCTCCAGAGATCATCAATCAATGCGACCAATGCCGTTTCTGTGCTGTACCCAGGCCTGAAGCTGGAAAGGTACGGATCTAGATAGACAGTTTCATCTAGGTACTGCGGGAGCTGTTGCACAACCATATTCTCAACAACATTTGCAATGAAACGAATGTTGGAGACCAGACGGTAATTAGCCAAAACAGCCGGGTCCAGAGAATACTTCTTGAGGAGGGGCCTCACCACCACCTCCTTCAAGGTGGGAGGCTAGAAACACTCACTCAAAGAAGCATTTATAATGCTCTGGAGCCAGCCACGTGTAACCTCCCGGGTAGCCAACACCAGCCAGGAGGGACAGGGGTCCAATAAACATGCGGTTGCGGTTTAGATAGGGGTTTCCAGCAAATCCTTTGGACAGCCCTTCATGTTCAATCATTGCTTGGCAATGCAATACTTAGATTGCAGAATTGCAAGTTAATTGTGCCCACAGTCCAACGTTTGATCCTGGTTGATTCAAGATGGACCCATCCTTCCAAGGCCGATAAAATGAGGACTCAGATTGTTGGGGGCAAAATGCTGACACTGTAAACTACCCGTAGAGTAATGTAACACACTATGGAGTGGCATATAAGCTATAATAGCCTTTGCTATTGCTATACCAGTGACTCTCTAACACACATGAACTCGGGTGTCATTTAGTTTATTCCGTTCAGCTCTTAAATGGGACTCATTGCTCTTGCCTGTCATGTCAGATGATTTCAGTGTGCTTTCATCCACTTTCTCTGGAGTTTTTCTATGCCACTTTCAGCCTTCTACTTCTCACGATATAGCTTCACTTTGGGCCTTATAACAACTGTTGCCATATTTTTTGGACTATAAGATGCACTTTTTTGTCTCCAAAAGGAGGGCAAAAATGTCTGTGTGTCTTATAGACCAAATATTGCTGAAGACCCGTCCAGTTGCTGTCCATTTTTTGGCCTCTGCACGGCCCATTTTTGGGCCTTTTTTGGTCTGTTTTCAGGGCTTCTTTCAGCCCATTTTTCACCCCAAAAAAGGGCCAAAAAAGCCTCGAAAATGGGCCATAAAAGCCCCAAAAATGAGCCAAAAAAAGCCAAACCTCTGCTCAAGCAGGAATCCCTGCTAGACAAATGGTTGTCCAAACTCTCTTTAAAAACTTCCAATGTTGGAGCAAACACAATTTCCGGAGATGAATTCTAACTGTCAGGAAATCTCTCCTTAGTTCTAGCTTGGTCCTCTGCTTGATTCGTTTCCATTCATTGTATCCTGTCCTGCCTTCAGGTGTTTTGGCATATAGGATGATGCCCCACTTCTTTGTGGCAGCACCTTAGATCTTGTAAAACTGCTACCTCGTCACCCCTTGCTCTGCCAAAATGTTTGCCTTTGTCAGTAATTTGGTACCCAGAGGATGGGGAGCTCTGAAGCCAAGCAATCTGAAATCTGGACATCATTATGTGAAGTTTTGTTGACCAGAAATATGTTCTGGAGAATGAGCACAAACCTAAGAATGCATTGAAGCCAATAAAAGGAAAAACTAAAGAAAAACCAGGAGAAACATTTGAAGAGGCATTTTGTAAAGCAAGCTTTATAAGCCATATTCACAAGAAGGCTGAAAGATCTTCCCAGGTCTTCTGAGAATGTCCAGACAGGACTTACCTTGGTGTTATTGATAAAGCAAATCCACAAACTAAGATGAAAAACATCTTAGAACCCCTGGAAGTCAGAATTCCAAGCTTTTTAAAAGACTGGACTGCCTCAGAGGAGAGGTTTCAATGCTTTGTATATCCTTCTTGATAAAGAAGCTAAATATTATTAGGCAAACAGAATTGATGGTAATTGATGTTTGAATATCCAAATCTTACTCAAACTAATAAACATTGCACCAGAAAAGAAAGATATCTTATATTGTTACTCTTTATTCTTATTATCTTGACCATTAATCTTGGTAAAGAACTTGAATAATATTAGGAAATATAAATGAGATTACAATGATTTTTTTTTATTGAAAAAGTTTTACAATACAATTTTTATACCCCTTTCCCCCCACCAATCCCCCCACCCAACTACCAACCCCTCCCTTTCCCTCCCTATCCCTCCCCCCTTCCCCCCTGACTTCCTTTGTTAACCAATCATATATATATCAATCAACATCAAACAAAAAAAATTAGGTGAGATCCAGATAAAAATATAATAAATTTAACATTAAGTAATAAGAAAATTAAACTAAGCTTCTAACACCCTCTTTTACCCCCTTAATTCAAATATATAGTAACCATAAATCATTTGAAAGAACTTACAGCAGTCTAACAAATATATAAAAACTAATTTTGAGCATCATAAATTTTTTGAATAATAATGAGATTACAATGAATTTTTGATCCCAAAATATTACACATACTAATCAATATTGTACCAAAAAGTAAAGGAATTGAATTCTTCAGTCCTTTCTTCTTACTAGCTGCTGCCTGGTATTCATCTCAGGTCTCAAAAGAATGATGTAGCATTTAGGGAAAAAGATACAGCCCAGTAATCCAGCACTAGAAGCTAAAATGGAGAAGATCTCCACAGCCAACAAGGCTTTTCCCGTGGAGCTCAAGTAAGTTGGAACAAATAGCACCCAAACACTGCAAAATACCAGCATGCTAAAGGTAATGAATTTAGCTTCATTGAAGCTGTCTGGTAATCTGCGAGCACAGAAGGCCACAAAGAAGCTGGCAAGAGCCAGGAAGCCCATGTAGCCTAGGACACAGGAGAACATGACCGTAGAGCCTTCGTTACATTCATTGATGATGGCCTCGGTCACCGAATGCATGTTCAACTGTGGGAATGGAGGGGAAGATCCTAGCCAGATGGCACAAAGGCCAACTTGAATGAGAGAGAAGAAAAGGATGATGGAGGTTGCCATCCTTTTTCCCATCCACTTCTTCATGTTGGAGCCTGGCCTGGTAGCCATGAAGGCTACAACCACAGTGAGGGTTTTGGCCAAGATGCAAGAAACAGCCACGGAGAAGATGATGCCAAAGGTTGGTTGTCGGAGAAGGCAAGTGACTTCACTGGGCTGACCAATGAACAGGAGAGGACACAGGAAGCAGAAGTGGAGGGAGATAAGGAGAATGTAGGTGAGATCCCGGTTGTTGGCTTTGACCAGAGGGGTATCTCTGTGCTTAAGAAATATTCCGAATATGAGAGCGGTGATCAAAGACAATGAAATAGAAATGGAGGCCAAAGAAAACCCTAGAAGTTCCTTGTAAGAGAGGTATGTTACTACTTTGTGGATGCAGTTATCTTTTCCTTTGGTTGGGTATTGGTCTTCTGGACATTTGAGGCATTTTTCCATATCTTTAAGACAGATAGATAGAAAGGAAGGAAGGAAGGAAGATTTCCGGTCAATTTGTGTACAGCACATTGTCTGCCAAGGAGATGTTGTAACGTACGTGTGTGTGTGTGTGTGTGTGTGTGTGTGTGTGTGTGTGTGTGTGTGTAAAAATTATATTTCAGTGATAAAGAAATAAAGGGAGACTAGTATAGATCTATTTCAAGCTATTTAACTCTCATCAGCTAGCCATACCCTTATTTGGATTCGAACGTAGGCTGCCTGCATGTTAGGTAGTTATATGAACAACAGATAGATAGATAGATAGATAGATAGATAGATAGATAGATAGATAGATAGATAGATAGATAGATAGATAGGTAGGTAGGTAGGTAGGTAGGTAGGTAGGTAGGTAGATGTCAATTTGACCTCATGATTATAACATTCTGCAAGGAACCAGAAGATTGTGAGTTCTACTCTTACCTTAGACAGAAAGTCAGCAGGGTGACCTTCACTCAGAGCCACCAAACATAACATGGACTGGTTTGGATTTCAAATAAATAGAAGATCCAAAGGTGCTTTTTCAAGGGGCAATTGGACTTTCTGTTTTTTCCTTGAAGATGCTTTGCTTCTCATCCAAGAAGCTTCTTCAGCTCTTCTTCAGCTTCTTGAATGAAAAGTGAAACACCTTGGATGACAAGTGAGTACCATGTGATGGGGTGAGCTCCTGTCCTTGCCCCATCTTATGCCAACCAACATTTTGAAAGCATGCAAATGTGAGCAGATAAGTAGGTACCACTTTGGTGGGAAAGTAAAAGCATCATGCTGCCTATGTACTCAAGAGATGTCAGTTTCAGAGTTCTGGTGAACTAACTGATGCAGCAGCTTATATTACTGCTGTTAGATGAGAAACAAGAGACTGTTATAGCAATGGATAATGTACCTGTCTTGTTTGAAATCTCCCCTTCAGGGCAAGGAATACAGTCATAGCAACAAAATTTTTCCCCTTCCTTCTTTTTCTTGTGTTTTCCAGGATGGCATTGTTCATTACACACTGAAAGGGGACAGACCTAATACAAGTAGGAAAAAAAACTGGAATGAGAATGATACATCCAGGTATCTCTATGTACAGGTGGTCCTGACTTTCAACAGTTTATTTAGTGACCATCCAGAGTTTACAGCAGGATTGAAAATAAGTGACTTACAGCTGTTTTTCACACTTACAACCTTTCCAAATCCCTGTAATTGTGTGATCAAAATTCAGATCCTTGGCAACCGGTTCATACTGATGAGAATTTGGGGAGGGAGTGTTCCCATCTGCTCTAGCTGAACTTCTTTTGTCTAGTTTAGGTGATATATTTCCTTTATTTCCTTAAGGACATTGTTATTTGTCCCAAATGTGCTTGTTCATAAGACAAAAGTCAACCCTGGAGCCATCTTGGAACATCTTCAGGGTTGCCACAGTGAGGCTGGATTGAGCTGTGGGAAAGAGAGGGGGGAGTATAGATAGCTGAGGGGAATATGTAGCCAAAATAACTCTTCTGGTTACCAAGGACACGCTCACCAGGACCTGGAGGGGCATGGATGGGAGACATCTAGAATGGGGAGAGAGACCTGATTGGGGCATGTGATGCTTGTGTATGATGGAGGGAAGAACTTTGGACTTTGAACTGCATAGAGAAAACCTGGGGAACTTCAGAGTTTGCCTTTTGAAAAAGCACCTTTCGGAGAACCGTATCCTGGATGACCATAAATGAATCTCCATAAAGACTTAGTAACTTCTTATATATCTCCTGAAGGAATCTTTTAGGCAACATCTCTGGCTACCCACCCTCTTTACATGTCTGCTTCATCTTTAGTTATGGCAGTTTCAGTCAAGTCCCACAATGTGTAGTGAGTCACGTTACAACCTTAACAAAATGGTGTCAAATCAGTCACAACTCAATAAATGCTTTGCTTAACAGTGGGAAATCTGGTACCAAATATGGTCATAAGTCAAGAGTTACCTGTATACAGAAATCATATTTATATATAAAAAAATGGCTGCAGGTAATATGTGCAAGAATCTAGGTCCCAAGTCTATAAAATAAACAAGGCATCTTGCATTTGTATTTTAATTAAGGTAGAAATCAGATTTAGAGAAGATTCTGCTGATGCTAATAAAAACAAAGGTTTCCCCAAAAGACCATGAGAGTAACTGATCTTCAGCGTTATGGTCTGACTGCCAAGGTTCTATAATAAAGATTATACAGTCCTATTATTTATTTTTTTGGAATATAAGATGCACTACCCCCTAAAATGAAAATGTGAGTGCATTTTATACCATGAAACTTTGAAACCTTTTTGAAGTTTTTTTCAGCTGTAATGAGGCACTAGCAAGTGAAGTGATCTTCCGTGTTTTGCCTCCTTTTCTCATTGCTGCTCCCGCCAATGATCTGCTGTGCTTTAGAAGCTGTTTTTTATCCCCAACAGCAGATAAAAAACCAGCGAATTAATATGCTGAAGCTGACCAGACTAAGAATGCTAGCCAGAAGAATACCTGGTAGGCAGAATTTTTTTACTTCTATTTTCCTCCCCCAAAACTAAGATGCGTCTTAGATTCCAGTGCATCATATACTCTGAAAAATATGGTAATTTGTAAAAGACATTGAGAAAGCAAAATTGGGAACTGGGGAAAAGAGAAAGTACAGGCAAGGAAGCAAGTGGAATGATATGGAGAAGTGAAGGAACACTTGACTGAAGTCTTTCAAACATGGCAATGTCACCTATGATAAATCCAGATCTGATCTGATGTGAAATCAATGTTAGTGATCCATCTGGAGAACATGGGCTCTCTCAAGAAACCACAAGAATACATACCTGATTGAAAGCTCTAGGCCACAAAATCATATTGCCACTGATGACAAATTCATCTTCTTGGGGTCCATTTGGATCCATCCATCCAATTTTCACCCTCTCGAAGGACCTGTTTGGAAAAATGACCATCTGCACAACATCAAATCCACCTCTCATTTCCTTTTGCTCATTGAAGGATACTGCGTCACCAGCAGAATTGTTGAAAGAAACCCTTTGAAGGTAGGGATGGAGCTAAAGGAAAGCGAAGAGGAACAAAAAGAAAAGCTTACAACATTTAGAAGAAAGAAAACAAAAGGGATGAATATTCATTAGATTTCATTTCTGCTTGCAGTTATGGTGATATAGTTCTACTTCCCTAATTCCAGTGATTAATTCTGATCAAGGAATATTATGACCTCATAGACTTCAAATGAGCCTCAGGCTAATTTCTTCTCCGTCTCTTACCTAGAATGGAATGGAATGGAGTAGGGTAGGGTAGGGTAGGGTAGGGTAGGGTAGGGTAGGGTAGGGTAGGGTAGGGTAGGGTAGGGTAGGGTAGGGTAGGATAGAATAGAATAGAATAGAATAGAATAGAATTCTTTATTGGCCAAGTGTGATTGGACACACAAGGAATTTTACTTTAGCGCACATGCTCTCAGTGTACATAAAGAAAAAAATAATATAAGGGAGAAAGAAATGTATAAGTAAGAAATTTTTTACTGATGCAAAACTGTTGAAAAGAAAAAATTGTTAATGCTTTCTTTTTGTTTTTTTTAAATGTTTAATATATATATATTTTAAAATGTTCCATTGTTTTTACAATTACCTGCCAAGGTTGCAGCTCAAAAGCTTCAGCAGTTTTCATCTTCCTGAAGGATCTCTGATGGGACTGAGAGGACCACATGGCATTCAAAGCATGTGCTGCTGCATAAACTCCGTTATAGATACTGTAGCTATGTACAGTGGTTCCCATCTCAAAGAGAGGCCCTGGGAGGTCCTGTAATCTCTCTTTTCCAGTACATGTTTCATTCTTCTCTATTTCCATACCAGGATTTGGAAAAGTACAGTCAAATGCTCGCTCCCAAAACTCCTTCAGGAAGCCCTGACATTTGGTCTTGGATGGTTTTATTCCCTCAAGAAACTTACTGAACCCTGGAAGTTCTCTTGAGTGAAATGAAAAAGAAATGGCACCCTGGAAAATGTTCAGGTCCCAACTTCTTTGCAGGAAGGATAGTGTGAAATCAATGCCACTTGTGATGACCCATACTTTCATAGGTAAATCTTTTAATTTATTTCTGAGATCTAGTACGAATAGAATGGTCCTCAGCTGGGCCAGCGTCATTGAATCTCCATAGAGGAGGAACACCTTGGTTTTCTGATCAGTTAAAGCTACAGTGATATTTGAAGTTATTTCCACAATTTCTTCAAAGTCATCCAAACGGATGCGCTGTGGGATTTTTTGCCTGTAAGCTGTGCAGATGCCATTCTGGAAAAGCAGAGCTTCCAGAGTTTGTAGGAACATCTGCCCATCATCATTGTCATGAATGAAGATCCCGATCCAAGTCCATCTAAAATGTTGAAGCAACTTAAGAATCCCCAAGTATTGTTGGGCTTCGTTGGAGACCATGGAATACAACGAAGGGACCAGACTGGAATCAATCTTTCCAGGGACCATGGCACCATAGGTGAGCTACAAATATAATATATAGGTGAGTTACAAATATAACTATGATTTTTAAAACCAGTGGACAGCTTCATCTCTGTATGTCTGATTTTGCTACCATTTTTTAAATAAATGTCAGTGCATAGAAAACCGTGCATTAGTTTGGGAACTATTTCTGAAGTATTAGTGCATAATGCATTTCCAGCAATATTTCTTGGCCAGATTAACAGAGTTGGAAGGCACCTCATTGGTCATCTAGTCCAGACCCCTGCTCAAGCAGGAGACACTACACAATTTCTGATAAATGGTAGTCCAATCTCTTCTTGAACGTCTCAAGTGATGAAGCTCCCACAACTTCCGAAGGCAACAATCATAAACCAATACATTACCATCTACTTAGAGACTAACAGCCTACTCTCTAACAAACAATTTGGCTTTAGAAAATTTTTTTCCTGCAATCTGCAACTATTACACTGCAAAAACATATGGACTTCAAAACTCGACCAGGGTAAATTAATAGATGCAATTTATATAGACTTCTGTAAAGCCTTTGATTCAGTGGTACACAACAAGCTTCTTCTAAAACTAAAATCTTATGGCATTTCCGAATTCCCGCATAAACTTGAATAGCTGCGTTACTATCAAACAGGCAGCAAGTAGTCAAAATAGGGAACCCCTTATCTAACCCTTCACCTCCTAAGAGCAGTGTCCCCCAAGGCAGAATTTTAGGACCCACACTCTTTATACTTTATATAAATGACCTTTGCGATCATATTATAAGCAACTGTGTTCTCTTTGCAGATGACGTAAAACTATTCAACACCATTGACAATGCTGCTACACTACAATAAGACCTTGACTATGTCTCAGAATGGTCAAACAATTGGCAACTTCAAATCTCAAACAATGCTCTTTTTAACACATCGACAAAATCAGGACACAAAATACAAGCTGAATGGTTATGACCTAACAGATGGCCTCACTCTGTTAAAGACCTTGGAGTACTCATCTCAGATGATCTAAGTGCCAGAGCTCACTGTAACAGCATTGCTAAAAAAGCATTAAGAGTTGTTGTTGTTTTTTTAATTAGATTTATATGCCGCCCTTCTCCAGAGACGCAGGGTGGCTTACAATGCATTAAGCAATAGCCTTCATACTTTTGTATATTTATACAAAGTCAGCTTATTGCCCCCACAAACTGGGTCCTCAATTTACCTACCTTAGAAAGGATGGAAGGGTGAGTCAACCTTGAGCCTTGAACTCGCATAAGTACAGACAGCTGGGTGTTAATAACAGGCTATCTAACCCGTCGAGCTATCTGAGGCTCTTTTTTTGTTAACTTAATATTGCGTAGCTTTTTCTCCGGTAATATTGAACTGCAATTTAAGGCATACAAAACTGTTGCCAGACCAATTCTTGAATTGGACTGGCAACCAATTGCGGGTTCCATCTGCCTGGAACCCACACTACATATTGGACATTTGGAATTGAACAAGTCCAGAGATATTTCACAAGAAGAGTCCTCCACTCCTCTGCTCGCAACAAAATACCTTATGACACCAGACTCAAAATTTTGGGCTTAGACAACTTAGAACTTCACTCTGTTTGGTCTGACCTAAACATAGTACATAAAATCATCTGCTACAATGTCCTACCTGCCAATGAGTACTTCAGCTTCAACCAAAACATTACAAGAGCACACAATAGATACAAATTCATGGTAAACTGATCCAAACTAGACTGCAGAAAATACGACTTCAGTAACAGAGTTGTCAACATCTGGAATGCACTACCTGACTCTGTGGTTTCTTCCCCAAATCCCCAAAACTTTAACCTTAGACTGTGTACTGTAGACCTCACCCCATTCCTAAGAGGTCTGAAAGGGATGTGCATAAGCGCAACAGCGAGTCTACCATCCCCTGTCCTAATGTTTTGTTTTATTCATATCCTTTACATGTATTTATAATTATTTTTATACTTCTATCTGTCATAAAATACATGCTTGATGATGATGATGATAACAACAACAACAACAACAACAACAACAACTTCTGTTCCATTGGTGGATTGTTCTCAGTCAGAAAGTTCCTCCTCATTTCTAGGTTGAATCTCTCCTTGGTCAGTTTTCATCCATTATTCCTTGTCTGGCCTTCTGGTGCTTTGGAAAATAGCCTGATCCCCTGCTCTCTGTGGCAGCCTCTCAAATATTGGAAGACTGCTCTCATGCCTCCCTGGTCCTTCTCTTCTCTTCACTAGACTAGCCAAGCCCAATTCCTGCAACCATTTATCACATGGTTTACTCTCCAGTCCACTAACCATCCTGGTTGCTCTCCTCTGCACTTTTTCTAGAGTCTCAACATCTTTTTTATAATGTGGTGACCAAAAGTGGATGCAGTTTGTTAGCCTTTCAATTAGCCTTTCCTCCTTTTGGCATCACCAGGAGTTTAATGTGAAGAAAAAATACGTAATTTCCATGTTTTATAGTGCAAAATCCCTACCTGTGGAATCTTGTAGAGACCAAGGATATCTGCCATGTAAAAAGAGGTATCAGAACCAAGTCCTCCAATGATGGCTATCAGGTTCTTCTGTCTAGTACATTTGTAGTTGAGAAGAAAACTACTTGATTTGAAGAGCAGGTCCAAGGTGGTCCGATATGTCATCTTTGCATCAAAGTAGCTGTCGTAGATATGGAATCCAAGGGTAACATTAAGCAAGATCTGGGGATCCTCATTGATTTCCTTCACAGCAAAGGCTACGGCAAGGCCATGCTGGTAAAACTTTGTAACCATACTGAAAATAGAAGTGCATTCTTTTTTCCAAACATGTGCAGAAATCAAGCTTCCAATGTTTACAACACTACAAAACATCCTTAGCAAGCATCCTATTCACGTTTGCAAAAACACTCTTTTACTTGAAGTTTTTTTCTAAACTCAATTACACAAGTCCACCTAGTTTTTAAAATGTGATTTGCAATAATAGGGTTAGGGTTAGGGTTAGGGTTAGGGTTAGGGTTAGGGTTAGGGTTAGGGTTAGGGTTAGGGTTAGGGTTAGGGTTAGGGTTAGAATAAACCCACACTTTATTCATTTTATTTTGCTAGATATTGTAACTCTTTTCACATCATAGAAAATAGAGGCTGACTATTTTTGTTGTTGTTTCCTAGTTCTTTACCTTTCTCTAGAATCTGAGGCCAATATTTCAAAACAAAAAGAATTATCCATAAGGATGGAATGCATTGGTTACTTAACAGTAGGGCTAATACTGAGTAAGGTATTATAGTGATACAAGCTTATGAAACCTTATCTCTCACAGACAAATTTCTCAGTTCCACCTTTGTTGTCAGTCTGGCTAATATTTGCTGGTGTAATGACCAAAACACACACACACACACACACACACACACACAAACACACAAACACACACAGACACACACACACACACACATTCTCTCAAAGTTGCATTTTTTCTTGCAAAAGACAACTGGACAGTTTATTTGTGTCATCATATTCCAAGGTATCAGTGGAGATTCTCAGTCATCCAGATCACAGTTGATATAGTTGTCCAGTTGCTGGATTTCTGAGAATCTCCATAGGTAAAAACACTTACTCAGAAATCTCAGCTGAGACCTGTGAAGGCATTTCCTCAAACTGATCTTCACTGAATGTGTACACAAAGTGAGAGATCATCCCACCAAAGAGGAGGTCAGCTGGCTCGTACCACTCATGAGGAACGGGGATAAGATCGCTCTGGTGACATTTCAGACCAGCTATATCTATCACTAAGTTAAAGATCAGAGCCAAAACCATGGATTGTTTCATCATCTGAGAGAAAATCTCAATTTTTGACATCCGTACAGTCTAGTCCATTTCAACTGCCATTTTAATCCGTCTCTGATTGGGACCATTATCGTTTTTTTAGAAAAATTAGATTGGTTCCCACTTAAAAAGGAGATAAATGCAAGTCAATGTGTATCAGCTGAGCCTGCTAATATTCCAACTTCAGATGGATATCAGTAGATTAAAAAGGGAGAGATTTGAAAAATTAACTTTTCAGAAACCCACTTACGTCCGGTCCCTCCTCCCAGTTTTGAATATCAGAGGCATAATAGACATGTTCAGACTTATTTTCTCCTGGGAAATAGTTGAACAATAAGTTGGCTGAAAGAAAATTGACTTGACTAAATCCGGAGAGAGATAGTTCAGAGAATAATTCTTTGAATGCTGGGTTTGGAATTCTAAATAACATTTTTTTTCTTTTGCTAATAATTGTATTTTCTTTCTTCCTTCAAGTTTGGAAGGGAGTGTGGCATATTGAGGTAGCAAGTGTGCCCACCCGGCTATGCCACCCATCTATGCCACCTAGTTTGCTGACCCAACTGCAACTACCCAGCCATAACCACCTAGCGGCTTTGAGTTGAACCCTTCCAATTTCAACAGGTTACATACATGGATAGGGGTTTCCAGCAAATCCTTTGGACAGCCCTTCATGGTCAATCATTGCTTGGCAATGCAATCCTTAGATTGCAGAATTGCAGGCTAACTGTGCCCACAGTCCAAAGTTTGATCCTCGTTGATTCAAGATGGACCCATCCTTCCATTCTTCCAAGGCCGATAAAATGAGGACTCAGATTGTTGGGGGCAAAATGCTGACACTGTAGACTACCCTTAGAGTAATGTAACACACTATGGAGTGGCATATAAGCTATAATAGCCTTTGCTATTGCTATACCAGTGACTCTCTAATACACATCAACTCGGGTGTCATTTAGTTTATTCCGTTCAGCTCTTAAATGGGACTCATTGCTCTTGCCTGTCATGTCAGATGATTTCAGGGTGCTTTCGTGCATGTACACCACTTTCTCTGGAGTTTTTCTATGCCACTTTCAGCCTTCGGCTTCTCACAATATGGCTTCACTTTGGTCCTTATAACAACTATTACCGGATTATAAGACACACTTTTTTGTGTTCAAAAAGGGGGCAAAAATGTCTGTATGTCTTGTTAGGATATGATTTGGGCCTAACAGTTGTCCAGGCAATATATGTGTCCTGTGACTTTAAGTTTTAATGCTGCATCATGCTGTAATGCTGAGTCATGCTATAATTACTTGTAATTTAACAATGTATTTAAGCAAGGTACTGTAAGGTATTCAGTGGATGATAAGCTGCTATCATCACGTGCATGTGTGGGTGGATCTGCTACCATCCGGGGTTTGTGAACCAGAGTGAACCAACTACTGTTTGTTTGGTAAGAGTTTGTTTGGAGTTAACCGGTAAAGACTTGGACTGTTTAGAAGACTATGAGATTGTTTATTTTCCACTATAAAGAAAACTTTTGATAACACCAGTTTGTATGTATCTCCTATCTCATTGCTCTCAGCAACGTTTCTCTGTGCACTTTACTCTGCTAGTTGTTACACAACAACAATATCCTTAACATGTCTTATAGACCAAATATTGCTGAAGGCCCGACCACTTGCTGGCCATTTTTGGGCCTCTGCATGGCCCATTTTTTGGCCTTTTTTTGGTTTGTTTTCAGGGCTTTTTTCAGCTCATTTTTCAATACCCCAAAAAGGGCCAAAAAAAGCCCCCCAAATGGGCCAAAAAAAGTCAAATCTCTGGTCATGCAGGAAACCTTGCTAGAAAAATGGTTGTCCAAACTTTCCTTAAAAACCTCCAATTTTGGAGCAACCACAATTTCTGGAGATGAATTGATCAATCATTGTAACTGTCAGGAAATCTCTCCTTAGTTCTAGCTTGGTCCTCTCCTTGATTCGTTTTCATTCATTGTATCCTCTCCTGCCTTCAGGTGCTTTGACGTATAGGAGGATGCCCCATTTCTTTGTGGCAGCTCCTTAGACATTGGAACACTGCTATCGCGTCACCCCTTGCCCTGCCAAAATGTTTGCCTTTGTCGGTAATTTGGTACTTAGAGGATGGGGAGCTCTGAAGCCAAGCGATCTGGCATCTGGGCATCATTACATGAAGTTTTGTTGACCAGTGTCACTGCGTTTTTTTATTTACCAGCTGAGCTTTTATTTTTGGACTTTCAGTCTTACGGTAGTTTGCCAGACCCTTACCAGTAAGCTACTGCGCATGTCTACATTCCTTTCTTCTTCTCTAGATTTTTTCTTTGTTCGCCGGCCAAGAGAGGTCAGGCTGGGAACGATTCCAAAATGTAACCTAATTTTGATAGTGAGATGTTTTTATTTCTTTACAATAAATATGAGTTTAATTAGAATGTATTTTTGGCTTTTTTTTTCTTACAAAGTATACTCAAGGAAAAAGCCACAATCCACCTCTAATTGAGGGCAATTACCCCAGGATGGGAGCAGGGCTGATTGCAACCCTGACAACCAGAAATATCTTCTGGAGAATGAGCAGAACCCTAAGAATGCATTGATGCCAATAAAAGGAAAAACTGGAGAAAAACTAGGAGAAACATTTGAAGAGGCATTTTGTAAAGCAAGCTTAGGCAGCCATATTCACAGGAAGGCTGAAAGATCTTCCCAGGTCTTCTGAGAATGTCCAGACAGGACTTACCTTGGTATTATTGATAAAGCAAATCCACAAACATGTGAAAAACAACTTAGAATCTCTGGAAGTCAGAATGCCAAGCTTTTTATAAGACTGGACTGCCTCAGGGGAGAGATTTCAATGCTTTGTATATCCTTCTTGATAAAGAAGCTAAATATTATTATTAGGCAAAGAGAATTGATGGTAATTGATGTTTGAATATCCAAATCTTACTCAAACTAATAAACATTGCACCAGAAAAGAAAGATACCTTATATTATCACTCTTTATTCTTATTATCTTCACCATTAATCTTGATAAAGAAGTTCAATAATATTAGGAAATATAAATGACATTACAATGAATTTTTGATCCCAAAATCTTACACATACTAATCAATATTGTATCAAAAAGTAAAGGAATTGAATTCTTCAGTTCTTTCTTCTTACTAGCTGCTCCCTGGTATTCATCTCAGGTCTCAACAGAATGATGTAGCATTTAGGGAAAAAGATACAGCCCAGTAATCCAGCACTAGAAGCTAAGATGGAGAAGATCTCCACAGCCAACAAGGCTTTTCCCGTGGAGCTCAGGTAAGTTGGAACAAAGAGCACCCAAACACTGCAAAATACCAGCATGCTAAAGGTAATGAATTTGGCTTCATTGAAGCTGTCTGGTAATCTGCGAGCACAGAAGGCCACAAAGAAGCTGGCAAGAGCCAGGAAGCCCATGTAGCCTAGGACACAGGAGAACATGACCGTAGAGCCTTCGTTACATTCACTGATGATGGCCTCGGTCACCGAATGCATGTTCAACTGTGGGAATGGAGGGGAAGATCCTAGCCAGATGGCGCAAAGGCAAACTTGGATAAGAGAGAAGCAAAGGACATTGGAGGTTGCCATCCTTTTTCCCACCCACTTCTTCATGTTGGAGCCTGGCCTGGTAGCCATGAAGGCTACAATCACAGTGAGGGTTTTGGCCAAGATGCAAGAAACAGCCACGGAGAAGATGATGCCAAAGGTTGGTTGTCGGAGAAGGCAAGTGACTTCACTGGGTTGACCAATGAACAGGAGAGGACACAGGAAGCAGAAGTGGAGGGAGATAAGGAGAATGTAGGTGAGGTCCCGGTTGTTGGCTTTGACCAGAGGGGTATCTCTGTGCTTAAGAAATATTCTGAATATGAGAGCAGTGATCAAAGACAATGAAATAGAAATGGAGGCCAAGGAAAACCCTAGAAGGTCCTTGTAAGAAAGGTATGTTACAACTTTGTGGATGCAGTCATCTTTTCCTTTGGTTGGGTATTGGTCTTCTGGACATTTGAAGCATTTTTCCATATCTTTAAGACAGATGGATAGAAAGGAAGGAATGAAGAAACGAAGAGAGAATTCAGGTCAATCTGTGTATACCACTTTGTCTCCGAAGCAGAGTTGTAACATTGTGTGTGTGTGTGTGTTTGTGTGTGTGTATACACACACACAAACACACATATCTTTATATATATATAGTTAGATAAGTAGGGAGGTAGGTAGGTAGGTAGGTTGGTAGGTAGGTAGTTAGGTAGGTAGGTAGATAGATAGATAGATAGATAGATAGATAGATAGATAGATAGATAGATAGATAGATAGATAGATAGATGATAGATAGATAGATAGATAGATAGATAGATAGATAGATAGATAGATAGATAGATAGATAGATAGATGTCAATTTGACCTCATGATTTTGACATTCTGCAAGTAACCAGAAGATTGTGAGTTCTACTCCCACCTTAGACAAAAAGTCAGAGGGGTGACTTTCACTCAGAGCCAGCAAACGTAACATGGACTGCTTTGGATTTCACATAAGTAGAAGATCCAAAGGTGCTTTTTCAAGGGACAACTGGACTTTCTGTTTTTTCTTTGAAGATACTTTGCTTTTCATCCAAGAAGCTTCTTCAGCTTCTTGAATGAAAAGTGAAACACCTTGGATGAGAAGTGAGGCCATGTGATGAGGTGAGCTCCTGGCCTTCCCTCCATCCTCTGCCAACCTAGCAGTTCAAAATATGCAAATGTGAGCAGATAAATAGGTACCACTTTGGTGGGAAAGTAACAGAACTCCTTGACATCATGCTGTCTATGGACTCAAGAGATGTCAGTTTCAGAGTTTTGGTGAGCTAAGTGATGCAGCAGCTTATATTACTGCTGTTAGATGAGAAACAAGAGACTGTTATAG
The DNA here is from genome assembly GCA_038048745.1 of Coluber constrictor foxii. NCBI lineage: Eukaryota > Metazoa > Chordata > Lepidosauria > Squamata > Colubridae > Coluber > Coluber constrictor. Next base: position 40,520,802 of record CM075961.1, read on the forward strand.
CAATGGATAATGTACCTGTTTTGTTTGAAATCTCCCCTTCAGGGCAAGGAACACAGTCATAGCAACAAAATTTTTCCCCTTCCTTCTTTTTCTTGTGTTCTCCAGGATGGCACTGTTCATTACACACCGAGAGGGGACAGACCTAATATAAGTAGGAAAAAAAATTGGAATGAGGATGATACATCCAGGTATCTCTATGTACAGGTGGTCCTTGACTTACAATAGTTCATTTAGTCATTCAGAGTTTTTAGCAGGATTGAAAAAAGTGACTTAAAGCCGATTTCACATGTACAACCTTTGCGGAATCCCTGTAATCATGTGATCAAACTTCAGATCCTTGGCAACCAGTTCATATTTATGAGAATTTGGGGCGGGGGTGTTCCCATCTGCTCTAGCTGAACTTCTTTTGTCTGGTTTAGGTGATATTTTTCCTTTATTTCCTTAAGGACTTTGTTATTTGTCCCAAGTGTGCTTGTTCATAAGACAACTGTCAACCCTGGAGCCATCTTGGAACATCTTCAGGGTTGCCACAGTGAGGCTGGATTGAGCTGTGGGAAAGAGAGGGGGGAGTATAGATAGCTGAGGGGAATATGTAGCCAAAATAACCCTCTTTCTTCTGGTTACCAAGGACACTGTCACAAGGACCTGGAGGGGCATGGATGGGAGACATCCAGAATAGGAAGAGAGACCTGATTGGGGCATGTGATGCTTGTGTATGATGGAGGGAAGAACATTGGACTTTGAACTGGATGGAGAAAATGTAGGGAACTTCAGAGTTTGCCTTTTTGAAAAAGCACCTTTGGGACAACCGTATCCTGGATGACCATAAATGAATCTCCATAAAGACTTAGTAACTTCTTATCTGTCTCCTGAAGGAATCTTTGAGGCAACATCTCTGGCTACCCACCCTCTTCACATGTCTGCTTCATCTTTAGGTATGGCAGCTTCAGTCAAGTCTGACAAACTGTGTAGTCAGTCACTTTACAACCTTAACAAAAATGTTGTCAAGTCAGTCACACAACTCAACAGCTGCTTTGCTTAACTGTGGGAAATTCTGGTACCAAATATGGTCATAAATCAACAGCTACCTGTATACAGAATATTATAGAATATAACATAATATTTTGAAAAGTAGTATTTGCAAGAATCTAGGTCCCAAGCCTATAGGATAAACAAAGCATCACATTTTTCATTTGTACTTTAATTGGAGTACAAGTCAGATTTAGAACCTGAAAAACAGCTCGTATCCCAGAGCAGTTAACTATGTTGAATTCTACTGTATAGTGCAATACTAATGCAGTTTCAGGGGTTTTCAATTCAACTGTGTAGAATGTGAAGGTTGTGATTGTTATTGTTGTTGTTGTGTACATCAGTGTATAATGTACACTGAAGGTGGCATTTAATTTTGTTGTATGGGGTGCAATGACAATCAAGTAAACTTAAACTTAGAGAGGATTCTGCAGATGCTAATCAAAACAGAGAGGTTGAGATTTCACTAGAAAGAAAATAAGAGGGACTGATGTTCAGACGTATGGCATATTTGGTCTGACTGTCCAGGTTTTGTAGTAAAGATAATAACAGTCCTATTATTTGGGGAGAGTTGCATGAAAGCCACTGAGAAACCAAAATTGGGAACCGAGGAAAAGAGAAATACAGGCAAGGAAGAAAGTGGAATGACATGGAGAAGTGAAGGAACACTTGCCTGAAGTCTTTCAAACATGGCAATGTTATTGTTGTGGCTCCGTTGCTTGATCCTGTGTCATCAGCAGGGGAGGACTCTGAGAGTGAGGGAGAGGAGTTGGCAAGGCCTCCTTCTCCAGGACTCTCCTCTCTGGCAATGCCTCCGGAGGACACCAAAGGGCAGGAGATAGGCCCAGAGCCAAGCTCGTCCCCGCAGCCACAGGAGGACATTGATGAGGGGAGTGAGTTTTGGTTGGATCCTCGCCAGCGTCGGAGAGACAGGAGAGCCCAGCAGAGGAAAAGGCGTGGTCGTGATTAGCTGGTGGACCATGCCTCCCAGGCTATATAAGAGAAGGATTGCAGCCGTATCTTTGTGACGAACAAAACAAAGAGTCATGGATCCCGGTTTTGAATTGGCCCTGCGTCTCAGCTTTGGTGGTGTGTATGTGACTCACCTATTAATAAAGACGTTGGCAAGCAGCTGCGGATTGCTGCCAACCTTTGTTATCAGCTTACTTGGTTGCCTGCCAGTTCATTAGACTCTGATTGTCTGAGGGGAGGTTATTTCTGGGAACGGGGCCAGAACAGTTATCTATGCTAAATCCAGACCTGATTTGATGTGAAATCAATGTCGGTGATCCATCTGGAGAACGTGGGCTCTTTCAAGAAACCACAAGAATACATACCTGATTGAAAGCTCTAGGCCACAAAATCATATTGTCACTGATGACAAATGCATCTTCTTGGGGTCCAATTGGATCGATCCATCCGATTTTCACCCTCTTGAAGGACCTGTTTGGAAAAATGGCCATGTGCACAACGTCAAATCCACCTCTCATTTCCTTTTGCTCATTGAAGGACACTGCGTCACCAGCAGAATTGTTGAAAGAAACCCTTTGAAGGTAGGGATGGAGCTAAAGGAAAGCCAAGAGGAACAAAAAGAAAAGCTTACAACATTGAGAAGAAAGAAAACAAAAGGGATGAATATTCATTAGATTTCATTTCTGCTTGCACTTAGGGTGAACATAGTTCTCTAACTTCCCTAATTCCAGTCATTAATTCTGATTAAGAAATATTATGATCTCACAGACCTCAAATGAGCCTCAGACTAATTTCTTCTCCATCACTTACCTAGAATAGAATAGAAAAGAAAAGAAAAGAATAGAATAGAATAGAATAGAATAGATTGGAATGGAATGGAAGGGAAGGGAAGGGAAGGGAAGGGAAGGGAAGGAAGGGAAGGGAAGGGAAGGGAAGGGAAGGGAAGGGAAGGGAAGGGAAGGGAAGGGAAGGGAAGGGAAGGGAAGGGAAGGGAAGGGAAGGGAAGGGAAGGGAAGGGAAGGGAATGTAGAGTAGAGTAAGAATAGAACAGAACAGAACGGAAGGGAAGGGAAGGGAAGGGAAGGGAAGGGAAGGGAAGGGAAGGGAAGGTACTGTAGAGTCAAGTAGGAATAGCATAGCATAGCATAGCATAGCATGGCATGGCATGGCATGGCATGGCAGGGCAGGGCAGGGCAGGGCAGGGCAGGGCAGGGCAGGGCAGGGCAGGGCAGGGCAGGGAAGGGCAGGGCAGGGAAGGGAAGGGAAGGGAAGGGAAGGGAACGTAGAGTAGAGTAAGAATAGAACAGAACGGAAGGGAAGGGAAGGGAAGGGAAGGGAAGGGAAGGGAAGGGAAGGGAAGGGAAGGGAAGGGAAGGGAAGGGAAGGGAAGGGAATGTAGAGTAGAGTAAGAATAGAACAGAACAGAACGGAACGGAAGGGAAGGGAAGGGAAGGGAAGGGAATGTAGAGTAGAGTAAGAATAGAACAGAACAGAACGGAAGGGAAGGGAAGGGAAGGGAAGGGAAGGGAAGGGAAGGGAAGGGAGGGAAGGGAATGTAGAGTCAAGTAGGAATAGCATAGCATAGCATAGCATAGCATAGCATAGCATAGCATAGCATAGCATAGCATAGCATAGCATAGCATAGCATAGCATAGCATAGCATAGAATAGAATAGAATAGAATAGAATTCTTTATTGGCCAAGTGTGATTGGACACACAAGGAATTTGTTTTTGGAGCATATGCTCTCAGTATTCATAAAGAAAAAATAAAATATATTCATCAAGAATCATAATATACAACACTTAGTGATAGTCAAAGGATACTAATAAGTAATCAAATCAAAGTAGGAAACAATAGAAACAATATAAGTTGTAAAGATACAAGCAACATGGATATAACCATAAGTGGGAAGAAATAGGTACGAGTAAGGATCAGGAGAAGAAGAATAGTAATACAGTCCTACTTGTTAATTTGACAGTATTGTGGGAATTAGTTGTTTAGCAGAGTGATGGTATTCGGGAAAAAGTTGTCCTTGTGCCTTGTTGTCCTGGTGTGCAGAGCCCTATAGCATTGTTTTGAGGGTAGAAGTAGAAACAATTTATGTCCAGGATGCGAAGGGTCTGTAAATATTTTTACAGCCCCTTTTTGACTCATGCAGTATACAGGTCCTCAGTGGAAGGCAGGTTGGTAGCCATTGTTTTTTCTGCAGTTCTAATTATCCTCTGAAGTCTGTGTCTGTCTTGTTGGGTTGCAGAGCAAAACCAGATAGTTTTAGAGGTGCAGATGACAGACTCTATAATTCCTCTGTAGAACTGAATCAGCAGCTCTTTGGGCAATTTTGAGCTGGTTCTCCAAACTACTCAAAATGTCCGCTATCAGTTCTCCAGAACCTGTCAGAACCTGCTGGATTGTCTGTGGTTAAGGGCTACTCATGGAAATAGCTGACGAGAAAAATCACAATCTGAACATGGGCATAAAAGTGTTCCGTTGTTTTTACAATTACCTGCCAAGGTTGCAACTCAAAAGGTTCAGCAGTTTTCACCTTCCTGAAGGATCTCTGATGGGACTGAGATGACAACATGGCATTCAAAGCGTGTGCTGCTGCATAAACACCGTTATAGATACTATAGCTATGTACAGTGGTTCCCATCTCAAAGAGAGGCCCAGGGAGGTCCTGTAATCTCTCTTTTCCAGTACACATTTCATTCTTCTCTATTTCCATACCAGGATCTGGAAAAGTACAGGCAAATGCTCGCTCCCAAAACTCCTTCAGGAAGCCCTGATTTTTGGTCTTGGACGGTTTTATGCCTTCAAGAAACTTATTAAACCCTGGAAGTTCTCTTGAGTGAAATGAAAAGGAAATGGCACCCTGGCAAAAATCCAGGTCCCAACTTCTTTGCTGGAAGGGTAGTGTGAAATCAATGCCACTTGTCATGACCCATACTTTTCTTAATGAATCTTTTAATTTATTTCTGGGGTCTTGTATGAATAGAATGGTCCTCAGCTGGGCCAGCGTCACTGATTCACCATAGAGGAGGAACACCTTGGTTTTCTGATCAGTTAAAGGTTTATCGATATATGAGGTTATTTTGAACATCTCCTCAAAGTTATCCAAACGGAGACGCTGTGGGATTTTTTGCCTGTAAGCTGTGCAGATGCCATTCTGGAAAAGCAAATCTTCCAGAATTTGTAGGAACATCTGCCCGTCATCATTGTCATGAACGAATATCCCGATCCAGGTCCATCCAAAGTGTTGAAGCAATTTAAGAATCCCCAAGTACTGTTGGGCTTCGTTGGAGACCATGGAATAGAATGAGGGGACCAGAGTGGAATCAATCTTCCCAGGGACCAGGGCACCATAGGTGAGCTACAAATATAATCATAATTTTGAAAACCGGGGGACAGCTTCATTTCTGTATGTCTGATTTTGTTACCATTTTTGAAACAACTTGTCAGTGCATAGAAAACCATGCATTCGTTTGTCAGTGCACAAAGAACCATGCATTAGTTATGGTTTCTAAAGTATTAGTGCATAATGCATTTTCAGCAATATTCTTTGGGCAGATTAACAGAGTTGGAAGGGACCACAATTTCTGTCAAATGGCAGTCCAATCTCTTCTTGAAAGTCTCAAGCGATGAAGCTCCCACAACTTCCGAAGACAACTTCTCTTCCATTGGTGGATTGTTCTCACTGTCAGAAAGTTCCACTTCATGCCTAGGTTGAATCTCTCAGTTATGTATATAGTTTTGGCAGGAGATTTAAACTACAATAAGTCACTTGTGATTGGTCAGCTCCCTGGCAGGCAGAGTATTTAAGGAGAGCTGTTTGCCTGTAACCTTCGCTGGAATCTCACTATACATTATAGAACTGTTGTCACTATCAAACTGTTGTTTCTGCCTCCTCAATCGCCCAACTCAATACTCTCTTTGGTCAGTTTCAATCCATTATTCCTTGTTTGGCCTTCAGGTGCGTTGGAAAAATAGCCTGACCGTTTCCTCACTGGGGCAGCCCCTCAAACATTGGAAGTCTGCTATCATGTCTCCCCCTGGTCCTTCTCTTCACTAGATTAGCCATGCCTAATTCCTGCAACCATTCATCTTAAGTTTTAGTCTCCAGTCACCTAATCATTCAGGTGCTTTGGAAAATAGCCTGATCCCCTCTGCTCTGTGGCAGACTCTCAAATATTGGAAGACTGCTCTCATGTCTCCCCTGGTCCTTCCCTTCACTAGACTAGCCAGGCCCAGTTCCTGCAACCATTTATCACATGGTTTACTCTCCAGTCCACTAACCATCCTGGTTGCTCTTCTCAACACTTTTTCTAGAGTCTCAACATCTTTTTCATAGTGTGGTGACCAAAACTAGATGCAGTTAATTAGCCTTTCAATTAGTCTTTCCTCCTTTTGGAATCACCAGGAGTTTAACATGAGGAAAAAAATATGTAATTTCCATGTTTTATAATGCAAAACCCCTACCTGTGGAATCTTGTAGAGACCCAGGATATCTGCCATGTAAAAAGAGGTATCAGAACCAAGTCCTCCAATGATGGCTATCAGGTTCTTCTGTCTAGTACATTTGTAGTTGAGAAGAAAACTACTTGATTTGAAGAGCAGGTCCAAGGTGGTCCGATAAGTCATCTTTGCATCATAGTAGCTGTCGTAGATATGGAATCCAAGGGTAACATTAAGCAAGATCTGGGGATCCTCATTGATTTCCTTCACAGCAAAGGCTATGGCAAGGCCATGCTGGTAGAACTTTGTAACCATACTGAAAATAGAAGTGCATTCTTTTTTCCAAACATGTGCAGAAATCAAGCTTCCAATGTTTACAAAGCTACAAAACATCCTTAGCCAGCATCCTATTCATGATAGCAAAAACTCTCTTTTACTTGAAGTTTTTTCTAAACTCAATTACATAAATCCACCTAGTTTTTAAACTGTGATTTGGAATAAAAATATTAATTGTTTTATTAAATTGAATTTTTAGTTGTAATTGTTTTTTTTTTTTTTAAAGAAAAAAAACATTGTTTACCATTCAGAATTATTTGGTAAGCGGGGTTGTTGTGCATATTCAATCAACTGATCAATAAATTTAAAAGTTTAGCATAGAAGCCATTAAAGGGGAAAAAATGAAGAAGGGATGGAGCACAGGGGCTGCAAGGATGAAAACACAATTGTTATTTTTGCAAGAAGACAAGGAAACGTTGAACAGAAAGTTCCATATGTATAGAAAATTGTAATTGATGTCAAGTTTATTGCATTATTATAAATGAATGAGGGGAAACATCCACAGCTCAAATTAACTTGCTATAAAATATGCCCGAAAATAAATGATATATTTAATAGAGTCATCCTTTATTTTTATTTATTTATTTGATTTATTTATTTTTATTTATTTTTGTATTTTGCAAACAATGTGATTTTGTTTTGATTCAGTGGTACGGGACAAATTACTTCTAAAACTAAAATCCTATGCCATTTCTGGACTCCTACATAAATGGATAGCTGCCTTCCTGTCAAACAGCCAAGAAGTGGTCAAAATCCTGTACATGTTAATAGCGATGTTCCCAAGGCAGTGTTTTAGGTCCAACATTCTTCATACTTTTGACCTTTGTGATCATATTAAAAGGAACTGTGTTCTCTTTGCTGATGATGTTAAACTATTCAACACCACCGACAATGCAACTACCCTTCAAAAAGAGCTTGAATACGTGTCAGATTGGTCTAACAAGTGGCAACTTCAAATCTCAACCAACAAAGGCTCTGTCTTGCACATTGGCAAAAAAAAAATCATAACATAAAATACAAATGAGTTGGACATGAACTTGTAGATAACCCTCACTCTGTCAAGGACCTTGGAGTAATTTCTAAAGATCTAAGTGCCCGAGCCCTCTGTAACAACATTGCCAAAAAGGCATTAAGAGTTGTTAACCTAATCTTGCGTAGCTTCTCCTCTGGTAATGTTGATCTGATAATTAGAGCATATAAAACATTTGCTAGACCAATTCTTGAATACAGCTCCTCTGTCTGAAACTCGCACTGCATATCGGACATAAATATAATCAAGAAAGTCCAGAGATATTTTACAAGAAGAGTCCTCCATTCCTCTAATCACATATCTTATGCCATCAGACTCCAAATGTTGGGCTTAGACAATTGAGAACTACTCCGACTTCAGTCTGACCTAAGCATAGTACATAAAATTATCTGCCACAATGTCCTTCCTGTCAATGACTACTTCAGCTTCAACCACAACAATGCACAAGCAAATAATAGATACAAACTCAAGGTAAACCATTCCAAACTCGATTGCAGAAAATACAACTTCAGTAACAGAGTGGTCAATGCCTGGAATGCACTACCTGACTCTGTAGTTTCTTCCCCAAACCCCCAAACTTTAATTTTAAACTGTCTACTGTTGACCTCACCCCATTCCTAAGAGGTCTTTAAGGGGCGTGCATAAGTGCACCAGTGTGCCTTCCATCCCTGTCCTAATATTCCTTTTTACTTACTCTTTTCATGTATTCAAATGATGTTTATACTTTTACCTGTTATCTTATATATGCTTGACAAATAAACTTATGATTATGAAACTAGATATCATGACTGTTTTCATGAACTGAAAAATAGAGACTGTCTGGTTTTATTTTTATTTTTGCTGTTTCTTAGCAATTTACTTTTCTCTAGAATCTTAGGCCAATGTTTCAAAATAACAGGACTGCTCCTTAAGGATGGACCAATGCATTGGTTACTTAAGAGTTTCTCAGCTAATACTGTGAAAGCTATTGTAGTGATACAAGCATATGAAACATTATCTCTCACAGACAAAGTTCCTTAATTCCACTTTTCTTGACTGTCTGACTAATATTTGTCCAAAGCATACAAACAGACACACACACACACACACACACACACACACACACACACACACACATTCTCTGAAAGGTGTATTTTTTCTTGCAAAAGACAACTGGACTGTTTCTTTATTTGTGTCATCATTTTCCAAGACATCTGTGAAGGTTCTCAGTCATCCAGATCATAGTTGATATAGTTGTCCAGTTGCTTTTTTGAAAAAAGCACCTTTGAGATTCTTCTCCAAGAAGCTTCATCAGTTATAATGATAACCAGTGAACATTATGTGTCTTTTGAAAGGAAAAAAATTAAACCTTCGAGATAACTATGACCTGGATTTCTGAGAATCTCCATAGGTAAAAACACTTACTCAGAAAACTCAGCTGAGACCTGTGAAGGCATTTGCTCAAATAGCTCTTCACTGAACGCATACATAAACTGAGAGATCATCCCACCAATGAGGAGGTCAGCTGGCTGGTACCACTCATGAGGAACGGGGATAAGATCACTCTGGTGACATTTCAGACCAGCTATATCTCCCACTAAGATCAGGATCAGAGCCAAAATCATAGATTGTTTCACCGTCTGACAGAAAATCTCAGCTTTCTGCATTTGTACAGTCTAGTTCATTTTAACTGCCATTTTCATCAGCCCCTGATTGGGATCATTATCATTTTTGAGAAAAATTGATTTCTCAGAATCTATTTGAGAAATAACAAGGAGATAAATGCAAGTCAATGTGTATCAGCTGAGCCTGCTAACATTCTAAATCCAGATGGATATCAGTAGATTAAAAAGGGAGAGATTTGAAAAATTATCTCTTCAGAAACTCACATACTTCAGGTCCCTCCTCCCATTTTTGAATATCAGAGGCATAATAGACATGTTCAAACTTACTTTCTCCTGGGAAATAGTGAACTGAAGGATAATTGATTTGAGTAAATCCAGAGAGAGATAATTCAGACAATAATTCTTTGAATGCTGTGTTTGGAATCCTAAACAACTTTTTTTTGCTAATAATTGTATATTTTCTTTCTTCCTTCAAGCTTGGAAGGGTATGTGTGCATCGAGTTAATTGGTGTGCCCACCTGGCCATGACCTTCATCTATGCCCACATAGTTGCAGTAAACCACCCAGCCATGCCCACCTGGCGGCTTTGAGTTGTCTCATTCTAGAATTAGAATTATAGAATAACAGAGTTGGAAGTGACCTTGGGGGTCTTCTAGGCCAACCTCCTGCTTAGGCAGGAAACCCTACATCACAAATGATTATCCAATCTCTTCTTAAAATCTTCCAGTGTTGGAGCATTCAGAACTTCTGGAGGCACATTTTCCAACAATTAATTGTTCTAACTATAAGGAATTTCTCCTTAGTTCTAAGTGGCTTCTCTCCTTGATTAGTTTCCACCCATTGCTTCTTGTCCTGCCTTCAGGTGCCTTGGAGAATTGCTTGACTCCCTCTTCTTTGTGGCAGCCCCTAAGATATTGGAACACTGCTATCATGTCATCCCTAGTCTTTCTTTTCATCAAACTAGACATGCCCTTAGAGTAATGTAACACACTATGGAATGGAATGGTATGTAAACTATAATAGCCTTTGCTATTGCTATATCAGCGACTCTCTAACACACATCAACTCAAGTATCATTTATTTTATTCAGGTCATCTGTTAAATGGTACTCATTGCTCTTGCCTGTCATATCAGATGATTTCAGTGTGCTTTTGTGCACTTACACCACTTTCTCTGGAGTTTTTCTATGCCACTTTCAGCCTTCTGCTTCTCACGATATGGCTTTACTTTGGGCCTTATAACAACTGTTGCCATATTTTTTGGACTATAAGATGCACTTTTTTGTCTCCCAAAATGCGGGGGGGGGGAGGAATGTCTGTGTGTCTTATAGACCAAATATTGCGGAAGCCCTGCCCACCTGCCGGACATTTTTTGGCCTTGGCATGCCCCATTTTTGGGTCTCTTTTTTTGGCCATTTTCAGACCTTTATGGCCCTTTTACAGGCCTTTTTTTCAAATGAGTTTTTTTAAAAGGGGGGGAGGCAAAAAAAGCCTTCAAAATGCACAAAAAAAGCCTTCAAAATGGGCTGAAAAAAAGCCTCAGAAATGGGCTGAAAAAGGCCTAAAAATGGGTTGAAAAAAGCCCCAAAGTTCATCTGGAAAAAGGCTTGAAAATGGGCTGACAAAAGGCTTGAAAATGGGCAAAAAGGAGCCTTGAAAATTGGCCAAAACCCATAAAAATGGGCGGAAAAAAAGCCTCAAAAATGGGCCAAAAATAGGCAGAAAAATGGGCTAAAAAGAGCCTCCAAAATGGGCCCAAAAAGGCTCCAAAATGGGCTGAAAAAAACCCTCAAAAAAGGGCCCCCCAAAAAGGTTGACATTGGGCCAAAAAGGCTGGATAAGGGCTGAAAAAAGCCTTAAAAATGGGCTGGAAAAAGCCTCAAAAACGGGCCAAAAAAAGGCTGGAAAAGGCCCGAATTTGGTACCCAGAGGATGGAGAGCTCTGAAGCAAAGTGATTTGAATGAGCACAACCCTAAGAATGCATTGATGCCAATAAAAGGAAAAACTGTAGAAAAACCAGGAGAAACATTGGAAGAGGCATTCTGTAAAGCAAGCTTAGGCAGCCATATTCACAGGAAGGCTCACAGATCTTCCCAGGTCATCTGAAAGTGTCCAGAAGGGACTTACCTTGGGGTTATTGATAAAGCAAATCCACAAAATGTGAAAAATGCCTTAGAACTCCTTGAAGTCAGAATGCCAAGGTTTTGATAAAACTGTACTGCTTCCGAGGAGAGGTTTCAATGCATTATGTATTCTTCTTGATAAAGAAGCTAAATAATATTAGGCAAACAGAATTGATGATAATTGATATTTGAATCCCCAAATCTTACTCATACTATTCAGAGCCTTGGTGGCGCAGCAGATTAAAGTGCTGTTAACTAGCACCAGCTGCCTGCAGTTACTGCAAGTTCGAATCTCACCAGGCTCAAGGTTAACTCAGCCTTCCATCTTTTCGAGGTAGGTAAAATGAGGACCTCGATTGTGGAGGCAATAAGCTGACTTTGTGTATATATATATATAAAGAACACAGCTGGGGGGGGGGGCAAAAGTCCTACTAAGCAGGTATATAGAAAAGTATGAAAGCTATTGCTTAATCCATTGTAAGCCACCCCGAGTCTCTGGAGAAGGGCGGCATATAAATTGAATGAATGAATGAATGAATGAATGAATGAATGAATGAATGAATGAATGAATGAATGAACGAACGAACAAACAAACACACAAACAAACAAACAAATAAATAAATAAGCAAGCATTGCATCAGAAAGATATCTAATATTTTTACTGTTTATTCTTTTTATCTTCACTTTTATACTCAGCTCATAAATATTGGTAAAGAAATTGAATGATATTAGGAAATATAATGGCATTACAGTGACTTTTTGATCCCAAGATCTTACACATATTAGTCACCATCGTATCCGAAAGTAAAGGAATTGAATTCTTCAGTTCTTTCTTCTTACTAGCTGCTGCCTGGTATTCATCTCAGGTCTCAAAAGAATGATGTAGCATTTAGGGAAAAAGATACATCCCAGTAATCCAGCACTAGAAGCTAAGATGGAGAAGATCTCCACAGCCAACAAGGCTTTTCCCGTGGAGCTCAGGTAAGTTGGAACAAAGAGCACCCAAACACTGCAAAATACCAGCATGCTAAAGGTAATGAATTTGGCTTCATTGAAGCTGTCTGGTAATCTGCGAGCACAGAAGGCCACAAAGAAGCTGGCAAGAGCCAGGAAGCCCATGTAGCCTAGGACACAGGATAACATGACCGTAGAGCCTTCGTTACATTCATTGATGATGGCCTTGGTCACCGAATGCATGTTCAACTGTGGGAATGGAGGGGAAGATCCTAGCCAGATGGCACAAAGGCCAACTTGAATGAGAGAGAAGAAAAGGACAATGGAGGTTGCCATCCTTTTTCCCACCCACTTCTTCATGTTGGAGCCTGGCCTGGTAGCCATGAAGGCTACAACCACAGTGAGGGTTTTGGCCAAGATGCAAGAAACAGCCACGGAGAAGATGATGCCAAAGGTTGGTTGTCGGAGAAGGCAAGTGACTTCACTGGGTTGACCAATGAACAGGAGAGGACACAGGAAGCAGAAGTGGAGGGAGATAAGGAGAATGTAGGTGAGGTCCCGGTTGTTGGCTTTGACCAGAGGGGTATCTCTGTGCTTAAGAAATATTCCGAATATGAGAGCAGTGATCACCGACAATGAAATAGAAATGGAGGCCAAAGTAAACCCTAGAAGGTCCTTGTAAGAAAGGTATGTTACAATTTTGTGGATGCAGTCATCTTTTCCTTTGGTTGGGTATTGGTCTTCTGGACATTTGAAGCATTTTTCCATATCTTTAAAACAAACAGAAAGGAAGGAAAGGAATATAGATTTCAGGTCAGTTTGTGTATAGCACTTTGTCTCCCAAGCAGAGTTGTGGTATGTATGTTTATGTGTACTCATACATATGCATGTGTATAAATATATGCATCAATTTGACCTCATGAATGTGACATTCAGCAAGAAACCTGAAGATTGTGAGTTCTACTCCCACCTTAGACAGAAGGTCAGCTGACAGGAGTCAGAGACACCAAAAATAACATGGACTACTTTGGATTTCAAATAAGTAGAAGACCCAAAAGTGCTTTTTCAAGAGACAACTGGGCTTTCTGGTTTTTCTTTGAAGATGCTTTGCTTCTCATCCAGGAAGCTTCTTCAGCTCTTCTTCAGCTTCTTGGATGAGAATATGATGAATGGTTGTAGGATTTTGGTTTAGCTAGTCTACAGAAAAGGAGGACTGGGTGGGGAGGATGACACATGATAGCAGTATTCCATTATTTGAGAGGCCGCCACAAAGAGGAGGGAGTCCATTTATTTTCCAAAGCATCAGAGGGCAGAATAAGAAACAACGAATGGAAATAAATCAAGGAGAGAAACAACCTGGAATTGTGGAGAAACTTCCTAACAGTGAGGACAATTAACCAGTGGAACAGAAGTTGCCTTCAGAAATCATGGGCATTCCATCACTGGAAGTTTTTAAGAAGAAATTGGACAGTCATTTATCTGAAAGGTATAGGTTCTTCTGTCTGAGCAGGGGCCTGGATTATTGCTAGAAGATTAAGAAACAAGAGAATAGAATAGAATAGAATAATAGACTTTGGAGGTCTTCTAATCCAACCCACTGCTTAGTCAGGAAACCTTACGCCATTTCAGACAAATGATTATACAATCATATCTTCTTAAAAACTTCCAGTATTGGAGCATTTACCACTTCTGGAGGCAGGTTGTTCCACTGATTAATTGTTCTAACTGTCAGGAAATTTCTCCTTAGTTCTAAGTTGCTTCTCTCCTTGATTAATCTTCACCCATTGTTTCTTGTCCTGCCCTCAGGTGCTTTGGAGAATAGCTTGACTCCCTCTTCTTTGTGGCAGCCCCTAAGATATTGGAGCATTGTTATCATGTCACCACTAGTCCTTCTTTTCATTAAACTAGACAAACCCAGTTCCTGCAACCATTCTTCATATTTTTTTAGCCTCCAGTCCCCTAATCATCTTTGTTGCTCTTCTCTGCACTCTTTCTAGAGTCTCAACATCTTTTTAACGTCATGGTGACCAAAACTGGATGCAATATTCCAAGTGTGGCCTTACCAAGGCCTTATAAAGTGGTACTAACACTTCATGTGATCTTGATTCTATCCATCTGTTTATGCAGCCTAGAACTGTGTTGGCTTTTTTGGCAGCTGCTGCACACGGCTGGCTCATATCTAAATGGTTGTCCACCAGGACTCTCAAGATCCCTCTCTTAGCTACTACTATTGAGCCAGGTACCAGATATACTGTACCTGTGCATTTTGTTTTTCTTGCCTAAGACTGTTACAATGTACCTGTCCTGTTTGAAATCTCCCCTTCTGGACAAGGAATGCAATCATAGCAGCAAAATTTCTCTCCTTCCTTCTTTTTCTTTTGATTTCCAGGATGGCACTGTTCGTTGCAGACTGAAAGAGGAGAGACCTAATATAAATAGAAAATGAACTGGGATAAGGAAAATGCACCCCATATGTCTCTGTACAGCCCTCCCCACCCCCCAATATTTGAACAAGTCATAATAAAGGGTCAGATCTGCCTCAGCTTGAATCTTTAAGAAAGAACGATCCTTAACTTCATGTGTTGAGAAAGGTATATTTTACTAAAGGTCAAGGGGAATACAGTAATGCAAAGCCCGAACTAAAAATCACACGCCAAAATCCCCATCTCT
The DNA here is from genome assembly GCA_038048745.1 of Coluber constrictor foxii. Classification (NCBI taxonomy): domain Eukaryota; kingdom Metazoa; phylum Chordata; class Lepidosauria; order Squamata; family Colubridae; genus Coluber; species Coluber constrictor. Next base: position 40,535,970 of record CM075961.1, read on the forward strand.
AACTTTCCCTTCCTTCGGTACCTCCCAGTTCTGCCCCACCAATCTCTGTTCAAATTCAAATAAGATGTTTTCAGAACACTCTCTTCAAGTGTGGTTTGGTGTGCAGTTACGTTCTGTTCCCAGCTTGAAGTTGTGTCTTATTTATTTATTTATTTTTATTTATTTTTTAAAAAATTGATTTATATGCCGCCCTTCTCCGAAAACTCAGGGCGGCTTACAATGCGTTAAGCACTAGCCTTCATACTTTTGTATATTTATACAAAGTCAGCTTATTGCCCCCACAACCTGGGTCCTCAATTTACCTACCTTAGAAAGGATGGAAGGCTGAGTCAACCTTGAGCCTGGTGTGATTCGAACATGCAGTAATTGCAGACATGTTTAATTACAATGCTTAGTCTGCAGAGCTATCCAGGCTCATTTTCAGCTTTATTTTATTATATTATATTTTTATACCACCCTTCTCCCACAGGACTCTGCAGTGTACAGCCAGAGTAAAAACACAGTAAAACACAATAGCACAAAATTTAAAACTATTAAATAGTTTGGCCAATTTTGATGAAAACCCCAAAATTAAAATACCCAATTAAAAATCACGAATTGGTCAGCCCTGCCTGTTGGAATAGTAGGGTCTTGAGGGCATGGCGAAAGGTATGGAGGTCGGAGATCCTACGTATCTCCGGGGCCAGTTCATTCCATAGGGCGGGAGCCCTCACAGAGAAGGCTCTCTCCCTAGGAGTCGCCAGTTGACATAATTTGACTGATGGCACCCTGAGAAGTCCCTCTATGTGAGAGCGAACTGGTGGGAGGCTATCAGTGGCAAAATACCCAGATCCTAAGTCATGGAGCGCTTTAAAGGTGATAACCAACACCTTGAATCGCACCCGGAAGATCACTGGGAGCCAGTGAAGCTCGCGCAGGAGAGGTGTTACATGGGTGCATCAGGTCACACCCATAATCACCCGTGCGGCTGCATTCTGGATCAGTTGGAGCCTCTGAGTGCTCTTCAAGAGGAGCCCCATGTAGAGAGCATTACAGCAGTCCAGTCTCCCTGACTCAGGGAGATACAGTGAACTTTCTCTTTCCCTCAAATCGTCCCCTCTCTCATCCATTCTCCCTAGACCAGGGGTGTAAACTCAAGGCCCGGGGGCGGGATGTGGCCCACGAGGTGCTTAGATCTGGCCTGTGGGGCCTTCCTGGAAACAGTGAAGGACTGGTCCACAGGGCCTCTGCTAGAAAAAATGGAGCTCAGGGAGGCTGTGCAAGGCCCACATGGGCTCCATTTGTGGACACAACAGCCTCCTGAAGCGCTTTGCCAGTGAAAAGGGAGGCCCAGGAAGACCGTGCATTCTATTTTCACTGGCAGGGGGCTGCAGGAGGCCATCACGGTCAAAAATGGAGCCTCGATGAATGACATTGTTTTGGCTACACCCACCCTGGCCACATGCCCCTCCCACCTGAGATAACACAAAACCCTGATGCGGCTCTCATGAAATAGATTTTGACACCCTGCGCTTGAATTATGGCAGACTGGCACCAAGTGGAAGCAAAGGGCAAGCATGAGGTCGCAACTGACATCTACAGAAGTCATCGCATTTTCAGAAATAGGCTGCAGTTGTTTGACACCTGCATTTTGCATCCAGTACGTGACACAGGGCTCTTGCACCCTAGGTACTGAACCTACAAGATAAATCATTGCGTAATATTTGGAATTTTCATTTTAATCAAGACCCAAATGTTCTTTAGAGAAAACCCCTCACTGGACTGGAGAATACAGGGGGAATCAGAATCAGCAAGAACATGGTTTAAGTGATTCAATGACAGCCTTTGGATATCTCTGTTAAGCTTAGATAGTAGATATACAGTAGTGGCCAAAATTGTGGAAACCTTTTGGGAAAAATATATTTTTGAGGTTTGATAACACCACTTTTTGGGGGGGGGGGGAGTTTCAAGATAAGACTTATTTATTCCAACAAGCCGGCCTTGCTTGATTGATTTTAATGGGGTTTTAAAATTTTTGGTATTATTAATTTCTGGGGTTTTAAATTGGGTATTTTAACGGGGTTTGAGACTTTTATTCTGGAAAGCCAACGATTTAATCTAATTTTAAATTTTTTAATATTTGTATTATATGTGTTTTAATTTGGCTGTTCACCGCCCTGAGTCCCCCTCCCGGGGAGAAGGGCGGTATATAAATTGAAATAAATAAATAAATAAATAATCCCATTCCACTGCTGGAATGGCCTGGGAATAGCCCAGACCTTCACCCAATTGAAAATCTATGGAGCTGACTAAAGAAACTTGTTAGTCAGAAGCGACCCAGCAATAAAACCCAGTTAATAGAAGCCATCATTCCATCTTGGTTTCCCATCATAACAGCTGCAGAACTAAAAGACGTGGTTCATTCCACAGGAAGACATTTTAAGGCTGTAATTCATGCTAAAGGTTACCCAGCTAAGTATGAACTGACATGGTGATCATTTTTGTATATCTCCTTTTTTCTATGGTGATCATTTTTGTTTATCTCGTTGTTTCTACGTGTTTCCCTTTTATTCTTTATACTGTAACTGCTATTCTAATAGCAAATCCTTCATGAAAGTTATTGCATTACATTCTTGATTAAATTATCTTTCCATTGATAGCTAGCTAGCTATCAATCTAGCTAGATAGATATTTAATTAGATGTATATGCCGCCTTCTCCGGAGACTCGGGGCGGCTTACAATGTGTTAAGCAATAGCCTTCATACTTTTGTATATTTATACAAAGTCATCTTATTGCCCCCACAAACTGGGTCCTCAATTTACCTACTTTAGAAAGGATGGAAGGTTGAGTCTACCTTGAGTCTCGAACTCGCATAATTGCAGACAGCTGGATGTTAATAACAGGCTATCTAGCCCGTCGAGCTATCTGAGGCTCTAATTTTATGGTACTACTCCCCCACCCCCAAAGAAAGAAAATAGAAAATATACTTTCCCCAAAAAGTTTTCACAATTTTGGCCACTACTGTAATATAGCACTAATAATAGCACTTAGACATATATATCGCTTCACAGTGCTTTACAGCACCCTCTAAGCAGTTGACAGAGTCAGCATATTGCCCCCAACAATCTGGGTCCTCATTTTACCAACCTGGGAAGGATGGAAGGCTGAGTCAACCTTAAGCCAGTCAGGATCGAACTGCTGGCTGTAGGCAGAGTGAACTTGCAATGCTTCATTCTATTCACTATGCCACCATGGGACTCGTATATGATATAGTGTATTAGCGTTATGATATAATATTATCAGAAGGGCAAGCAGTGTCTGGAAACATCTCTGCCTTTTCCTATTCATAAAATAAATATTATGAACCACATGGAGAAAGGAGAATCCTTGGTGAACCCAGAGTGCCAAACCTGATTGAAGACTCTGTGCCACAAAATCATGTTCTCATTAATTCTGAATTCTTCTCCACCGGGTGCCTCCGGCTCTACCCATCCAACTTTCACTCTTTCAAAAGACCTGTTTGGAAAAGTGACCATGTTCACAATGTCATATCCGCCTCTTATTTCCTTTCGCTCATTAAAGGACATCATGTCATTTGCTGAATTGTTGAAGGAAACCCTTTTAAGATATGGGTGGAGCTGATTGAAAAATCAAGAGAAAGAGAGCATATATTATTTAGAAAGAGGTAAAGAAAAGAAGTTAACAATGAATTAAAGATTTCATTTATTTTTAACCAAATAACAGACTTTGAAGGAACTTTGGAGTTCTTCTAGGCCAAGCACTTGCCCAAGCAGGAGACTCCAGATCTCTTTTTAAAAGCCTCCAGTGATGGACTATGCACAACTTCTGGAGGCAAGCCACTCCAGTGATCAATTGTTCTCACTGTCAGGAAATTTCTTCTTGATTCTAGGTTGCTTCTCGCCTTGATTACTTTCCAGCTATTGTTTCTTCTCTTGCCATCTGGTGCTTTGGAGAATGGGTTCAAACCCCCCTCTTCTTTGTGACATCCCCTCACATATGCAGGGGGGCATTTGCACAGATTCGTCTGGTGCGCCAATTGAGCCCCTACCTGGACCGTGATGACCTCCATTCAGTCACTCATGCGCTTGTGACCTCCCGGACTGACTACTGCAATGCTCTCTACATGGGGCTGCCCCTGAAGATCACTTGGAGGCTTCAGCTGGTGCAGAATGCGGCCGCGCGGGTTGTGATGGGAGTGTCCCGACGCTCTCATGTTACACCCCTCCTGCGCGACCTGCATTGGCTACCGGTTGCCCTCCGGGTGAGATTCAAGGTGCTGGTTATCACCTATAAAGCCCTACATGGCTTAGGCCCGGGGTACCTGATGGACCATCTGTGGCCAGCAACAGCTCCCCATCGCCCAGTGCATTCCCACAGGGAGGGCTTCCTTCGAATGCCGTCGGCCAGGCAGTGTCGACTGGCGACTCCTAAAGAATGGGCTTTCTCTGTGGGCGCATCTACTTTATGGAATCAACTCCCCCTGGAGCTCCAGGTGGCCCCTGACCTGCGCTTCTTCCGCCATGATCTTAAGACATGGTTATTTCACTAGGCCAGATGAGACTGAAGGGGTTTTTAAGGGGAATTTTAATAGTTTTAACATTTAAATATTGATTATTTGCTTGTTTTATTGTTGTGAGCCATCCTGAGTCCTTGTCGGAGAGAGGACAGCATATAAGCTTAATAAATAAATAAATAAATATAGGAACACTGCTATCCAGCAGTGGGTTTCACATTATGTTACTACCGGTCCGCCGCATTCTGAACCAGTTGAATACCACCTCTACTGCTATCATGTCAACCCTAGTCTTTCTGTTTAGTAGACTAGACCTGCCCAATTTCTGCAAGCATTCTTCATATATTTTAGTCTCTAGCTCCCTAATCAATTTGGTTGCTCTTCTCTGCACTCTTTCCAGAATTTGTTTTAAGTTATGGTGACGCTAATTCCGATGATTAAATTCTATCAAGAACTATTAGGACCTTACAGAACTCAAATGAATTTTGGGATATGTTTTCTTCTATCCTCCCTTGCAGTTCTTGCCCATAATAATTCAAAGAACTAAGATATTTTTGAAGAAGAGTCTTAGGGTTTTTTTTTCTCCAAGTGAGCAGAATCAAATATAGAATGATTGTAATCAACTGTTTTATCATGTATTCCCTACTTCATGTTCTTCTGGCTAATAACAAATTGGCAGTTTGTTACATTTTAGATAGTTAAGCCCCTAGGAACATCATTTGAGTCTCTCATCTGCACCTCTGTAACTCTCTGGTTTGGCTCTGTAACCAACAAGACAGAACCAGACTTCAACAGATAATTAGAACTACAGAAAAAACAATTGCTACCAACCTGCCTTCCATTGAGGACCTGTATACTGAATGAGTCAAAAAGAGCACTGTGAAAATATCTACGGACGCCTCACATCCTGGACATAAATTGCTTCAACTTCTACCCTCAAAACGACTCTATAGGGAACTACACACCAGAACAACAAGACACAAGGAGAGTTTTTTCCCGAATGCCATCACTCTGCTAAACAACCAATTCCCACAACACTGTCAAATTAACTACTAAGACTCTATTACTATTCTTCTTCTCATCCTTACTAGTACCTATCTCTTCCCACTTATAGCTATATCCATATTGCTTGTATTTTTACAACTTATATTGTTTTTATTGTTTCCTAGTATGATTTGATTGCATCTATGACTATTACTAAGTTCTTGTATCTTATGATTCTTGACAAATATATTTTATTTTTTTCTTTATGTACACTGAGAGCATATGCACCAAAGACAAATTCCTTGTGTGTCCAATCACACTTGGCCAAGAAAAGAATTCTATTCTATTCTATTTCACTGTCATGTGTTTTAATTCTGATAGAGAAAATAGCCACATTGTTTGATCTTGCAGAATATATTTAAGACACCAAATCTATGAAATTGTATAGATCATCAGGTACCCATGGAAAGGATATTTATGACTGTTCATAGATGTTCAACTAGAGATAAAGTTCAGGAAAAGTTCAATCAGTCATTGTAACAAAAACAATCCTGTTTTGAGTGCCATTATTACCAGCCACGGCTGAAGTTCTACAAGGTCAACAGAGCCGGCCCTCTTGATAGATCTCTGGAAGGATTGAGATGACAACATGGCATGCAAAGCATGAACTGTTGCATAAACACCATTATAGATACTGTAGCTATGTCCAATGGTATGCATTTCAAACAGGTGTCCAGGCAGATCTTCCAAATTTTCTTTCCCACTACACATTTCATCATCCTTTAATGACATATCAGGATTTGGGAGAAAACAGTCAAATGCTTGCTCCCAAAAGTCCTTAAAGAAACCATCTTCTCGGTCCCAGGAAGGTTCTACCATCTGGAGAAAAGTTTTGAATCCCTGAAGTTCTCTTGAGTGAACCATAAAAGAAATGGCTCCTTGGAATAAATCAAGATCCCAACCTCTCTGAATTCCTGGGAGTATGAAATTAATCCCGCTTGTCATGATCCAGACCTTTCTGAATGAGTCCTGTTCTTTATTTGCAGGGTCTTGCACGAATACAATGGCCCTCAGCCGTGCTATTGTCACTGATTCTCCATAAATGATGAATGTATTAGCTTTATGATCGGTCAATGGAATGTGGATATGTGATGCTTTATCAATTATGGGTTCCAAGTTATCCAAACTAATTTCATGCGGGATTCGTTCTGTGTAAGCTGTGCATATTCCATGCTGGGAAAGCAATAATTCCATGGTCTGCAAGAATTTCTCTCCATTGTTATTATCAAGGGCCATGAGCCCTATCCATGTCCACCCAAAGTATTGGAGCAACTGGATGATTCCAGAGTATTGGTGACCTTCATTTGGGACCATGGAATAAAATGAAGGGACTTGGGTGTGATAAAGCTTCTGAGGGACCAATGATCCATATGTGAGCTAAACCAGAATATAACAAGGGGAAAAAACAATAAGATAAAACAGTGGTGGAATATTTATCTCTACAGAGATAATGTTTCAGCAGTTTGTTCATCTACAGAGAGCTAAAGGGAATGAGTTTTTGAGAAATATTTTAAAGGCATTAGAGCATAATGAAGCAGACTACAAAGCACCTGAAGGCAGGACAAGAAGCATTGGATGGAACCTAATCAAGGAGACAACCAACCTAGAACTAAGGAGAAATTTTCTGACAGTTAGGACAATTAATTAATGGAATGACTTACCTCCAACATTGGAGGTTTTAAAGAAGAAATTAGGCAGTGATTTGTCAGAAATAGCATAGGGTTTCCTGCTTAAGCCAAGAGTTGGACTGGAAGACTTCCAAGGTCCCTTCCAACTTGGTTATTCTCTCATTCAATTTCAAATGTTTTTATTTTTTTTTAGTCCAGTCCTGTCCTTTGATTGCTTTTTTGCCTACAGCAAGCAAAATCCTACCTGTGGTAACTTGTAGAGACCCAGAATGTCCGCCATATGAAAAGAGGTATCAGAGCCAAGTCCTCCAATGATGGCTATCAGGTTCCTTTGCCTGGCACATTTGTAGTTGGGAAGAAAGCTAATTGATTTGAAGAGCAGCTCCAAGGTGGTGCGATAAGTCATCCTTGCATCATAGTAGCTGTCGTAGATATGGAACCCAAGAGTAACGTTAGGCAAGATCTGGGCATTCTCATTGATCTCCTTCACAGCAAAGGCCAGGGCCAGGGCATGCTGATGGAACTTTGTGACGACACTGCAAAAAAAATCATTAAGCCAGAGAGAACAAATGCATTCATAATTCACAAACTTACTGTCCAAACCACTCAATCAATAACAACTTCACTGTAATGATACTCTTTTGCCCCCTGTGTTTTCTAAAAGCTGTGATATACCACTTCTCAAATCCCCCCCTCCCCCAAAATATTGATGATGAAGTGCCATGTCTGGATTAGAAAGATAGCTACATGAACTGGTAGAAATTTGATTATTTATTTCTTTCGAAAGAAAAAATGGGCATCTTCTGGATCTGTGGTCAACATTCCAGGCATTTCTTATGTCAATTGTAACTTAGAATGGAACAATATTCACCTTCTTCTTATTTTATGATCAGAAATATGGACTTTTATCCAATTTTATTTTCTTTCTTTCCATCATTTATATTGACTGTTTCTCTAGGAACTAGCATTAAGTGCTGTACCTTATGATTCTTGACAAAGGTATCTTTTCTTTTATGTACAGTGAGAGCATATGCACCAAGACAAATTCCTTGTGTGTCCAATCACACTTGGCCAATAAAGAATTCTATTCTATTCTATTCTATTCTATTCTATTCTATTCTATTCTATTCTATTCTATTCTATTCTATTCTATTCTATTCTATTCTATTCTATTCTATTCTATTCTATTCTATTCTATTCTATTCTATTCTACTCTACTCTACTCTACTCTACTCTACTCTATTCTCTATCTTTGCGTCTGTACTGAAGAAAATTGGAAGACAATCCTTTCTTTAATCATTTTTAAGCCTTCCCCCCTTTTGATGCTGTCTCTCCTAATTTTTACTTTTCTATTGTTGGCTATTTTATCTTTTTGGTTTTTAATTTAATACAGTTAAAATGTAGTGACTGACCTTTCTCTGCTAACCCCCTGCTTAGGCAGGAAACCCTACACCACTTCAGACAAATGGTTATCTAACATCTGCTTAAAAATTTCCAGTGTTGGAGCATTCACAACTTCTGGAGGCAAGTTGTTCCACTGATTAATTGTTCTAACTTTCAAGAAATTTCTCCTTAGTTTTAAGTTGTTTCTCTCCTTGATTAGTTTCCATCCATTGCTTCTTGTCCTGCCCTCAGGTGCTTTGGAAAATAGTTTGACTCCCTCTTCTTCGTGGTAGCCCCTGAGATTATGGAACACTGCTCTCACGTCACCCCTAGTCCCTCTTTTCATTAAACTAGACATACCCAGTTCCTGCAACCTTTCTTCATATGTTTTAGCCTCCAGTCCCCTAATCATCTTCATTGCTCTTCTCTGCACTCTTTCTAGAGTTTCCACATCCTTTTCACATCGTGGCAACCAAAACTATATGCAGTATTCCAAGTGTGGCCTTACCAAGGCCTTATAAAATGGTATTAACACTTCATGTGATCTTGATTCTATCCCTCTGTTTATGCAGCTTAGAACTGTGTTGGCTTTTTTGGAAGCTGCTGTAAACTCCTGGCTCACATTTAAATAATTGTCCACTAGGACTCCAAGATCCCTCTCACAGTTATTACTATTGAGCCAGGTACCATATATCTGTATACTGCACGAGTCAAAAGTAGGCTGTGAAAATATCTAGAGACCCTCACATCCTGGACATAAATTGTTTCAATTTCTACTCTCAAAATGACGCTATAGAGCACTGCACAGCAAAACAACTAGACACATTTTTTCCCTGAATGCCATCACTCGGCTTAACAATTAATTCCCACAACACTGTCAAATAATTTACTAAGACTGTATTGCTATTATTCTTCTCTTCTTTACTAGTATCTATCTCTTTCCACTTGTTACTATAACCATGTTTCTTGTATCTTTCAATTTATATTGTTTTTATTTGTTTCTTAGTACGATTTGATATCTTATTAGTAACCTTGACTATCACTAAGTGTTATAACTTTTTATTCTTGATGAATGTATTTTATTCTCCTTATATACACTGAGAGCATATACACCAAAGAAAAATTCCTTGTGTGTCCAATCACATCTGGCCAATAAAGAATTCTATTCTATTCTATTGTATAAGAGCAGAGGAGATGCATCATAAATTATTTCTTAATTAGGGGAACTTGCTTTCTTTTCTCAGAAAACTGGGTCAGTATTGCAAAATGAAAACTGTGTTTAATGATGGTGCCATGCTCTGGCTAATTAATTGCTCCCCAGTTTAATATTCTAAAAATTAATAAAACAACCCAGTCTATCATTGACTTAAACATTCCATAACTTGTTCCCTTCACATACACAATCATGATTAGTTGCCCCATTCTTGACAACCTGCTGAATGCCAGCCGATGCAGAGGGACGGAGAAATGTTTCTTACTCTGAAAATTCAAATTGGCGTTGAGAAGGCTCATCATCAAATGTCAATTCTCTGAATCCATAGATGATCTGAGAAATCAGCCCACCGATGAGGAGGTCACCTGGCTGGTACCATTCATGAGGAACATGAAGAACGTTACTTAAGCGACATTTCAGTCCACCTGTTCTTCCCATCATGATAAGAACAAAGCCCCAAAGCATTGACTGTGTCACTATCTCATAGCAAAGATTGGCTTTCTAGATGAATTTCAACTGCCAACTTCAGTGGTTCCTAATTTTGGCCACTAAATAGGGAAACATGCAAATGCATGAATACCAACGGAGAGTGTCAGCATTTCCTGTACAGATAGGTGTTAAAAGGTGAACAGGGGGTGGTGGAATTTTATAGATCAAATCCTATGAACCCTGCCTCCTGCTGGCTCCTGCTCCCACTGTCACACAGCACAGCACAGCTAATAGACAAGTTCAGACTTCTTATTTTTCTACTGAGATATTGGTGAAGAATTTGGCTAGATGAAATTATAGTGTCTTGGTGAATTCCAGGGAGATAACTACTTCTTCAGTATTTGAATACTAAATAGCAATTTTGGTAACAAATATGCAGTAGCTGATGACAAGAATCTTCTGCTACATGGGGCAGAAGAAAAAATATAATTCCCCCAAGAGAGCAAAGTAGAATAACTTTGAGTAAACAGCACAAGAAGAAATTCTGTCCTATCAAAGGAATGGACATCCAGTTGTTGTTGATTAAACTATCAACTCTGAAACTATAAATTAGTCTGTGCATGCAAACTAATTTATAAATTAGTTTATATCAATTAGTTTGTGCAATACTCAAAAAAGATGAGCTTAGTCACGGTGCCAGAGAAAGCAACTGGACTCACTTTCTTTGAAGATGCTTCCTTTCTCATCCAGGAAGCTTGCTTGCTTGCTTGCTTGCTTGCTTGCTTGCTTGCTTGCTTGCTTGCTTGCTTGCTTGCTTGCTTATTTATTTATTTATTTATTTATTTATTTATTTATTTATTTATTTATTTATTTATTTATTTATTTATTTATTTATTTATTTATTTATTTATTTATTTATTTATTTATTTATTTATTTATTTATTTATTTATTTATTTACTTACTTACTTACTTACTTACTTACTTACTTACTTACTTACTTACTTACTTACTTATTTATTTATTTATTTATTTATTTATTGGTTCAATTTATATGCCGCCCTTCTCCAGAGACTCAGGGCGGCTTACAAATGCATTAAGCAATCACCTTCAAACGTTTGTATATACCTGCTTAGTAGGGCTTTCGGCCCGCCCCAAGCAGTGTTCTTTTTTATAGAAAGTCAGCTTATTGCCCCCACAATCCGGGTCCTCATTTTACTTACCTCGGAAGGATGGAAGGCTGAGTCAACCTTGAGCCTGGTGAGATTTAAACTCGCAGTAATTGCAGGCAGCTGGCAGCTAAGTGCTATTTAACAGCGCTTTAGTCCACTGCTCCACCAAGGCTCCTTCTTCAGCTCTGACTGGATGGTGGGGAATGGAAAGATTTATATTCCTTGCAGGAGTATAAATTTGCATTATTTCATTTGGTCATTTGCATTATTTTAGAAAGTCACTGAGGCCACCTGGGGGTGTATCTGTGCCATCAGAGTCACCTAAGAAGTCAAAATGCTTAGGTGCAGAACTCTCTTGGAGCTGCTAAAGAAATTGAATACACAAAGTAAATTGAGAAAAGTAAGGTTCTACATATAGGAAAGACAAACCAAATACGCAGATGTAGAATAGGTGGTATCTGGCTCAATAGTAGTAACCGTGATAAGGATCTTGTGCATCATTGCTTAAATATGAGCCAGCAGTATGCTGCAGCTGCCAAAAAAGGCAACAAAGCCTTGAGATGCATTAACACAGGGATAGAATCAAGATCAATGAGGTATTTTTTTTTGTAAAACGATTTTTTTTATTCTTTACACAAACACACAAACAATGCATGTTACGCCCCTCCTGCGCGACCTGCATTGGTTACCAGTTGCCCTTCAGGTGAGGTTCAAGGTGCTGGTTATCACCTACAAAGCCCTTCATGGCCTAGGCCCGGGATATTTGTCGGACCCACTGCAGCCAGCGACAATCCTCAATCGCCCAGTGCATTCACACAGACAGGGCCTCCTCAGGATGCAGTCGGCCAGACAGTGTCGGCAGGCGATCCCCAGGGGGAGAGCTTTCTCTGTGGGCGTACCCACACTCTGCAACCAAGGTCTTTGGAGCTCCGGATGGCCCCTGACCTTCGCTTGATCTGCTGTGATTTGAAGACCTGGTTGTTTCGCAGTTTGGACTGACAGGGATTTCTTAATCAATTTTAATTGTTTTAAATTCAATTTTTTTTAATTTCATTGTTTTAATGAGGGATTATGCATTTTTATTGTTGTGAGCTGCCCTGAGTCCTTGGAGATAGGTCGGCATCTAAATTAAATAAAATAAAATAAATAAATAAATAAATAAATAAATAAATAAATAAATAAATAAATAAATTTTTTTTTTCTGAACAGAGTATTGGCCGGGTCACAAATTTATACAATTTTTAGTTATCTCTGACACAATTTATATATTCACTTTTTACCATAGTGTTTATTCTCTTTAATTTTTACAAACCAATATTACTCTTCGTCCTAATCTCTAATCTTAATAAAATTCAATTTTCCCTTTTCGTCTCTAAATTAAACCCCTTAAATTTAAAATCTCACAACATAATCTAATTCCCAATATTTCCTTAAACTCCCTTGTTATAATCACAAATATTTTTCTTTATCAACTGTTCCGAATAATACAACCCAACATCGTAATAAAGATCAGTTAAATATATAGCATTACAATCATTCATTTCTTTTCTATTGTTTTTTCAAGTATCTAATCTCTTCTTTATTATACCACTTTATAATACCACTTTATAATAACTCCAGTACCACTTTATAATAACTCCAGGTCTGGAGGTGGCTGATGAGGAAGAGGAGGAACAGCTGAGTCCAATGCCTGAAGCACAGATGCTCAGAAGATAGAGGAGAGGAGAGGAGAGGAGAGGAGAGGAGAGGAGAGGAGAGGAGAGGAGAGGAGAGGAGAGGAGAGGAGAGGAAATCCGTGGGCTGATCCTTGGGACAGAGGAGCCACCACTGCTAGTGAAGCGCCACCCTAGCTCTGGGAATAAAAGGCAGGGAGCGGAGATGAATAGATGTGCCAGACAACTATTCATCTTTCTGCCGGACAGACTTGTTAGCTTGCGTTGATAGATAATTTTTTTTGCCGGGGTTTCTGATGCTTCTAATAAAGGAAACATTGATTTAAATACATAAAGTTTGTCATGTTTGGGGAGCTGGATCAGAACACACAGATACTTCTCTCTCTGGGAGCAAACAGAAAATATCTGCTGTGAGCTCTGCGTAGGCACCAGGAATAGCATCCAGCCAGTAAATGGTCAGCTCCATTAAGTGGCCTTGACTCCATCCCGATGCAAGGGATTACAGGGTTGTGAAAAAGAACAAAAGGAGATTGTTGTGGCCCCGTCTTCTGAGCCTATCCCATTGGAGGAAGGAAGCTCTGAGCAGGAGGAAGAGGAGCCAGCCAGATCTCCCAGCCCCCCCCCCTCTGGCACCGTCTCAGGTGCCAGCTGAAAGAGAGCCAAGTAGTGGGGAAACAGGTGTCTCAGATGAGAGTGAGGGAGAGACGTCATTCCTGGACGCACGCCAAAGAAGGCGAGAGAAAAGGCTACTGCAGCTGCGGCGTATGAGGAAATCCTGAGTCATTGGATTGGAGTCACAGGATCAATGACTCACTGGACCACACCCAGAAGCATATCTATATAAGACAGTACGGTGGGTCACGAAGTTTGTGACGAACAAAGCTAAACAAACGGAGCAACCTCGTAGTCTTGGAAGCTAGATGAACGGCAAAGCTACGTAGGTGATTTTCTTGTTTGTGTAAACCAATAAAGTCCTTGGCAGACGATGTGCATATCGCTGCCAAGGTTGAGATAAGAACTGCGGAGTGTGCCAAGTGATTCTTAACCCTCGGCTGGCTGTGTTTTTGTGGGTCTCTGAAGGGGGGGGGACAGATCAGAGATACCAGAATAGAAGAAAAGGAACTGGAGAAGACAGCAAAATACAAAGACGTGCAAATAGAAATAGAACATCTGTGACAAAAGAAAGCAAAGGTAGTAGTAGTAATAATAATATGTGCTTTGGGTGCAGTCCCAAAACACGTGAAGATTCACTTAAACACCATCGGCATTGACAAATTCACCAGCAGTCAATTGCAAAAGACAGTTTTATTCAGAAAAGCTTACATCCTGCAATGATACACTTAAACACCACCAAACATCCACATCCGCCATTCCCAGGTCCTTGGGATATGGGGAACAAATTGCCAAAGTCAATTAGAACATCTAACCATGTGACAAACCATAATAATAATAATCTCTCATAAATCCTTCTTTGACAAAAATCAAACTACATGGTTCCAATAAAAAGCAAAGGGTCCTTTAATCTTTTTGGTCAGCATTTTTTCTTAGCAAGAGAGATCATATGCGGTCCTATTTTGTCTTTATGAGTTGCTCCCTGTGGTTGAGGTCAGGCCGAAAAACAATAATGTAGCATTTTGGGAGGAATATGCATCCCAGTAATGCAGCGCTGGAGGTCAAGATGGAAAAGACCTCCACAGCTACCATGGCTTTGCCTTTTGTGCTCAGATAGGCTGGAAAGAAGGAGATCCACACACTGCAGAAGGCCAACATGCTGAAAGTGATGAACTTGGCTTCATTAAAGGTGTCAGGTAATTTACGGGCAAAAAAAGCCACAATAAAGCTGGCGATGGCCAAGATACCCATGTAGCCCAAGACACAGTAGAAAAAGAGAGCTGACCCCTCATTGCATTGTAAAATCATTTCCTGGGACTGTGAATGCATGTCCAACTCAGGGAATGGAGGGAATGAGAACAACCAAATACTACAAATACATACTTGGAAGAGGGAGCAGAAAAGGACAATAGATAAGGCCAATTTCTTCCCCACCCATTTTCTCATCTGAGATCCTGGTTTAGTGGCCATGAAAGCCACAACCACAGTGATAGTTTTGGCCAATACACTAGAAATGGCCACAGAGAAGGTGATGCCAAAAGTTGGTTGTCGAAGAAGGCAGGTCACTTCACCAGGTTGGCTGAGGAAGAGCAAAGAGGAGAGAAAACAGATTTGAAGAGAGACAAGCAGGGTGTAGGTGAGGGACCGGTTGTTGGCTCTCACAATGGGAGTATCCCTGTGCTTAATACAAATTCCAAGTACCCAAGATGTTAACAGGAAAAAACAAAGAGCTGCTGAGGCTAAAGCAATTCCTAAGGTTTCTGCAAAAGCTAAAAAGACCATGAGTTTCAGGATGCATCCTTTCTTTTCTTTATTTGGATAATGATCTTGAGAACATTCAAAACAGTCATCCATATCTGGAAGAAAAGATAAGAATTTGTCAGATAAAGAAGTTTTTGAATTGAATCACTGCCCATGGATTCAAGCGATAAGTACATGTGGGATTTTCTGGTAAGACAAATGCTCTTTATTCTTCTCTATTTCCAGCACAGTTTTTCCCCCCCAATTCTCAGGCTACTGTACAAATTAGCTGGTGATCTCCCACTCAAATATTTATTAGGTCAGACATTATATATCTTGGCCTACAATGATTATACACTGATCACAAGTTATCAAGATGGCATCATAATAACAGTGGTGGGTTTCACCCGTTGTGCCCATATGAAATCCCTCCTGCGTGAGCTGCACTGGCTCCCAGTGGTCTTCCGGGTGCGATTCAAGGTGTTGGTTACCACCTTCAAAGCGCTCCATGGCATTGGACCTGGGTATCTTCGAGACCGACTTCTGCCACCAGTAGCCTCCCACCGGCCAGTCCGCTCCCACAGAGAGGGTCTCCTCAGGGTGCCATCAACCAAGTTATGTCAGCTGGCAATGCCCAGGGGGAGGGCCTTCTCTGTGGGAGCCTCTGCCCTTTGAAATGAACTGCCCCTGGAAATGCGTAAGATCTCTGACTTCCGTGTATTTCGCTGTGCCCTCAAGACCCTGCTGTTCCGCCAGGCTGGGCTATCAATGTAATGATTTTAAATTGGGTGTTTTAAATTTGGGGTTTTATATTTGAGCCAAAATTATTTAATTTTAATTATTTTTAAATTCAGGTTTGTCTTTGTGCTTTTAATAGGCTGTACACCACCCTGAGTCCTTTGGGAGAAGGTGGTATAGAAATAAAATTTATTATTGTTATTGTTATTGTTATTGTTATTGTTTTACTACCAGTTTGCCCTGCGTGCCTGCTTCCACCATGTGCTTTGCCCACATATGCACTTTCTGTGCATGCACCCAGGCTCAAAAACATGCCTAAATAGGATGGCATAGAGTTGGGGTGGGCGGACGGGCCCACCTGTGATTTCTGCTACCAGTTCAGGCAAACCAGTTCAAACCAGCTGAATACTACCTCTGTATCAAAATATAGGGAATACCAGGAAAGAATGCTTTTGAGAATGCTAATTATATCCTTACAATATTTTTTAACTGAGTGAACAATCTTAGGGAAAAGAACAGAAAATGCAACTGAGGTTAAACATCATGTGATCATAGAAGACCTATCACTCATTCAATAAATAATTTGTGGCTGCATTCAGAAAGTTTTTCCTCTGCTGTATCATTTAGAATTTGTAAGTAAAGTAGGAAGGGCAATTATACATTGAACTCATTAAGGACCATTTTTGCTTTATTCATTTTTCCAAAGCACAGAGAAGAAAGCTGTGATGATGGTAGTAGAAGTACTAACTCTGAGAAATACTAACTCAGAGAAGTAGAAGTACTAACTTTGAAGTACAAATCGATATCCTCTTCTCGTTATCCTCTTCTAGATTTCAAATTCTAAAATGTGAGCAACCTTAAAGAAACATCAGTCTTTTTGTTTGAAAACTAGCTGATAACCCAGCATTGCATGGGTATTTAAGAACCAATTTCCCTTAACAGAGGGAGCCCCCTTATGGAGTACTGTGAAGCCGTTACCATGGCAACTCCACTGTGCTGTACAGTAGAGACCATTTTAAGGCACAACAGGCTGTATTTTAACAGAACTTGAATCCAAAATTCACGCTATCACTGTCACAAATGCTGTGATTTGACATTAATTTTTTCCGGGGAGTAAGTCATCTGTGTACCAAGTTTGGTTGAAATTGCTTGAAGCGTTCCAGAGTTATGCTGGAACATACACACACACACATACACACACACACACACATACACACACACACAAACATTTATTTATATATACATATACATATACATATATATACATATATACATATTATTATATATATTATATATATATGTATATATTATACATATATGTATATATTATACATATTATCAGCAAAAATATTAAAAAAATATATACATATATACATATATACATATATACATATATACATATATACATATATATGCACATATTATACACACACACACACACACACACACACACATATATATATATATATTTACCATCAAGACAAGATATTAGCCTAAACTCTTCACCAATCTTTAGTGTGCTTCTGCATTCTTGGGCTTAATAGATATATAATTTGGGCCTGTATTTAGAAAGACTACCTCTTAGAATCTTACAGGCAAACTTTGATTCCTGAACAACAGACTGCAATCCGTATGTACAGAAATGTACAGTATATTCAGCCTGAACAATTTGTGAAACCATTAATTAGATACATCCACACATCGTGCACTACAATTTGCTTAAATCTAACTTTTAAAATGTTGATGGATTGTCTCACCAACCCTTTTGATTTGAAATCTTCCCTTCTGGACATGGAACACAGTTGTAGCAACAGAATGGTTTTCCTTCCATTCCTTTCTTCCAGTTTCCGGGGGAGCAACGGTCATTACACAGAGAAATCGGAAGTACCTGGTCATAAATATGAAAGCTTTTTCAAAGGGAGATTTTTAGAAGAGTTTCTAATTTTTCATTATGGCAGGAAGCAATATTTGATATCCCAAAGGGCTATTGAATTTTATTAAACTTGATTTATAAAGGGATACAGATTTAATATATTTTCAATTAATAATTGCAACACAAATATGAAACATGTTTTCATTGTAATGTCACTTCTGTATATATGGAGAGTAATGCCTTTCTTCTTTCAAAACACAGAAATTACATTGATAAATTGTATAGATTTATACAGAGACTATGTTCAATATGGCTTTATGGACAAAGGCATCTTCACGATGTCATAATGGAACACGATACAGTCAATTAAATGTGTACATACCTGGTTAAAAGCTGGGTGCCAGACAATCATATCTTCATCAATAAATAATTCTTTCCCTTTTGGAGCACTGGGATCTAAGGCTCCAACTGTAACTTTCTGAAGGGATCTGTTTGGAAAAGTGATCAAGTTGGTGATGTCGAATCCTCCAGTTGCTTCTCCTTTCTCATTCAGGAACACTCTTTCCCCGGCTGAAGTGTTGAAAGAAATGCCTTGAAGAAATGGATGGAGCTATTTGAAAGAGAATGAAAGAGAGAAGGAGTTCGAAGGAGCTCATAATACTATTCAAATTTTGTTGACTCATCCTTCCCAATCCCGCAATAATGCTCAAATAACTACACGGGGAAAATTGATAATCTACATCGCATGGAACTGTATAGATCTTCTCTATAAACGATTTTAAGAAAATATAGGGGGGAAATCATTCAATAAAAGAAAAATGAAAACAATCTATTTTGAATATGATTTAGACTCACTACTTAAACAATGAATCAAGCCTACACCATCCATAATCTTATTTATCTATCATCTGTCTGTCTGTCTGTCTGTCTGTCTGTCTGTCTGTCTGTCTGTCTATCTATCTATCTATCTATCTATCTATCTATCTATCTATCTATCTATCTATCTCTATCCATCCATCCATCCATCTCTCTCTCTCTCTCTCTCTCTCTCTCTCTCTCTCTCTCTCTCTCTCTCTCTCTCTCTCTCTATCTCTATCTCTATCTTAATCTAGTCTGATCTGATCCTTCATCAGAATAGAGCTTGGAGGTCTTTTAGTACCAGTCCTCTGATCAAGTAGGAGATCCTATACTATTGCAGACAAGTGACTGTCCAATCTCTTCTTAGAAACTTCCAGTGATGGAGCACCCACAATTTCTAGTGGCAAGATGTTCCACTGGCTAATTGTCCTCACTCTTAGGAAGTTTCTCCTTAATTCCAGGTTGCTTATCCAGATCTGATTAAATCTAATCTAATCTAGATTAATATTTTCTGATACCTAAATAAGACATTAATAGTACTGCTATGGAGAATGTCTTTCAAAATATAGATTTTCTTTTGTTAAAACCATAACTGAAATTAACAGTTAAACTAAATTTGAGTAAGATGTACAATGTAAATGTAGCATGGAGGCATCACCTGCCAAGGCTTCAGAGCTTGAAATTCAAACCTTTGACTTTCTCTGTGTGGGGCTTTTGATTTCACTGCCTCATGCAAAGAATGTGCCACTGCATAAACAGCATTGTAGATACTGTAGCTTTGGCCAGTCATCTGCAACTCAAAGAGAGGCCCAGGTAGATTCTCCAAATTCTCCTCTCCACTGCAAGTTTCATTGGCCATTGAGGGTAAGTCTTCATTTGAAAGTGAGCAGTCAAACAATTGCTCCCAAACAACTTGAAGAAATCCATCTTTGTGGGTTGAAGGTTTGATGACTTGAAGAAATTCTTTGAAGCCTTGAACTTCTCTTGAATGAACAGAAAAGGAAAGAGCCCCATGGAACAACTGGAGATCCCAACTCCTTTGAAATCCTGTCAGTGTGAACTCAATTGGGAACATCAGGATCCAAACCTTCCTAAATGACGCACTCTCTTTATTTTCATAATCACGTAAAAACACAACAGTTCTGAGCCACAGCATCGTGAATGGTTCACCATAGACAAGGAAAACATTGGCTTTCTGATCTATCAGTTTATTAGAAATAGTTGAGATTAGTTCGAGAAATTCTGATAGATCTTCAAATGGGGCTTGTTGTGGAATCTTTTGTGTGAAGGCTAAACAGATCCCATTTTGGGAAAGCAACGGATTCAGTTTCTGCAAGAAATGTTCTCCCTTCTTCTTATCGAACGTAAAGACTCCAATCCATGTCCATCCAAAATGGAGAAGAAGCTGTATAACTCCATTGTATTGATGCTCCTCTTTTGGGACCAAGTAATAAAGTGAAGATAATTTAGTAGCTTGGAACTCTTCTTGGGCAAAGGATCCATAGGTCAGCTTAGCAAAGAAAGAGAGTCATTATTCATGACGATGAAGGGAAAAATATTAGAGAATGATCTTTAACGTTCATTACAAAAGAAGACCAATTTATCTCCTACTGCTCTCCCCAAATTACCTGTGGAATCTTGAAGAGATTTATACTTTCTGCCATATAGGAAGAAGTAGAAGCATCTAATCCCCCAATAATGGCCATGAGATTCTTCTGGTTATCGCATTTGTAGTTAGGAAAAAATCCCTTAGATTTGAAAAGGAGGTCCAGAGTGGTGCGGTAAGTCATCCGTGGGTTGTAGTAACTGTCATAGATGTGGAACCCAAGAGTGACATTAGGTAAGATCTGGGAGTCCTCATTGATCTCCTTCACAGCAAAGGCCAAGGCAAGGGCGTGTTGATAGAATTTGGTGACTACACTGCAAATAAGTTTTTAAAAATCCCATTGATTAATACATATAAGCATTGTTATAATTTGGCATCATTTCCAAATGAATAATATGCATTTTTTGTATTTGATGGAAGTAGGACAATGAGAATTGCAAATCATAAAAGACTGGAGTAAGTTATAGAGTGTTTCCATGTATTTCCGTGCCTTACAATAAATAAGCATTACAGCCAAGAGAATAATAAGCTATTTCCAAGCGACTACTTTTATTTTCTTTCAGTTTAGAACAAACACAATGTGAACAAATTCAGCAAATATCATGCATATAGTCATAGTAAAGATCTTTTTTTAAAAAAAGTTCAGTTTAGCAAATATTCTTTTTTTAAAAAAAAACTTCTTTTGGCAAACGTTTAATGTGTGAATGAAAAAGACTTTAAGACTTTAAAGCACTTTCACGCAACAGATATTAACTTAAAGAAAACATTTCTTCTATTCTATTCTATTCTATTCTATTCTATTCTATTCTATTCTATTCTATTCTATTCTATTCTATTCTATTCTATTCTATTCTATTCTTCCACAACCAGATATGCTCAAAAGACAAAAGAAGATACAAAATCTGCATTATGCTCATAAAAACTTTTAATCATATAAGAAATATTTGGGGAGTTCAGGAAAATTGGGGAACACATCTGAAGGGGGAAAATATTACATTGGCAAGGGATAAGGTTTCAGAGAAGGATGGTTCTTTAATTCAATTTCATAAAACTGGTAAAATATTTGAGACACCATCCCACCGATGATGAGGTCACCAGGCTGGAACCACTCATGTGGAACAGGGAAAGCTTCACTTGCAGGGCATCTTAGAGTAGCTACTCTGTGCATGGAGAACGTCAAAAGGAACAACATATTCATTCTATTGTTATGGAGAAAATGTCTGGGTCTCTCATTCAAAGAGAAGTCGTGGCAGATAAAACAGGAGGAATGAATCTCACAAAGTCAGCATTACCCTTTTACTGCCTCCATGAGCCTCTCATGATATTTATAAGGGCTGTTTTTCAATTCCTATTTCCTTCTGCACAGAACGTTTGCTATTTTAGTCAAAGAGAAGTTCTGGCAGATAAAACAGGAGGAAGAGAACCTGTGGAAATAAACCTCATGAAGCCACCCCTTGGTGCCCTCATGTGGCTCTAGAAGTAATTATATGGGTTGTTTCTCCATTCCTATTCCCTTCTGCTGAGAGCCTTTGATAGTTTTGGCCTATCTATTTGGCCTGTTTAGATAATAGACTGATTTCAGTTATTTGTAAGGTATATAATTTAGCTTTGAAACATTGGAAAGCTGACTTTGTTTTCTTTGTATAGCTGACCAACATCTTTCTCTCTTTTTTTTTTTTTTTGGGTCACCTAATAATTGACTGATTGCTTTGAAAATACTTGAAGAAGTAGAAT
This sequence comes from Coluber constrictor foxii, assembly GCA_038048745.1. Classification (NCBI taxonomy): domain Eukaryota; kingdom Metazoa; phylum Chordata; class Lepidosauria; order Squamata; family Colubridae; genus Coluber; species Coluber constrictor. Next base: position 40,558,186 of record CM075961.1, read on the forward strand.
TCGGAAGATGTTTTGGAGATATTCTTTGTCACTTTTCTGTAGTTCTTCAAATATATTCAGTAAAAAGTTATACATTTTTTTTTCTTGCATGTTTTCATTCCTTCTTCTGGAGGCTTTAATTTTTACTAGTATTTATTCACTTTTGCTCATGATATGATATATTAGAGAATAACCTGGCAAAAATAAACTAGCAAGATTCACCCTGCCTTCTTACTTCCTGTGTTATGTTGTATCTATTTTGAGCGGGAAATTCAAATACAGGAATGTCTGTGATTGGTTATTACTGGTTATTTCAGAACTGTATATAAGGAGGGCTGTTGCCTGTGTTTCTTTGCTGAAGTCTCACCCTGAATTAAAGAGCTGTTGTCACTAGCTTGCTTGTGCCTCTCATTATTCCTGCGCTACAACATCCTGTCTCCAATAAGGCAGCAGGGCCTCCCTAATCTTCAGCTTCCTCTTTAGCAGGATATAGTCATCCATTTCAACATAATTACTGCGTATAAGACTACTTTCTAACACACAAAAATCTTCTCAAAAGTTGGGGGTCGTCTTATACGCCAGGCCTCATTCTCCTGTAACCAGGCACACCAGCCCATAAGACTCTGATGAGCCTTAAATGGCTCTGAGGAGGGTCGTCTTATACGCCCAGTCATCTTATACACTGGAAAATACGGTACTTCCCTTGTTTTGAGTCACCTTACAAATCCTCATCCTGTTGTCCTTCTGAATTCTTTTACTTAAAATAGCTAGTTGTGTTTTCAACCCAGTTAAAATTTCCACCCAGAAATTGCAGGAAATGGGAATGTCTAGTTTAATGAAAAGAAGGACTAGGGGAGACATATGATAGCAGTGTTTCAATATCTCAGGGGTTGCCAGAAAGAAGAGGGTGTCAAGCTATTCTCCAAAGCACCTGAGGGCAGAACAAGACACAACTAATCAAATTTCATCTTTAATGACGTTTCACTTCTCATCCCAAAAGCATCTTCATCTCTGGGTGAATGGTAGGGAATGGAAGGAGTCAAAAAAAAAGGACTCTGTGTGTGTGTGTGTGTGTGTGTGTGTGTGTGTGTGTGTGTGTATAGCCTCCCTTTAATTATAGAATTATCAGCAAAAATATTAAATATATATATATTTATATATATATATATATGAAATTCAGATTCTGATCATGTCACATGTTTTTCCCCCAAAAATGACAAACCTAATTGTGTATGTGTGTCTGTGTTTGTGTGAGAGAGGGGGGGAGGGAGAGAGACAGAAAGATAGAGAGGCAGAGACAGAGAGAGAGAGAGAGAGAGAGAGAGAGAGAGAGAGAGAGAGAGAGAGAGAGAATAACAGAGTTATACAACCCCTTCTTAAAAAATTTCCAGTGTTGGAACATTCTCAACTTCTGGAGGCAAGTTGTTCCACTGATTAATTGTTCTAACTGTCAGGAAATTTCTCCTTAGTTCTAGGTTGCTTCTGTCCTTGATTAGTTTCCACCCATTGCTTCTTGTCCTGTCCTCAGGTGCTTTGGAAAATAGGTTGACTCCCTCTTCTTAGGGGCAGCTCCTGAGATATTGGAAGGCTGCTATCATGTCTCCCCTAGTCCTTCTTTTCATTAAACTACACATCCTCAGTTCCTGCAACTTCATATGTTTTAGCCTCCACTCCCCTAATCATCTTTGTTGCTCTCACTGAACTCTTTCTATACTCTCAACTTCTTTTATACATCATAATTTTTTTTCATTTTGGAATGAGTAAATGAAAAATATCTTAATATAAACAGATAGCAAGGTGGCCTAAAGGTGGATCTCACTCCTCACAATCAGGAGGCCAGGAGGCTGTGATTTCAATCCTAGGTAGCGGCAGATATTTCTCTCTCTGGGGGGCGGGGGGAGGCACGACAGACCAAATATCTGCTGTGAGCTCCATATAGGCATCAGGAAGGGCATCTGGCCATTAAGTTGTCTGAACTTCATCCAATGCAAAGGATTACAGGATTGTTAAAAAGAAAAAAAATGACCAGGGCAAAATAAAGCTAAGTTAGTACCAATAGTAATAGGGATTTGGGGTGTTATCTCAAAACATCTGGAGATTCACTTAAAGAACATCAGTATTGACAAATTCACCACCAGTCAATTGCACAAGTTGCTTTATTCAGAACAGTTTACATCCTACAAAAACAAAACAAAAAACCCTCCACATCTGCCAATCCCAGGTCCTTGGAAAGGATTTGATGTGTGAAAAAATACCTGTCAAATACACTGAACACCAAACTTGCATTATAAACTGTAATAAAAATAAACATCCATATATCCCTTTAGGCCCAAATCAAAACTACATGGTTTCTGGAAATAGCAAATGGTCCTTTTATTCTTGGTTGTCAGCAATTTTTTACTAGGAAGAAAGACAACATTGGGTACTAATTTCTCTTTATGAGTTGTTCCCTGTGGTTGAGGTCAGGTCTGAAAACAATGATGTAGCATTTTGGCAGGAATATGCATCCCAGTAATGCAGCGCTGGAGGCCAAGATGGAGAAGACCTCCACAGCTACCATGGCTTTGCCTTTTGTGCTCAGATAGGCTGGAAAGAAGGAGATCCACACGCTGCAGAAGGCCAACATGCTGAAGGTGATGAACTTGGCTTCATTAAAGCTGTCAGGTAATTTACGGGCAAGAAAAGCCACAATGAAGCTGGCGATGGCCAAGATACCCATGTAGCCCAAGATACAGTAGAAGAAGAAAGCTGACCCCTCATTGCACTGTAAAATCATTTCCTGGGACTGTGAATGCATGTCCAACTCAGGGAATGGAGGGAATGAGAACAACCAAATACTACAAATACATACTTGGAAGAGGGAGCAGAAAAGGACAATAGATAAGGCCAATTTCTTCCCTACCCATTTCCTCATCTGAGATCCCGGTTTGGTGGCCATGAAAGCCACAACCACAGTGATGGTTTTGGCCAGCACACTAGAAATGGCCACTGAGAAGGTGATGCCAAAAGTTGGTTGTCGGAGAAGGCAGGTCCCTTTTCCAGGTTGGCTGAGGAAGAGCAAAGAGGAGAGAAAACAGATTTGAAGAGAGACAAGCAGGGTGTAGGTGAGGGACCGGTTGTTGGCTCTCACAATGGGAGTATCCCTGTGCTTAATACAAATTCCAAGTACCCAAGATGTTAACAGGAAAAAACAAAGAGCTGCTGAGGCTAAAGCAATTCCTAAGGTTTCTGCAAAAGCTAAAAAGACCATGAGTTTCAGGATGCATCCTTTCTTTTCTTTATTTGGATAATGATCTTGAGAACATTCAAAACAGTCATCCATATCTGGAAGAAAAGATAAGAATTTGTCAGATAAAGAAGTTTTTGAATTGAATCACTGCCCATGGATTCAAGCGATAAGTACATGTGGGATTTTCTGGTAAGACAAATGCTCTTTATTCTTCTCTATTTCCAGCACAGTTTTTCCCCCCCAATTCTCAGGCTACTGTACAAATTAGCTGGTGATCTCCCACTCAAATATTTATTAGGTCAGACATTATATATCTTGGCCTACAATGATTAGACACTGATCACAAGTTCTCAAGATGGCATCATAATAACAGTGGTGGGTTTCACCCATTGTGCCCATGTGACACCCCTCCTGCGCGAGCTGCACTGGCTCCCAGTGGTCTTCCGGGTGCGATTCAAGGTGTTGGTTACCACCTTCAAAGCGCTCCATGGCATTGGACCTGGGTACCTTCGAGACCAACTTCTGCCACCAGTAGCCTCCCACCGGCCAATCCGCTCCCACAGAGAGGGTCTCCTCAGGGTGCCATCAACCAAGTTATGTCAGCTGGCAATGCCCAGGGGGAGGGCCTTCTCTGTGGGAGCCTCTGCCCTTTGAAATGAACTGCCCCTGGAAATGCGTAAGATCTCTGACTTCTGTGTATTTCGCTGTGCCCTCAAGACCCTGCTGTTCCGCCAGGCTGGGCTATCAATGTAATGATTTTAAATTGGGTGTTTTAAATTTGGGGTTTTATATTTGAGCCAAAATTATTTAATTTTAATTATTTTTAAATTCAGGTTTGTCTTTGTGCTTTTAATAGGCTGTACACCACCCTGAGTCCTTTGGGAGAAGGTGGTATAGAAATAAAATTTATTATTGTTATTGTTATTGTTATTGTTTTACTACCAGTTTGCCCTGCGTGCCTGCTTCCACCATGTGCTTTGCCCACATATGCACTTTCTGTGCATGCACCCAGGCTCAAAAACATGCCTAAATAGGATGGCATAGAGTTGGGGTGGGCAGACGGGCCCACCTGTGATTTCCTCTACCGGTTCGGGCAAACCAGTTCAAACCAGCTGAATACTACCTCTGCATTAAAATATAGGAATACCAGGAAAGAATGCTTTTGAAAATGCTAAATATATCCTTACAATATTTTTTAACTGAGTGAACAATCTTAGGGAAAAGAACAGAAAATGCAACTGAGGTTAAACATCATGCGATCATAGAAGATCTATCACTCATTCAATACATAATTTGCGGCTGCATTCAGAAAGTTTTTCCTCTGCTGTATCATTTAGAATTTGTAAGTAAAGTGAGAAGGGCAATTATACATTGAACTCATTAAGGACCATTTTTGCTGTATTCATTTTTCCAAAGCACAGAGAAGAAAGCTGTGATGATGGTAGTAGAAGTACTAACTCTGAGAAGAACTAACTCAGAGAAGTAGAAGTACTAACTCTGAAGTACAAATCGATATACTCTTGTTATCCTCTTCTAGATTTTAAACTCTAAAATGTGAGCAACCTTAAAGAAACATCAGTCTTTTTATTTGAAAACTAGCTGATAACCCAGCATTGCATGGGTATTTAAGAACCAATTCCCCTTAACAGAGGGAGCCCCCTTATGGAGTACTGTGAAGCAGTTACCATGGCAACTCCACTGTGCTGTACAGTAGAAACCATTTTAAGGCACAACAGGCTGTATCTTAACAGAACTTGAATCCAAAATTCACACTATCACTGTCACAAATGCTGTGATTTGAGATTATTTTTTTCCAGAGATATTAGCCTGAACTCTACACCAATCTTTAATGTGCTTCTGCGTTCTTCGGCTTAATGGATATATAATTTGGTCCTGTATTTAGAAAAACTACCTCTTAGAATCTTACAGGCAAACTTTGATTCCTGAACAACAGACTGCAATCCGTATGTACAGAAATGTATGGTATATTCAGCCTATTAATTATATACATCCACACATCATGCACTACAATTTGCTTAAATCTAACTTTTAAAAAGTTGATGGATTGTCTCACCAACCCTTTTGATTTGAAATCTTCCCTTCTGGACATGGAACACAGTTGTAGCAACAGAATGGTGTTCCTTCCATTCCTTTCTTCCAGTATCCGGGGGAGCAACCGTCATTACACAGAGAAATTGGAAGTACCTGGTCATAAATATAAAGGTTTTTCAAAGGGAGATTTTTAGAAGAGTTTCTAATTCTTCATTATGGCAGGAAGGGCTATTGAATATCCCAAAGGGCTATTGAATTTTATTAAACATGATTTATAAAGGTATACAGATTCAACATCTTTTCAATTAATAATTGCAACACAAATATGACATGTATTCTCATTGTAATGTCACATTTGTATATATGGAGAGAAATGCCTTTCTTCTTTCAAAACACAGAAATTACATTTATAAATTGTATAGATTTATACAGAGACTATGTTCAATATGGCTTTATGGACAAAGGCATCTTCACGATGTCATAATGGAACACGATATAATCCATTAAATGTGTCCATACCTGGTTAAAAGCTGGGTGCCAGACAATCATATCTTCATCAATAAATAATTCTTTCCCTTTTGGAGCACTGGGATCTAAGGCTCCAACTGTAACTTTCTGAAGGGATCTGTTTGGAAAAGTGATCAAGTTGGTGATGTCGAATCCTCCAGTTGCTTCTCCTTTCTCATTCAGGAACACTCTCTCCCCGGCTGAAGTGTTGAAAGAAATGCCTTGAAGAAATGGATGGAGCTACTTGAAAGAGAATGAAAGAGAGAAGGAGTTCGAAGGAGCTCATAATACTATTCAAATTTTATTGACTCATTCTTCCCAATCCCGCAATAATGCTCAAATAACTACACGGGGAAAATTGATAATCCACATCGCATGGAACTGTATAGATCTTCTCTATAAATGACTTTAAGAAAATATAAGGGGGGGGGAATCATTCAATAAAAGAAAAATGAAAACAATCTATTTTGAATATGATTTAGACTCACTACTTAAACAATGAATCAAGCCTACACCATCCATAATCTTATTTATCTATCATCTACCTACCTGCCTATCTATCTATCTATCTATCTATCTATCTATCTATCTATCTATCTATCTATCTATCTATCTCTATCTATCTATCTATCTATCTATCTATCTATCTATCTATCTATCTATCCCTCCCTCCCTCCCTCCCTCCCTCCCTCCCTCCCTCCCTCTCTCTCTCTCTCTCTCTCTCTCTCTCTCTCTCCATCCCCCCCTCTCTCTCTCCACCCCCTCTATCTATCTATCTATCTATCTATCTATCTATCTATCTATCTATCTATCTATCTATCTATCTATCTATCTATCTATCTCAATCTAGTCTGAATCAAGCCTACACCATCCATAATCTTATTTATCTAGCTTTATAAATAGGTTATATTTATAATTTATCTATCTATCTATCTATCTATCTATCTATCTATCTATCTATCTATCTATCTATCTATCTATCTATTTATCTATCTATCTATCATCTATCTATCTATCTATCTATCTATCTATCTATCTATCTATCTATCTATCTATCTATCTATCTATCTATCTATCTATCTTAATCTAGTCTGATCTGATCCTTCATCAGAGTAGAGCTTGGAGGTCTTTTAGTACCAGTCCTCTGATCAGGTAGGAGATCCTATACCATTGTAGACAAGTGACTGTCCAGTCCCTTTTTAGAAATCTCCAGTGATGGAGCATCCACAATTTCTAGTGGCAAGATGTTCCCCTGCTTAATTGTCCTCACTCTTAGGAAGTTTCTCCTTAATTCCAGGTTGCTTATCCAGATCTGATTTAATCTAATCTAATCTAGATTAATATTTTCTGATACCTAAATAAGACATTAATAGTACTGCTATGGAGAATGTCTTTCAAAATATAGATTTTTATTTAAACCAGAGCTAAAATTAAGAGTTCAACTAAATTTAAGTAAGATGTACAATGTATGTATAGCATGTAGACATCACCTGCCAAGGCTTCAGAGCTTGAAATTCAAACCTTTGACTTTCTCTGTGTGGGGCTTTTGATTTCACTGCCTCATGCAATGAATGTGCCACTGCATGAACAGCATTGTAGATACTGTAGCTTTGGCCAGTCATCTGCAACTCAAACAGAGGCGCAGGCAGATTCTCCAAATTCTCCTCTCCACTGCAAGTTTCATTGGCCATTGAGGGTAAGTCTTCATTTGAAAGTGAACAGTCAAACAATTGCTCCCAAACAACTTGAAGAAATCCATCTTTGTGGGTTGAAGGTTTGATGACTTGAAGAAATTCTTTGAAGCCTTGAACATCTCTTGAATGAACAGAAAAGGAAAGAGCCCCGTGGAACAACTGGAGATCCCAGCTCCTTTGAAATCCTGTCAGTGTGAACTCAATTGGGAACATCAGGATCCAAACCTTCCTAAATGATGCACTCTCTTTATTTTCATAATCACGTAAAAACACAACAGTTCTGAGCCACAGCATCGTGAATGGTTCACCATAGACAAGGAAAACATTGGCTTTCTGATCTATCAGTTTATTAGAAATAGTTGAGATTAGTTCGAGAAATTCTGATAGGTCTTCAAATGGGGCTTGTTGTGGAATCTTTTGTGTGAAGGCTAAACAGATCCCATTTTGGGAAAGCAACGGATTCAGTTTCTGCAAGAAATGTTCTCCCTTCTTCTTATCGAATGTAAAGACTCCAATCCACGTCCATCCAAAATGGAGAAGAAGCTGTATAACTCCATTGTATTGATGCTCCTCTTTTGGGACCAAGTAATAAAGTGAAGATAATTTAGTAGCCTGAAACTCTTCTTGGGCAAAGGATCCATAGGTCAGCTTAGCAAAGAAAGAGAGTCATTATTCATGACGATGAAGGGAAAAATATTAGAGAATGATCTTTAACGTTCATTACAAAAGAAGACCAATTTATCTCCTACTGCTCTCCCCAAATTACCTGTGGAATCTTGAAGAGATTTATACTTTCTGCCATATAGGAAGAAGTAGAAGCATCTAATCCCCCAATAATGGCCATGAGATTCTTCTGGTTATCGCATTTGTAGTTAGGAAAAAATCCCTTAGATTTGAAAAGCAGGTCCAGAGTGGTGCGGTAAGTCATCCGTGGGTTGTAGTAACTGTCATAGATGTGGAACCCAAGAGTGACATTAAGTAAGATCTGGGAGTCCTCATTGATCTCCTTCACAGCAAAGGCCAAGGCAAGGGCGTGTTGATAGAATTTGGTGACTACACTGTGAATAAGTTTTTAAAAATCCCATTGATTAATACATATAAGCATTGTTATAATTTGGCATCATTTCCAAATGAATAATATACATTTTTTAAATTGATGGAAGTAGGACAATGAGAATTGCAAATCATAAAATACTGGAGTAATTTATAGAGTGTTTCCATGTATTTCCGTGCCTTACAATAAATAAGCATTACAGCCAAGAGAATAATAAGCTATTTCCAAGCGACTACTTTTATTTTCTTTCAGTTTAGAACAAACACAATGTGAACAAATTCAGCAAATATCATGCATATAGTCATAGTGAAGATCTTTTAAAAAAAAAGTTCAGTTTAGCAAATATTCTTTTTTTTAAAAAAAACTTCTTTTGGCAAACGTTTAATGTGTGAATGAAAAAGACTTTAAGACTTTAAAGCACTTTCACGCAACAGATATTAACTTAAAGAAAACATTTCTTCTATTCTATTCTATTCTATTCTATTCTATTCTATTCTATTCTATTCTATTCTATTCTATTCTATTCTATTCTATTCTATTCTATTCTATTCTATTCTTCCACAACCAGATATGCTCAAAAGACAAAAGAAGATACAAAATCTGCATTATGCTCATAAAAACTTTTAATCATATAAGAAATATTTGGGGAGTTCAGGAAAATTGGGGAACACATCTGAAGGGGGAAAATATTACATTGGCAAGGGATAAGGTTTCAGAGAAGGATGGTTCTTTAATTCAATTTCATAAAACTGGTAAAATATTTGAGACACCATCCCACCAATGACGAGGTCACCAGGCTGGAACCACTCATGTGGAACAGGGAAAGCTTCACTTTCAGGGCATCTTAGAGTAACTACTCTGTGCATGGAGAACATCAAAAGGAACAACATCTTCATTCTATTGTTATGGAGAAAATGTCTGGGTCTGTCATTCAAAGAGAAGTTCTGGCAGAGAAAACAGGAGGAATGACTCTCACAAAGTCAACATTATCCTTTACTGCCTCCATCCGGCTCTCATGATATTTATAAGGGCTGTTTTTCAATTCCTATTTCCTTCTGCACAGAACGTTTGCTTTTTCAGTCAAAGAGAAGTTCTGGCAGATAAAACAGGAGGAAGAAAACCTGTGGAAATAAACCTCATGAAGCCACCCCTTGGTGCCCTCATGTGGCTCTAGAAGTAATTATATGGGTTGTTTCTCCATTCCTATTCCCTTCTGCTGAGAACCTTTGATAGTTTTGGCCTATCTATTTGCCTATTTGGATAATAGACTGATTTCAGCTATTTGCAAGGTATATAATTTACCTTTGAAACATTGGCAAGCTGGCCTTGTTTTCTTTGCATAGCTGGCCAACATCTTTCGTTTATTGGTTCACCTAATAATTGACTGATTGCTTTGGAAATACTTGAAGAATTGGGAAGATATTTTGAAGATGTTCTTTTTCACTTTTCTATAATTCTTCAAATATATTCAGTAACAAGTTATACATTCATTTCTTGGATGTTTTAATTCCTACCTCTGGAGGGTTTAATTTTTACTAGTATTCATTCACGTTTGCTCATGATATGATATATTGGAGAATAACCTGGCAAAAACAAACTAGGCAAGATTCACCCTCCCTTCTTACTTCCTGTCTCCAATAAGGCAGCAGAGCCTCCCTAATCTTCAGCTTCCTCTTTAGCAGGATATAGCCATCCATTTCAACATAATTACTTCACTTGTTTTAAGTCACCTTACAAATCCTCATCCTGTTGTCCTTCTGAATTCTTTTTTTTTTAAAGAGCTAGCTGTGTTTCCAACCCAGTTAAAATTTCCACCCAGAAATGAAAATTGACAAATAGTAGGGGGTGCTCTGTAAGTTTTAGTTCACCATAAGATCACATATTTTATCAGAAAGTTAGCAAGTGATTGTTATAGCTATGCCATCATCCTTCTAGAGGTGCTTTTTCAAGAGGTAACACAACTTTCTGTTTCTTCTTTGAAGATGTTTCCCTTCTCCTCCAAAAAACTTCTTCAGCTCTGGCTGGTTGGTAGGGAATGGAAGGAGTCCAAAAACAAGCAAACACACACACACATACAGACACATACACACACACACACACACACACACACACACACACACACACACACATGAAATTCAGATTCTGATCATGTCACATGTTTTCCCCAAAAAATGACAAACCTAATTTTCTGTGTGTGTGTTTGTGTGTGTGTGTGTGTAACAGAGAGAGAGAATGTTTGTGTGCACGTGGATATCTATGTAGACAATAAATTAAATCTCCTAACCAAGAAAGCTTAGTTCATGAAGTCTTCCTATCTTGCAATGTTGAAAAGGAGAGTGGGTTAAGTTATAGAATCTTGGAAAAAGAGTTAAAAATTTGAGAGTATGTGCAGTTATTTTGAATAGAATAACAGAGCTGAAAGGGACCTTGGAGGTCTTCTAGTCCAACCCCTTGCTTAGGCAGCAAACTCTACACCACTTCAGACAAATAGTTATCCAACCCCTTCTTAAAAAACTTCCAGTGTTGGAGCATTCACAACTTCTGGAGGCAAATTGTTCCACTGATTAATTGTTCTAACTGTCAGGAAATTTCTCCTTAGTTCTAGGTTGCTTCTCTCCTTGATTAGTTTCCACCCATTGCTTCTTGTCCTGCCCTCAGGTGCTTTGGAGAATAGCTTGACTCCCTCTTCTTTGTGGCAGCCCCTGAGATACTGGAACACAGTTACCATGTCTCCCCTAAGTCCTTCTTTTCAATAATTAGACATCCTCAGTTTCTGCAACTGTTCTTCATATGTTTTAGCCTCCAGTCGCCTAATCATCTTTGCTGCTCTTCTCTGCACTGTTTCTATAGTCTCCGCATATTTTTTACATCATAAAAATTTTTCACATTGGAATGAGTAAACATAATAAATCATAACATTAACAGGAAGCATCGTGGCCTAAAAGTGGACCTCACTCCTGACAATCAGGAGGCTGTGATTTTAATCCTAGGTAGCAGCAGATATTTCTCTCTCTGGTGGGGACAGACAAAATATCTGCTATGAGCTCCATATAGGCATCTGGAAGGGCATCCGGCCATTAAATGCTCATCTCCATTAAGTTGTCTGAACTCCATCCAATGCAAAGGATTACAGGATTGTTAAAAAGAAAAAAAAATGAGCAGGGCAAAATAAGGCTAAATTAGTACCAATAGTAATAGGCACTTTGGGTGTTATTTCAAAACATCTGGAGATTCATTTCAAACAACATTAGTATTGATAAATTCATCACCAGTCGATTGCACAAGATGCTTTATTCAGAACAATTTACACCCTACCAAAAAAAACCCCCAAAAAATCTACATCTGCCAATCCCAGGTCCTTGGAAAGGATTTGATGTGTGAAAAAACCTGTCAAATCCACTCTGAACACCAAACTTTCATGATAAACTGTAATAAAAATAAACCTCAATATATCCTTTTATGCCCAAATCAAAACTACATGATTTCTGTAAATAGCAAATGGTCCTTTTATTCTTTGTTGTCAGCATTTTTTACTAGGAAGAAAGACAACATTTCTCTTTATGTACTAATTTCTCTTTATGAGTTGCTCCCTGTGGTTGAGTTCAGGCCGCAAAACAATGATGTAGCATTTTGGCAAGAATATGCATCCCAGTAATGCAGCACTGGAGGCCAAGATGGAGAAGACCTCCACGGCTACCATGGCTTTGCCTTTTGTGCTCAGATAGGCTGGAAAGAAGGAGATCCACACACTGCAAAAGGCCAACATGCTGAAGGTGATGAACTTGGCTTCGTTAAAGCTGTCGGGTAATTTACGGGCAAGGAAAGCCACAATAAAGCTGGCAATGGCCAAGATACCCATGTAGCCCAAGACACAGTAGAAGAATGAAGCTGATCCCTCATTGCACTGTAAAATCATTTCTTGGAGCGATGAGTGCATGTCCAACTCAGGGAATGGGGGAGATGTTGACAACCAAATCATACAAATACATACTTGTAATAGAGAGCAGGAGAGGACAATGGAAAAGGCCAATCTTTTCCCCACCCATTTCCTCATCTGAGATCCTGGTTTTGTGGCCATGAAAGCTACAACCACCGTGATGGTTTTGGCCAGGACACTAGAAATGGCCACTGAGAAGGTGATGCCAAAAGTTGGTTGTCGGAGAAGGCAGGTCACCTTGCCAGGTTGGCTGAGGAAGAACAAAGAGGAGAGGAAACAGAACAAAAGAGAGACAAGGATGGTGTAGGTGAGTGACCGGTTGTTGGCTTTGACAATAGGAGTATCCCTGTGCTTAATAAATGTTCCAAGGACCCAAGCTGTCAAGAAGAAGAAACAAAGAGCAGCTGAGGCCAAACCAATTCCTAAGGTTTCTTCAAAAGTTAGAAAGACCAGCAGTTTAAGGATGCATCCTTTCTTTTCTTTATTTGGATAATGATCTTGTGAACATTCAAAACAGTAATCCATATCTGGAAGAAAAGTGAAGAATTTGTCATCTATGCAATCCATGCTTTTGAAAATCATAGTGGATGACCGTTGGGATTCATCTTGACTTGTTTCCATTAAGCACTAGTGTGATCATTTGTCAATGAAAGTGCAGTTCTTGCTGTGCTGTATACTTTAGAATTCACAAGTAAAGTGGGAAGGGCAATTATCCATTGACATCATTAAGGACCATTATTGCTTTATTAATTTTTCCAAAGCATAGAGAAGAAAGCTGTGATGATGGTAAGAGAAGATGTGATGCTAACTCGGAAGTAAAAAGGTAAATTTAAAGGTTCCCTTTGCACATATGTGCTAGTTGTTCCCAACTCTAGGGGTAGGTGTTCATTTCTGTTTCAAAGCCGAAGAGTTAGAACTGTCCAAAAACGTCTCCGTGGTCATGCGGCTAGCATGACTAAATGCCAAAGGCGCATAGAATGCTTTCACCTTCCCACCAAAGATGGTCCCTATTTTTCTACTTGCATTTTTAACATGCTTTCGAACTGCTAGGTTGGCAGAAGCTGGGACAAGTAATGGGAGCATAGGGATTCGAACCACTTAACTGTCGACTTTTCAATCATTTTTCTTATACATTAACAAACGTTAACTCTATAGTGGTCTACATCACAACACGAGAAGGAAATAAACTTGTCCCATTACATATATAGGGTAACCTGCAAAAGTCTATTACATATACCAAATAACATATTTATCTAATATCTCTATTTACTCTCTATCTAGATCTCTATCTAATATCTCTATTTGAAATATAATAGTCTGTGTCCCCTCGTCCTTTCAGCATCATAGTAAGCCGATCCGATTCCACACAATTCATTATTTTCTGAATTATTACTTGTTTGGGTGGGCTAACATCCATCTTCCAGTATTGGGCCCATGCCAGTCTCGCAGCTATTGTTATGTGTAGCAAGAGGTACCATGTCATTCTATTAATGTTTACGGGTCTTATCCCTAATAAAAATTCCTCAGGACACAGTTGTATATGTTGCCCCAACATCTCATTAAGCCACTTCTGAATAATCTTCCAAAATTTCATTGCCTCTCGACAGGTCCACCATTGGTGGACATATGTGCCTTCTTTAATGCCACATTTCCAACAGGTTGAGGATGTTCCAGGGAACATTTTGGCAAGTCTGGCCGGCGGCAAATGCCATCGATATGCCATTTTATATATATTTTCTTTATATCCTATTGACCGGGTTAATTTCAGATTCTTAGTCCAGATTTCATTCCACCTCTCAGGCTCTATTGGATAACCTAGATTCTTCTCCCAGGCATGAATCGAGGTCTTCGCACCTTCCTCTCCTACCTCCATAGCCGTAAAGAACTTATAGCATCTAGATAGCACCTTTTCGTCCACCCCGGTTAATATCTCATCTAAAATCTGCACCTCTCAGCTAATCCCTATTCTCTGTCTTTTTCTCATGTATTTACTACGAATTTGCGTGTATGTCCACTAGTCCACCAGTCTAGGTTCACCCCTTATTCCTGAAGTGCCACTTTTGTTTTTAGCTTCCCAGTCATATCTAATATTTCTTTGTAGGTCAATTTTTTCTCTGGGTTATACAGAATTGGGTAAGTCACAGCTTCCACAGGTGAAACCCAGAGTGGTACATTATTATAATATGTTTTCCTAATTTCCATCCAGCTCCCAATCAGGACTCCTCGTACGTGGTGTTTTATAAAGTATGCTGGAGTTTTGCCTCTCTCCCACTAAAAGTGGGCATGCCACCCCTGTTGGAGATCATGACCTTTGATTGTTAGCAGACATCTCCTTTGTAGTATAATCCATTCACGGATCCAAACCAAAACCACCAAATTATAGTAATACTTCCAATTTGGGACCCCTAACCCATCGTGTTCTTTTGGTTTCTGCATCACCTTCAACCTAATTCGAGGCTTCTTGCCCTGCCAAATAAATCTATTTGTGGCCCTGTCCAAATTCTTAAAGAAGGTTTTATCCAACCTAACTGGGGCTGTTTGAAAGAGAAATACCATTAGTGACAGTTGTATCTTCCCCCATTTATCCAAATCTTTGTCTAGTTGTTCAATTAATTTTAAATGGTTATTCACCTTTATTTATTTTATTTTTTATTGAAAAAGTTTTACAATGCAATTTTTATACCCCTTACCCCCCCAATCCCCCCAACCAACTACCACCCCCTCCCTTTCCCCCCCTATCCCTCCCCCTTCCCCCCCCTGACTTCCACTATTAACCAATCATATATAGCAATCAACATCAAACAACAAAAAAAAAGAATTAGGTGAGATCCAGCTAAAAATATAACAAATTTAACCTTAAGTAATAAAAAATTAATCTAATCTTCTAACATCTTTTACCCCCCTAATCAAATATATAATAACATAATTCATTTATAAAAACTCATGGCAATCTAACAAATACAACAAATATATAAAAAAACTGATAAAACTAATTTTGAGCATCATAAATTTTAGACTGACGTATCATATAAATATTTAACAAATATAATTCCCAATATTCAATCTTAGTATTTAAGAAAGTATATAATATTCAAACAATACATCATAAGTTTCTTTTTAAAATTAGCTAATGTAAAGCAAATCTATCAAGTATATAAACTTATTTTTAACATTATAATGTATCTAAATATTAATATAAATATATAACATAATAAAATATAAATTCAATTATATAATAAAATAATTAATAGATATAGTTATGAATCAAATGCTAATTGAAACTTCTTACTTTGATATTTATTCTGCATATATTCTACCCATTTCTTTTATCCACCTTTATTGATGAGCATCTATCAGACAGCCAAATCCCTAAATATTTGACTTTATGAACTACCTGTAGGCCCAAAGTATTTTGTAGTTCTAATTTTTGTCTTTCTGTCATATTTTTTGCCATAATATTTGTTTTTGTCCTATTTATTTGTAATCCAGTTACTCCATCAAATTTCTGTATTATATCGATAAGTCGCCCTCCGGAGATTAGTGGATCTTCCAGGACAAAGACCAGGTCGTTCGTGTACGCCTGGACCTTATATTCTTGTTCTCGGATCCTTAGTCCTCTTATGCTCCCCACTTGTCTTATTATCCTAAGCAGAGGTTCTAGCGTGAATATAATGGGGAGAGTGGGCAGCCTTGTCTCATTCCCTTCACTATCGTCATCTCCTCCGACTCTTCTCCATTAACCAAAATCTTGGCCTTCTGTTGATTATAAATTGCTTGGATTGCATTAATGAAATAATCGCCAGCCTCCATCTGTTTTAGTTGTAATATTAGATAATTACAGTTGACCTTATCAAAGGCTTTCTGGGCCTCCAAAGGGAGTAACGCCACCTGCTTCTCAGGGTGGGCCTCCATTATAATCCATACATTATCTTTCAACTGTCAAGCTGGTAGGAAACCATTTTGATCTATGTGGATAAATTCACTAAGGTATTTCTTATCTCTAGCTGCTAAGATATTAGCCTGAACTCTATTAGCCCATCCTTTTGTGTTCTATATAGAAAATATTAATTGGTTCTAAAAACACACACCCTATATCCCTTTGTGGTCAGAATATCTAATCCATTCATAAATCTTCATTTGTTTGCTGAAGTTCCTTTCTCTTACTTTCAGGTTTTAGTGGAAGATAAGATCTAAAAAATGGCAGATCAAGAAGGAAAATGTCTTAGTTCTCTCATGGTTAAAATGGACCTCAGCGTATCAAAGGGTTTGGTTGCAATTTTATACTATCATTTGTAAAAAAAAACAACACCAAAAACTGTCATTGTTTATTTAAATTTGAAGCCGAGTCTTTGAAGAGTGGATATTAGTGGTCCTTCAATAATACTTTTAGGGGACGTGATGGCTTAGTGGCTAAGACGCTGAGCTTGTCAATCAAAAAGGTCAGCTGTTCAGAGGTTCAAATCCCTAGTGCCGCGTAACTCTGGCAGGTCAGTAGAATTAACTTACAATGATACATTCTAACCACTGCACCATCACAGCTCAGTCTTTCCTATCAATTTCCTAACAATCTTAGGGAAAAGAACAGCAAATGAGGTTGAAAATGTGAAAAGTAAATAAATAGATAAGAGATCACATGATGATAGACAATCTATGGCTGAATGGATATATATTTTGGCCTCCATTTGGAAAGACTACCTCTTAGAATCTTAGAGGCAAACTTTGACTCCTGAACAACGGACTGTAATCCACAGTGCAGAAATATATATTCAGCCTGAAGAATTTGTGAAAACGATTAATTATATGCATCCCAATGTAGTGCATTACAATTTGCTTAAATCTATCTAATGAAACTTGATGGAATGTCTAACTTACCCTTTTGATTTGAAATCTTCCCTTCTGGACACAGGACACAGTCGTAGCAACAGAATTGTTTTCCCTCCATTCCTTTCTTCCAGTATCCAGGGGAGCAATGGTCATTACACAGAGAAATTGGAAGGACCTGGTCATAAATATGAAAGTTTTTTCAAAGGGAGATTTTAAAATGTGTTTCTTTTTTTTAAGAATTTTTTTTATTTTTTCAAACACCTGTAGAAACAAACAAACAATGCATTTTTTCTGAACTGTGTATTGGCCGACTCAAAATTTGTACCGCTTTTAGATTCTCAAACATCATTTTATATATTTCACTTTTCACTAGAAAATTCTTTCTCTCTAATTTTTATTTTATTTTCCTTCTATTTCTTCTTATATATAAACAATATTGCCATTCGCCCTAATCTCTCATCTTAATCATTTTTTCTTTTTCCACTCCTCTCTTTTCTTTTTTCAAATTGAAACCCTTTAAATTGTATTCAATCATTTTTCTAAAATCTAAACCTAACTTTAAATTATCTTATTCAAATATTCTCCCATTACTCCCTTTTCACAATACAATATCAAATATTTTCCCTAGATTCCATCATTCCAATCATAGATATTTAATATTCAGCAGTTTTACAACTATCCCTCTTTTCCATTTCTTTTTTATCAGTTTCCACATATTTTCCCTAGATTCTATTATTCCAATTACGAATCTTAATTTTCATACACTTAAATATATAACCCCCCTTCCCTCTTTTCCATTTCTTTTTTCCAACTTAAACATAATATACTTTCAAATATTTTTCCTAAATTCCATTATTCCAATTAATATTCATACAATTATACACATATAGCTCATTTCCCTCCCTCTTCTCCATTTCTTTTTTATCAGATTAACCAAATAATACAATGCTACAATTTACTTAAGTATATAAACCCAATTTTCAATTCTATATCTATATCTATATATCTATATATGTCTATGTCTATGTCTATGTCTATGTCTATGTCTATGTCTATGTCTATGTCTATGTCTATGTCTATGTCTGTCTGTCTGTCTCTCTGTGTGTGTATGTATGCATGTATGTATGTATGTATGTATGTATGTATGTATGTATGTATGTATGTATGTATGTATTCTTCTTTAGCCAGGTTCTTCCTACGTAAACCAAGATTTTTATGCAGCCCTAGTTCAGTGAAATCACAATCCACTAGTTTCTAGGCTTTTTTTCCTGTCAGCCAGCAGACCCTCTGCTGCCCATTGGGAGACAAAGGTAGATCTATTTCGGTCTTATAAGCCCTCATCAGTTAGCCACACCCTCATCTCATGTATCCTCCCTGTAAAGGTACAGCATTTGTTTTCTTTCCTTTTCATAGGCTTTATGTGTATTTCTCTTTAGCCAGGTTCTTCCTACGTAAACCAAGATTTTTATGCAGCCCTAGTTCAGTGAAATCAAAATCCACTAGTTTCTACGCTTTTTTTCCCGAGGGTGTAGCTAACTGATGAGGGCTTATAAATCTGAAATAGATCTATCTTAGTCTCCTTAGTCTCCCAATGGGCAGCAAGGTGCTTGCTGGCTGCCTGAAAAAAGCCTAGAAACTAGTAGATTGTGATTTCACTGAACTAGGGCTGCATAAAAATCTTGGTTTACATAGGGAGAACCTGCTTAAAAAGAACACACACACACACACACACACACACACAAACACAGATATATTCACATATTTTTCCTAAATACGAATATTCCAATCATAAATCTTGATATCCATACTCTTTTTCATATATAACCCATTCTTTCCCTCTTTTCTATTTTCCTTCCGCCGCCAATTTATCCAAATATTGCATTCAAATATATTACTACATTTCACTTTAAAGTCATTCATTTCTACATCAATATGATATAATTTCAAATGTTTTAGCTGAATTCCATTATTACCATTAAAAACATTCCAAATATTATATTCACATCTATTAAACTTACTACCATTCATTTATAGTTATAAATCTTACTATCCTTTATCCCATCCTCTTTTCTTCTTTTTCCTTTTTTCCACTGATTTTAAAGCCCCTTGCTCTCCTAGTTTACCCTGTATTTCCAACTACTCTCTTTCTTATTCTCCTATTCCCCTTTCTTGCTTTACCACTGTTAATCCCAGTGTAATCATTTAATTTTTTCTCTCCTTTAATTTTTTCTTCTTTCTCTCCTTGTCTCTTTCTAACATCTCTATTTTTCTCATTGTTAATCCCAATGTATTCTTTAAAATACATCTCCGTTTCTAATTTTTTCCCCTTTACTTTTCTTCCCTTTATTTGTTTCCTTTTTCCCATTAATTTTCTCCTCTCTTCTCTTTTTTCACCGTTACTCTCACTGTAATCATTTAATTTTTCATAATCAATGACTTTATTTTTTCATAATCAATGACTTTATTTTTAATGCTACTTTCTTGCTTCTCATTCTTGGTTTCTTCCACTTGGGTATGTTCCAGTACAGATAATTGCAATCCAAATATGAAATGTTTTCTCTTTGTAATGTCAGTTTTGTAAATAGGAAGTATATTTTTTCAGAATATGCTTTTCTTCTTTCAAAAACCGAAATTAGATTTACAAATTACATAGATTAATACAGAGACTGTGTTCAATATGGCTTTAGAGACAGACACCTTCATGATCCATGATAATGGATCACTATATAGTCCCTTCAGTGTCTCCATACCTGGTTAAAAGCAGAATGCCAGACAATCAGATCCTCATCAATGAATATTTTTTCCCCTTTTGGAGCACTGGGATCTATCCTTCCAACTCTAACTCGCTGAAAGGATCTGTTTGGAAAAGTGATCATGTTGGTGATATCGAACCCTCCAGCTGTTTCCCCTTCCTCATTCAGGAACATTCTCTCCCCAGCTGAATTGTTGAAAGAAATGCCTTGAAGAAATGGAAGAAGCTACTTGAAAGAGAATGAACGAGAGAAGGAGTTGGAAGGAGCTCATAATAATATTCAAATTTTATTTATTCATCCTTCCCATTCCTGCAATAATGCTCACATAACTACATGGAAAACAATAACAATCCATATCACATGGAACTTCATAGATCTTAGCTATAAATGATTTTAAGGAAATATAGGGAAAAATTCATTCAATAAAAGCAAAATGAAAACAATATTTTGAATATGATATAGACTTACCACTTAAACAATGAATTGAACCTACACTTATCTATCTATCTGTCTATCCATCCATCCATCCATCCATCCATCCATCCATCCATCCATCCATCATCTTCCATCCATCTATCTATCATCTACCTACCTATCATCCATCTATCTATCTATCTATCTATCTATCTATCTATCTATCTATCTATCTATCTATCTATCTATCTATCATCTATCTATCTATCTATCTATCTATCTATCTATCTATCTATCTATCTATCTATCTATCTATCTATCTATCATCTTCCATCCATCCATCTACCTACTTATCATCCATCTATCTATCTATCTATCTATCTATCTATCTATCTATCTATCTATCTATCTATCTATCTATCTATCTATCTATCTCAATCTAGCCTGGTCTGACCTTTCATCAGAATGGAGCTTGTAGATCTTCTAGTACCAGCCCTCTCCTCAAGTAGGAGATTCTGTACCTATTAGAAATCTCCAGTGATGGAGCGCCCATGATTTCTGGTGGCAAACTGTTCCACTGGTTAATTGTCCTTGCTGTTAGGAACTTTCTCCTTAATTCCAGGTTGCTTATCCAGATCTGATCTAAACTTATCTAGATTAATATTTTCTGACATTACAAAATCTTACAAAATGTCATTACAATTGACAATTGTCAATTACAATGTCTTACAAAAATAAGACATTAATTGTACTGTTATGGAGAATGTCTTTCAAAATATAGATTTTTATTTAAACCAGAACTAAAATTAAGAGTTCAACTGAATTTAAGTAAGATGTACAATGTATGTATAGCATGTAGGCATCACCTGCCAAGGCTGCAGAGTTTGAAATTCAAACCTTTGACTTTCTCTGTGAGGGGATTTTGATCTCACTGCCTCATGCAATGAATGTGCCACTGCATAAACAGCATTGTAGATACTGTAGCTTTGGCCAGTCATCTGCAACTCAAACAGAGCACCAGGCAGATTCTCTAAATTCTCCTCTCCGCTACAAGTTTCATTGGCCATTGAGGATAAGTCTTCATTTGAAAGTGAGCAGTCAAACAATTGCTCCCAAACATCTTGAAGAAATCCATCTTTGTGGGTTGAAGGTTTGATGACTTGAAGAAATTCTTTGAAGCCTTGAACATCTCTTGAATGAACAGAAAAGGAAAGAGCCCCGTGGAACAACTGGAGATCCCAGCTCCTTTGAAATCCTGTCAGTGTGAAATCAATTGGGAACATCAAGATCCAAACCTTCCTAAATGATGCACTCTCTTTGTTTTCAGGGTCACGTAAAAACACAAGATTTCTGAGCCACAGAATCGTGAATGGTTCTCCGTAGACAAGAAAAACATTGGCTTTCTGATCTATCAGTATATTAAAAATAGTCGACATTAGATCGAGAAATTCTGATAGGTCTTCAAATGGGGCTTGCTGTGGAATCTTTTGTGTGAAGGCTAAACAGATCCCATTTTGGGAAAACAACGGATTCAGTTTCTGTAAGAAATGTTCTCCCTTCTTCTTATCGAACGTAAAGACTCCAATCCACATCCATCCAAAATGGAGAGCAAGCTGTATAATTCCACTGTATTGATGCTCCTCTTTTGGGACCAAGTAATAAAGTGAAGAGAACTTAGTAGTCTGGAACTCTTCTTGGGCAAAGGATCCATAGGTCAGCTTAGCAAAGAAAGAGAGTCATTATTCATGAGAAGGAAGGGAAGAATGATCTCTAACGTTCATTACAAAAGAAGACCAATTTATCTCCTACTGCTCTTCCCAAATTACCTGTGGAATTTTGAAGAGATTTATGCTTTCTGCCATATAGGAAGAAGTAGAAGCATCTAATCCCCCAATAATGGCCATGAGATTCTTCTGGTTATCACATTTGTAGTTAGGAAAAAATCCCTTAGATTTGAAAAGCAGGTCCAGAGTGGTGCGGTAGGTCATCCTTGGGTTGTAGTAACTGTCATAGATGTGGAACCCGAGAGTGACGTTAGGTAAGATCTGGGAGTCCTCATTGATCACCTTCACAGCAAAGGCCAAGGCGAGGGCATGCTGATAGAATTTGGTGACTATACTGCCAATAAGTTAAAAAAAAAAACCTTATTGATTAAGAAATTTAAACATTGTTACAGTTTGGCATCATTTCTAAATCAATAACAAACGTTTCTGTCTCTGACGGAAGTACGACGATGAGAATCGCACATAATAAAATACTGGAGTAATTTATAGTGTTTCCATGTATTTCTATGCCTTACAATATATAAGCACTATAGCAAATTGAATAGTCAGCTTTTTTACATCTACTACTTTTATTTTCTTTTAGTTTGGCACAAACAAAATATGAACAAATTCAGCAAATATCATGCATTTACTGCTTGCATATTTTGTGAGGAGTCATAATGCAGATCTTTAAAAAAAAAAGTTCAGCTCATCGAATGTTCTTTAAAAAAACTTATTTTGGCAAACATTTAATGTATGAAGGAAAAAGACTTTAAAACTTTAGAGCATTTTCACAAAAAAGATATTAACTTAAAGAAAACATTTCTTCTCCCACAACCAGATATACTCAAAAGACAAAGGAAGATACAAAATCTGCACTATGGTCATAAAAACCTTTAATCCTATAAGAAATATTTGGGGAGTTCAGTAAAATTGGGGAACACATCTGAAGGAGAAAAATATTACATTGGCAAGGGATAACGTTGTAGAGAAGCAGGATCCTTCAATTCAATTTCATAAAATGTGTAAAAAATGTGAGACACCATCTCACCGATGACGAGGTCACCAGGCTGGAACCACTCATGTGGAACAGGGAAAGCTTCACTTGCAGGGCATCTTAGAGTAACTACTCTGTGCATGGAGAACATCAAAAGGAACAACATCTTCATTCTATTGTTATGGAGAAAATGTCTGGGTCTGTCATTCAAAGAGAAGTTCTGGCAGATAAAACAGGAGGAATGACTCTCACAAAGTCAGCATTACCCTTTTACTGCCTCCATGTGGCTCTAATGATATTTATAAGAGCTGTTTTTCAGTTCCTATTTCCTTCTGCACAATATGTTTGCTATTTCAGTCAAAGAGAAGTTCTGGCAGATAAAACAGGAGGAAGAAGATTTGTGGAAATAAACCTCATGAAGCCACCCCTTGGTGCCCTCATGTGGCTCTAGAAGTAATTATATGGGTTCTCCATTCCTATTCCCTTCTGCTGAGAACCTTTGATAGTTTTGGCCTACTTTGATAACAGACTGATTTCAGCTATTTGTAAGGCATATAATTTACCTTTGAAACATTGGCAAGCTGACTTTGTTTTCTTTGCATAGCTGACCAACATCTTCCTCTCTTTTGTTGGGTCACCTAATAATTGACTGATTGCTTTCAAAATACTTGAAGAAGTAGAATTCGGAAGATATTTTGGAGATATTCTTTTTCAATTTTCTATAGTTCTTCAAATATATTTAATTCCTACTTCTGGGGGCTTTAATTTTTACTAGTGTTTACTCACTTTTGCCCATGATATGATATATTAGAGAATAACCTGGCAAAAATAAACTAGGCAAGATTCACCCTGCCTTCTTACTTCCTGTCTCCAATAAGGCAGCAGGGCCTCCCTAATCTTCAGCTTCCTCTTTAGCAGGATATAGTCATCCATTTCAACATAATTACTTCACTTGTTTTAAGTCACCTTACAAATCCTCAACCTGTTGTCCTTCTGAATTCTTTTTTTTTAAAAGAGCTAGCTGTGTTTCCAACCCAGTTAAAATTTCCACCCAGAAATGAAAATTGACAAATAGTAGGGGGTGCTCTGTAAGTTTTAGTTCACCCTAAGATCATATATTTTATCAGAAAGTTAGCAAGTGATTGTTATAGCTATGCCATCATCCTTCTAGAGGTGCTTTTTCAAGAGGTAACACAACTTTCTGTTTCTTCTTTGAAGATGTTTCGCTTCTCCTCCAAAAAACTTCTTCAGCTCTGGCTGGTTGGTAGGGAATGGAAGGAGTCCAAAAACAAGCAAACACACACACACACACACACACACACATATATACACACACAAATGAAATTCAGATTCTGATCATGTCACATGTTTTCCCCCAAAAATGACAAACCTAATTTTCTGTGTGTGTATTTGTGTATGGGTGACAGAGCGAGAGAATGTTTGTGTGCATGTGGATGTTTATGTACACCATAAATTAAATCCCCTAACCAAGAAAGCTTAGTTCATGAAGTCTTCCTATCTTGCAATGTTGAAAAGGAGACTGGGTTAAGTTATAGAATCTTGGAAAAAGAGTTAAAAATTTGAGAGTATGTGTAGTTATTTTGAATAGAATAACAGAGTTAGAAGGAACCTTGGAGGTCTTCTAGTCCAACCCCCTGCTTAAGCAGCAAACCCTACACCACTTCAGACAAATGGTTATCCAACCCCTTCTTAAAAAACTTCCAGTGTTGGAGCATTCACAACTTCTGGAGGCAAATTGTTCCACTGATGAATTGTTCTAATTGTCAGGAAATTTCTCCTTAGTTCTAAGTTGCTTCTCTCCTTGATTAGTTTCCACCCATTGCTTCTTGTCCTACCCTCAGGTGCTTTGGAGAATAGCTTGACTCCCTCTTCTTTGTGGCAGACCCTGAGATATTGGAACACAGTTACCATGTCTCCCCTAAGTCCTTCTTTTCAATAATTAGACATCCTCAGTTTCTGCAACTGTTCTTCATATGTTTTAGCCTCCAGTCCCTTAATCATCTTTGCTGCTCTTCTCTGCACTGTTTCTATAGTCTCCGCATATTTTTTACATCATAAAAATTTTTCATATTGGAATGAGTAAACATAATAAATCATAACATTAACAGGAAGCATCGTGGCCTAAAAGTGGACCTAACTCCTGACAATCAGGAGGCTGTGATTTTAATCCTAGGTAGCAGCAGATATTTCTCTCTCTGGTGGGGACAGACAAAATATCTGCTATGAGCTCCATATAGGCATCTGGAAGGGCATCCGGCCATTAAATGCTCATCTCCATTAAGTTGTCTGAACTCCATCCAATGCAAAGGATTACAGGATTGTTAAAAAGGAAAAAAAAATGACCAGGGCAAAATAAGGCTAAATTAGTACCAATAGTAATAGGCACTTTGGGTGTTATTTCAAAACATCTGGAGATTCATTTCAAACAACATCAGTATTGATAAATTCATCACCAGTCGATTGCACAAGATGCTTTATTCAGAACAGTTTACACCCTACCAAAAAAACCCCCAAAAAATCCACATCTGCCAATCCCAGGTCCTTGGAAAGGATTTGATGTGTGAAAAAAACCTGTCAAATCCACTCTGAACATAAAAACTTTCATGATAAACTGTAATAAAAATAAACCTCCATATATCCCCTTATGCCCAAATCAAAACTACATGGTTTCTGTAAATAGCAAATGGTCCTTTTATTCTTTGTTGTCAGCATTTTTTACTAGGAAGAAAGACAACATTTCTCTTTATGTACTAATTTCTCTTTATGAGTTGCTCCCTGTGGTTGAGGTCAGGCCGCAAAACAATGATGTAGCATTTTGGGAGGAATATGCATCCCAGTAATGCAGCACCGGAGGCCAAGATGGAGAAGACCTCAACAGCTACCATGGCTTTTCCTTTTGTGCTCAGATAGGCTGGAAAGAAGGAGATCCACACACTGCAAAAGGCCAACATGCTGAAGGTGATGAACTTGGCTTCATTAAAGGTGTCGGGTAATTTACGGGCAAGGAAAGCCACAATAAAGCTGGCGATGGCCAAGATACCCATGTAGCCCAAGATACAGTAGAAGAAGAAAGCTGACCCCTCATTGCATTGTAAAATCATTTCTTGGACCTCTGAGTGCATGTCCAACTCAGGGAATGGGGGAGATGTTGACAACCAAATTATACAAATACATACTTGTAATAGAGAGCATGAAAGGACAATAGAAAAGGCCAATCTTTTCCCCACCCATTTCCTCATCTGAGATCCTGGTTTTGTGGCCATGAAAGCTACAACCACAGTGATGGTTTTGGCCAGGACACTAGAAATGGCCACAGAGAAGGTGATGCCAAAAGTTGGTTGTCGGAGAAGGCAGGTCACCTTGCCAGGTTGGCTGAGGAACAACAAAGAGGAGAGAAAACAGAGCAAAAGAGAGACAAGGATGGTGTAGGTGAGGGACCGATTGTTGGCTTTGACAATGGGAGTATCTCTGTGCTTAATAAAAGTTCCAAGTACCAAAGAGGTCAAGAAGAAGAAACAAAGAGCTGCTGAGGCTGAACCAATTCCTAAGGTTTCTTCAAAAGTTAGAAAGACCAGCAGTTTCAGGATACATCCTTTCTTTTCTTTATTTGGATAATGATCTTGTGAACATTCAAAACAGTAATCCATATCTGGAAGAAAAATGAGGAATTTGTCATCTATGCAATCCATGCTTTTGAAAATCATAGTGGATGACCGTTGGGATTCATCTTGACTTGTTTCCATTAAGCACTAGTGTGATCATTTGTTGGTGAAAATGCAGTTCATCCTCTGCTTTATGCTTTAGAATTCACAAGCAAACTGGGAAGGGCGATTATCCATTGAAATAATTAAGGACCATTATTGCTTTATTAATTTTTCCAAAGCATAGAGAAGAAAATTGTAATGATGGTAAGAGAAGCTGAGATACTAACTCTGAAGTAAAAAGGTAAAGGTAAAGATTCCCTTTGCACATATGTGCTAGTCATTCCCGACTCTAGGGGGCGGTACTCATCTCCGTTTCAAAGCCGAAGAGCCAGAACTGTCGGAAGACGTCTCTGTGGTCATGTGGCCGGCATGACTAAATGCCAAAGGCGCATGGAATGCCGTTGCCTTCCCACCAAAAGTGGTTCCTATTTTTCTACTTGCATTTTTTAACATGCATTCAAACTGCTAGGTTGGCAGAATCTGGGACAAGTAACGGGAGCTCACCCCATGATACAGCACTAGGGATTCGAACTGCTGAACTGTTGATCTTTCGATCGACAAGCTCAGCATCTTAGCCACTGAGCCACTGTGAACTCTCAAGTACAATCAATATAATTGTTTTAACTTCTTCTAAATTTTAGACTCTAAAAAGTGAGCAAGCTAAAGAAACATTAATCTTTTTATTTGAAAATAAAAGGTTGGGTCGAATGAAGGAAATAAATCACGTACATTTACCATCCAAACAAGATATTAGCCTGAACTCCAGCCTGTCCTTTTGTGTTCTATATAGAAAGTATTAATTGGTTCTAAAAACACCCACCCAATATCCCTTTCTGGTCAGAATATCTAATCCATTCACAAATCTTCATTTATTTGCTGAAGCTCCTTTCTCTTTTTTTCTCGTTTTAGTGGAAGATAAGATCTAGAAAATGGCAGATCAAGAAGGAAAATGTCTTAGTTCTCTCATGGTTAAAATGGACCTCAGCGTATCAAAGGGTTTGGTTGCCATTTACACTAGCATTTGTAAAAAACAAACAAAACTGTCATTGTTTATTTAAATTTGAAGCTGAGTCTTTGAAGAGTGGACATTAGGGGTCCCTTAATCATACTTTTAGGGGACGCGGTGGTTTAGTGGCTAAGACGCTGAGCTTGTCAATCAGAAAGATCAGCAGTTCAGCGGTTCGAATCCCTTGTGCCGCAAAACTCTGGCACGTTGGCACAATTAGCTTGCAATGCTACATTCTAACCACTCCACCATCACAGCTCAGTCTTTCTTATCAATTTCCTAACAACCTTAGGCAAAAGAACAGCAAATGAGGCTAAAAATGTGAAAAGTAAATAAATAGATAAGATATCACATGATGATAGACGATCTATGGTTGAATGGATATATATTTTGGGCCTCCATTTGGAAAAAGTCTAAGTCTTAGAATCTTATAGACCAATTTTGACTCCTGAACAACGGACTGTAATCCACAGTGCAGAAATATATATTCAGCCTGAAGAATTTGTGGAAAAGATTAATTATATGCATCCCAATGTAGTGCATTACAATTTGCTTAAATCTATCTAATGAAACTTGATAGAATGTCTCACTTACCCTTTTGATTTGAAATCTTTCCTTCTGGACATGGAACACAGTCATAGCAACAGAATTGTTTTCCCTCCATTCCTTTCTTCCAGTATCCGGGGGAGCAATGGCCATTACACAGAGAAATTGGAAGGACCTGGTCATAAATATGAAAGCTTTTGCAAAGGGAGATTTTTAAAGGAGTTTCTAATGCTTCTCCAGTATGGCAGTATGGCAGGAAGCAACATTTGACTTCTTAATGTGATAGTGAATTTCATCAAATTTGGTGTATAATTTAAAAGGATTCAACATCTTTTCAATTGATAATTGCATTCCAAATATGATTGCAATTATCAATGCAATCATATTTGGATCTCATTCTAATGTCATTTTGTAAATAGGGGCATATTTTAGAATATGCCTTTCTTCTTTCAAAAACAAAAATTAGGTTTATAAATTATATACATTTATACAGAGATTATGTTCAATATGGCTTTACAGACGAAGGCATCTTCATGGTATCATAATGGACTACAATACAATCCATTAAATGTGTCCATACCTGATTAAAAGCTGGGTGCCACACAATCAGATCTTCATCAATCAATAATTCTTTCCCTTTTGGAGCACTGGGATCTACCTTTCCAACTCTAACTCTCTGAAATGACTTGTTTGGAAAAGTGATCATGTTGGTGACATCAAACCCTCCAGTTGCTTCCCCTTTCTCATTCAGGAACACTCTCTCCCCAGCTGAATTGTTAAAAGAAATGCCTTGAAGAAATGGATGGAGCTACTTGAAAGAGAATGAATGAAAGAGGGAGTTGAGAAGAATATAATACAGAAGATACCATCATATTAAAGTTTCATTCCCATTCCTACAGTAACGCTCAAATAACTACCATATTTTTCGGAATATAAGATGCATCTTTTCCCCCGCAAAAGAGGGTGGAAATGTTGGTGCAGCCATTTTTGGCCTCCTGAAACCCTGCCCCACTCATTTCATTTTTGTGAATAACAGGCTCATTTTTTGCCAACTTTTTGCAAAAACAGGGGTGCTTTTGCACTCTCCCAGCCCCCAGGAGCACTCTGCAAGCCTCCCAAACCCTCTGCATGCCTCATTTTTTGGCCATTTTTGCAAAAAAAAAAAGGGGGGGCGTAGACGGTTTGGGAGGCCTGCGGAGTGCTCCTGAGGGCTGGAGGAGGGAAAAAACCATTATTTTCTTACTTAACTCTTCAAAATTTTGGTGCGTCTTATACACCGGTGCGCCTTATAGTCTGAAAAATATGGTACATTGAGAAAATTGAGGATCTGTATTGCAGGGAAATGTATAGGTTTACTCTATTACTAATTTAATCTTATTTTAAGGAAAAATGGGAAATTGTGTCAATCAATAAAAACAAAGTGAAAACAATCCATTTTGAGTATGATTTAGATTTAGACCCACCATTTAAACAATGAATCAAACCTATAATCTTATCCTCTACATATCCTTCTTCATTGCTACAAAACTATTTGAAAGCATATAATATGATAAATTTCCTTTAACCAGCATTTGGAATCTGAGACTCAAGAGGTCCTTAAAGGACTCATGTGGAGCAAAAGTATTCTGCCCCCCCCCATCTGTCTGTCTTCCATCCCTCCATCCCTCCATCCATCATCCATCTGTCTATCCATCTATCACTCTATCCATCTACCCGTCATCTCAATCCAATATGATGTGATCTGATGTAATCTAGATTAATATATTCCATTCTCTTGGTAATTATCATAAGTCTCAAAACCAACGACTTTTCATGGAAATAATAAATAATAAGACTTCATAAATTCTAAGTCCCAAGTCTAAAAGCCCTGACTTTAGTAAATTGCAAAAAAAATTGTTAAGAAGAGTAAAATATTCACATTTCAGAAAAAGAAAGAAAGAAAGAAAGTTGCCATAAGCAGGAGGGAGGGAGAACTGATAGAGTTGATTGATTTCCCTAACTGAAGTTATATTCCATACATGCTTTCTTTCCACAATCAGAATAAGGGTGTTGGATTTCACAGCCAGCCAAAGTGATTAATTGGAGAATGTGATTTAGGACATGGCCAGGGAGGAGGGGAGAGACAGGATCATAGGGGAACATAAATCTACGTGGGATTAGTTCTAACTGCATCAGAATATTGCCAAAATGGTGCTCCTAATAAATGACTGTATTTCTTTTGACGTTTGGCTCATGGCTCATAAATTAATTAGGGCATCTTTCAGAAACTTCACGAAAGAAAGAAAGAAAGAAAGAAAGAAAGAAAGAAAGGAAGGAAGGAAGGAAGGAAGGAAGGAAGGAAGGAAGGAAGGAAGGAAGGAAGGAAGGAAGGAAGGAAGGAAGGAAATGGCTTTCAGAGATTTCCCCATTGAATTTTTCTTGTAATCAGGCTGAAGAAATCTACAAGAGAGGACAATTCTACATAGAAATGAAATGGTTATTTATGGAAACAAGGATGATATAAAATCCCCATGGACTAGAGTGAAATTTGCAAAGGCATGTTTTATTTTCATCTCCTTTTGTTCTGTAACATAGAATGACCTCTTAAATTAATAACATTGTTTCTTCAGTCTGTGTGGCCAGAGGCCATGGCAAAAAAAAGTCATATGATACTGTGGATGTCAATGTAAGAAACCATAGGTGTGACATGGATACATCACCTGCCAAGGCTTCAGAGCTTGAAATTCAAACCTTTGACTTTCTCTGTGAGGGGATTTTGATCTCATTGCCTCATGCAGAGAATGTGCCACTGCATAAACAGCATTGTAGATACTGTAGCTTTGGCCAGTCATCTGCAACTCAAAGAGAGGCCCAGGCAGATTCTCCAAATTCTCTTCTCCACTGCAAGTTTCATCAACCATTGAGGTTGATTCTTCATTTGAAAGTGAACAGTCAAACAATTGTTGCCAAACTTCTTGAAGAAATCCATCTTTGTGGGTTGAAGGTTTGATGACTTGAAGAAATTCTTTGAAGCCTTGAACATCTCTTGAATGAACAGAAAAGGAAAGAGCCCCATGGTACAACTGGAGATCCCAACTCCTTTGAAGTCCTGTCAGTGTGAAATCAATTGGGAACATCAGGATCCAAACCTTCCTAAATGACGCACTCTCTTTATTTTCATAATCACGTAAAAACACAACATTTCTGAGCCACAGAATCGTGAATGGTTCACCATAGACAAGGAAAACATTGGCTTTCTGATCTATCAGTATATTAAAAATAATTGAGATTAGATCAAGAAATTCTGATAGGTCCTGAAATAGGGCTTGCTGTGGAATCTTTTGTGTGAAGGCTAAACAGATCCCATTTTGGGAAAGCAAAGGATGCATTTTTTGCAAGAAATGTTCTCCCTTCTTCTTATCAAAAGCGAAGACTCCAATCCATGTCCATCCAAAATAAAGGAGAAGCTGTATAATTCCATTGTATTGATGTTCCTCTTTTGGGACCATGCAATAAAGTGAAGATAATTTAGTAGCCTGAAACTCTTCTTGGGCAAAGGAGCCATACGTCAGCTGAACATAAAAAAAAGAAAGGGAAAAAGGGAATCATTATTCATGACAATGAAGGGAAAAATATGGAAACTGAATAATCTTCATTAGAGACCAGTTTATCTCTTCCTGGTCTCCCCAAATTACCTGCAGAATCTTGAAGAGATTTATACTTTCTGCCATGCAGGAAGAAGTAGAGGCATCTAATCCTCCAATAATGGCCACGAGATTCTTCTGGTTATCGCATTTGTAGTTAGGAAAAAATCCCTTAGATTTGAAAAGCAGGTCCAGAGTGGTGCGGTAAGTCATCCGTGGGTTGTAGTAACTGTCATAGATGTGGAACCCAAGAGTGGCATTAAGTAAGATCTGGGAGTCCTCATTGATCTCCTTCACAGCAAAGGCCAAGGCGAGGGCATGTTGATAGAATTTGGTGACTACACTGCGAATAAGTTTTAAAAAATCCTATTGATTAATACATTTAAACTTTGTTATAATTTGGCATCATTTCCAAATGAATAATATGCGTTTTTATATTTGATGGAAGTAGGACAATGAGAATTGCAAATCATAAAAATACTGGAGTAATTTATAGAGTGTTTCCATGTATTTCCATGCCTTACTATAAATAAGCATTACAGCCAAGACAATAATAAGCTATTTTCCAAGGGACTACTCTTATTTTCTTTCAGCTTCACATAAAACAGAATATGAACAGATTCAACAAATATCATTCATTTACTGCTTGCAAGTTTTGTGAGAAGTCATAATGCAGATCTTTTTTTTTAAAAAAAAAGGAAACATTCCGTTCACTGAATATTCTTTTAAAAAACTTGTGTTGGCAAATATTTAATGTATGAGTGAAAAAGACTGTTAGACTTTAAAGTATTTACACAAGAAAGATGTTAACGTAAAGAAAATATTTCTTCTCCCACAACTAGATTCACTCCAAAGACAAAGAAATTACGTTAAAATAGATACAACATCTGCATTATGCTCATACAGCTTTTAATCACAGAAGAAATTTTTGGAGAGCTGGCTAAAATTGGGGGAACGCTGAAGGAAAAAAAATATTACACTGGTAAGGGATAAGGTTTCAGAGAAGGATGGTCCTTAAATTCAATTTCATCAAAGTTGTAAAATATTTGAGACACCATCCCACCAATGATTAGGTCACCAGGCTGGAACCACTCGTGTGGAACAGGGAAAGCTTCACTTGCAGGGCATCTTAGAGTAGCTACTCTGTGCACCAAGAACATCAGAAGATACAACATCTCCACTCTATTGTTATGGAGAAAATGTCTGAGTCTATCAGTCAAAGAGAAGTTCTGGCAGATAAAACAGATAAAACAGAGAATCTGTGGAAATAAACCTACGAAGCAAACCCTTTGTGCCCTCATGTGGCTCTAAAAGTAATTATATGGGTTGTTTTTCAATTCCTTTTCCCTTCAGCTGAGATCCTTTGATGGTTTTGGCCTCCTTGGATAATAGATTGATTTCAGTTATTTGTAAGGTATATAATTACTTTTGAAAGATTTGCAACCTTGCAATTTTTATTTATACACCTGATCAGCATCTTCCTCTCTTTTGGACCATCTAACAAGTGACTGATGGTTAACCTATTTTGAAAATATTTGGAGAAGTAGAATTGGGAAGATATTTTCACTTTTCTATAGTTCTTCAAAATTGTATGTGTGTTTATGTACATACATACATATATACCTCAGAAAACATATATATATATACATATACATACATACATACATACATACATACATATATATACATATATACATATATACATATATACATATATACATATATACATATATACATATATACATATATACATATATACATATATACATATATACATATATACATATATACATATATACATATATACATATATACATATACACACATATATCAGCCAAAAAATGAAAAGACGCTTGCTCCTGGGGAGGAAGGCTATGGCAAATCTAGACAGCATACTAAAAAGCAGAGACATCACTCTGGCAAGCAAATTCTCTGCCCTTCCCTTCTTCTTTTGCCCTCGGTCTTTCCCAGCATTAGGCTCTTCTCCAGTGAGGGCTTCCTTCTCATTAGTGGCCAAAGTATTTGAGTTTCATCTTCAGGATCTGGCCTTCTAAAGAGCAGTCAGGGTTGATCTCCTCTAGGACTGACCGGTTTGATCGCCTTGCAGTCCAAGGGACTCGCAGGAGTCTTCTCCAGCACCATAGTTCAAAGGCCTCCATTCTTTGGCGCTCAGCCTTTCTTATGGTCCAACTTTCACAGCCATCCATTGCAACTGGGAAAACTATAGCCTTGACTATACACACTTTTGCTGGCAGGGTGATGTCTGTTCTTTTAGTATGCTGTCTAGCTTTGCCATGGCTTTCCTTCCCAGGATCAAGAGTCTTTTAATTTCTTGGCTGCAGTCCCCATCCACAGTGATCTTGGAGCCCAGGAAAATGAAATCTGTCACTACCTCCATTTCTTCCCCATCTATTTGCCAGGAATTGAGAGGGCCGGATGCCATGATCTTAATTTTCTTAATTAAGTTTGGTATACGTGGTATTCAAACAAGAACCAGATCACACCCTACACATTACAGAAAGTGTATAGGACAGTTTTGAGCAGAACTGTTTTCACTTGTGGAGTGAGAATAGCATTCATTTTGTTGGAACATTCAACTCTATGCCTTGCCCCATACTGACCTATATTCAATGGTTGGAACCGAGCTTCAATCTTGGTTAAAAAAAAAATCTTATTAAGGAATTTAAACATTGTTATAACTTGCCATCATTTCTAAATGAATAACAAATCTTTCTATCTCTGATGGAAGTAGGATTATGAGAATTAAATAATGAAATACTGGAGTAATTCATAGATTACTCCAGTAATAACCAGTTTCCATGTATTTCCATTCCTTACAATAAATAAGGGCTATAGCAAAGGTAATACTCAATTTTTTTTCCAAGCTACTATTTTTATTTTCTTTCAGTTTAGCACAGAACACAATATAATTTACTGATTGCATATTTTGTGAAGAGTCATAATACAGATCTTAAAAAAAAGAAGTTCAGTTCATCGAATGTTTTTTTTTAAAAAAAACTTATTTTGGCGAACATTTAAAGTATGCATGATAAAGACTTTAAGACTTTAAAGCATTTTTACAAAAAAGATATTAACTTAAAGCAGCAGGGCTCCCTAATCTTCAGCTTCCTCTTTAGCAGGACATAGTCATCCATTTCAACATAATTACTTCACTTGTTTTAAGTCACCTTACAAATCCTCATCCTGTTGTCCTTCTGAATTCTTTTATTAAAAAGCTAGTTGTGTTTCCAACCCAGTTAAAATTTCCACCCATATTTGCAGGACCTGGGTATGTCTAGTTTAATGAAAAGAAGGCCTAGGGGAGGCATGATAGTAGTGTTCCAGTATCTCAGGGGCTGCCACAAAGAAGAGGGAGTCAAGCTATTCTCCAAAGCACCTGAGGGCAGAACAACAAACAATGGGTGGAAACTCTAGAATCTTGGAAAATAATAGAAAATGCAAGAGTATGTGTAGTTATTTTGAATAGAATAACAGAGTTAGAAGGAACCTTGGAGGTCTTCTAGTCCAACCCCCTGCTTAAGCAGCAAACCCTACACCACTTCAGACAAATGGTTATCCAACCCCTTCTTTAAAAACTTCCAGTGTTGGAGCATTCACAACTTCTGGAGGCAAATTGTTCCACTGATTAATTGTTCTAACTGTCAGGAAATTTCTCCTTAGTTTTAGGTTGCTTCTCTCCTTGATTAGTTTCCACCCATTGCTTCTTGTCCTGCCCTCAGGTGCTTTGGAGAATAGCTTGACTCCCTCTTCTTTGTGGCAGACCCTGAGATATTGGAACACAGTTACCATGTCTCCCCTAAGTCCTTCTTTTCAATAATTAGACATCCTCAGTTTCTGCAACTGTTCTTCATATGTTTTAGCCTCCAGTCCCCTAATCATCTTTGCTGCTCTTCTCTGCACTGTTTCTATAGTCTCCGCATATTTTTTACATCATAAAAATTTTTCATATTGGACTGAGTAAACATAATAAATCATAACATTAACAGGAAGCATCGTGGCCTAAAAGTGGACCTCACTTTTGACAATCAGGAGGCTGTGATTTCAATCCTAGATAGCGGCAGATATTTCTCTCTCTGGCGGCGACAAACAAAATATCTGCTGTGAGTTCCATATAGGCGTCAGGAAGGGCATCTGGCCATTAAATGCTCATCTCCATTAAGTTGTCTGAACTCCATCCAATGGAAAGGATTACATGATTGTTAAAAAGAAAAAAAAATGACCAGGGCAAAATAAGGCTAAATTAGTACCAATAGTAATAGGCACTTTGGGTGTTATCTCAAAACATCTGGAGATTCATTTCAAACAACATCAGTATTGATAAATTCATCACCAGTCGATTGCACAAGATGGTTTATTCAGAACAATTTACACCCTACCAAAAAAACCCCCCCCAAAAAATCTACATCTGCCAATCCCAGGTCCTTGGAAAGGATTTGATATGTGAAAAAACCTGTCAAATCCACTCTGAACACCAAACTTTCATGATAAACTGTGATAAAAATAAACCTCGATATATCCTCTTATGCCCAAATCAAAACTACATGGTTTCTGTAAATAGCAAATGGTCCTTTTATTCTTTGTTGTCAGCATTTTTTACTAGGAAGAAAGACAACATTGGGTACTAATTTCTCTTTATGAGTTGCTCCCTGTGGTTGAGGTCAGGCCGCAAAACAATGATGTAGCATTTTGGCAAGAATATGCATCCCAGTAATGCAGCGCTGGAGGCCAAGATGGAGAAGACCTCCACGGCTACCATGGCTTTGCCTTTTGTGCTGAGATAGGCTGGAAAGAAGGAGATCCACACACTGCAAAAGGCCAACATGCTGAAGGTGATGAACTTGGCTTCATTAAAGCTGTCAGGTAATTTACGGGCAAGAAAAGCCACAATAAAGCTGGCGATGGCCAAGATACCCATGTAGCCCAAGACACAGTAGAAGAATGAAGCTGATCCCTCATTGCACTGTAGAATCATTTCTTGGGACTGTGAATGCATGTCTAACTCAGGGAATGGGGGAGATGTTGACAACCAAATCATACAAATACATACTTGTAATAGAGAGCAGAAGAGGACAATGGAAAAGGCCAATCTTTTCCCCACCCATTTCCTCATCTGAGATCCTGGTTTTGTGGCCATGAAAGCTACAACCACCGTGATGGTTTTGGCCAGGACACTAGAAATGGCCACTGAGAAAGTGATGCCAAAAGTTGGTTGTCGGAGAAGGCAGGTCACCTTGCCAGGTTGGCTGAGGAAGAGCAAGGAGGAGAGAAAACAGAGCAGAAGAGAGACAAGGAGGGTGTAGGTAAGGAACCTGTTATTGGCTTTTACAATAGGAGTATCACTGTGCTTAACAAATGTTCCAAGGACCCAAGCTGTCAAGAAGAAGAAACAAAGAGCAGCTGAGGCCAAACCAATTCCTAAGGTTTCTTCAAAAGTTAGAAAGACCAGAAGTTTCAGGATGCATCCTTTCTTTTCTTTATTTGGATAACGATCTTGTGAACATTCAAAACAGTAATCCATATCTGGAAGAAAAGTGAAGAATTTGTCATCTATGCAATCCATGCTTTTGAAAATCATAGTGGATGACCGTTGGGATTCATCTTGACTTGTTTCCATTAAGCACCAGTGTGCTAAATGTGCTAGTTGTTCCTGAATCTACGGGGAGGTGCTCATCTCCATTTCCAAGCTGAAGAGCCAGAACTGTCCAAAAACGTCTCCATGGTCATGCGGCTAGCATGACTAAATGCCAAAGGCGCATAGAATGCTTTCACCTTCCCACCAAAGATGGTCCCTATTTTTCTACTTACATTTTTAACATGCTTTCGAACTGCTAGGTTGGCAGAAGCTGGGACAAGTAATGGGAGCATAGGGATTCGAACCCCTTAACTGTCGACTTTTCAATCATTTTTCTTATACATATAACAAATGTTAACTCTATAGTGGTCTACATCACAACACGAGAAGGAAATAAACTTGTCCCATTACATATATAGGGTAACCTGCAAAAGTCTATTACATATACCAAATAACATATTTATCTAATATCTCTATTTACTCTCTATCTAGATCTCTATCTAATATCTCTATTTGAAATATAATAGTCTGTGTCCCCTCGTCCTTTCAGCATCATAGCAAGTGGATCCGATTCCGCACAATTCATTATTTTCTGAATTATTACTTGTTTGGGAGGGCTAACATCCATCTTCCAGTATTGGGCCCATGCTAGTCTCGCAGCTATTGTTATGTGTAGCAAGACGTACCATGCCGTTCTATTAATGTTTACGGGTCTTATCCCTAATAAAAATTTCTCAGGACACAGTTGTATATATTGCCCCAATATCTCATTAAGCCACTTCTGAATAATCTTCCAAAATTTCATTGCCTCTCGACAGGTCCACCATTGGTGGACATATGTGCCTTCTTTAATGCCACATTTAATGCCACAAGAGCCTGTGTAGCGTAGAAGGCTAATGCCTCCTACTAAAGGCAGCAATTAACACCAGCTGCCTGTAATTTCTCTGAGTTCAATCCTCGCCAGGCTCAAGGTCGACTCAGCCTTCCATCCTTTCTAAGGTAGGTCAATTGAGGACCCAGTTTGTTGGGGGCAATAAGCTGACTTTGTATAAATATACAAAAGTATGAAGGCTATTGCTTAACACATTGTAAGCCGCCCTGAGTCTCCGGAGAAGGGCGGCATATAAATCAAATTAAAATAAAAAATAAATAAATAAATTTCCAGGTTGAGGATGTTCCAGGGAACATTTTGGCAAGTTTGGCCGGCGGCAAATGCCATCGATATGCCATTTTATATATATTTTCTTTATATCCTATTGACCGGGTTAATTTCAGATTCTTAGTCCAGATTTCATTCCACCTCTCAGGCTCTATTGGATAACCTAGATTCTTCTCCCAGGCATGAATCGAGGTCTTCACACCTTCCTCTCCTACCTCCATAGCCACAAAGAACTTATAGCATCTAGATAGCACCTTTTCATCCACCCCGGTTAATATCTCATCTAAAATCTGCACCTCTCAGCTAATCCCTATTCTCTGTCTTTTTCTCGTGTATTTACTACGAATTTGTGTGTATGTCCACCAGTCTAGGTTCACCCCTTGTTCCTGAAGTGCCACTTTTGTTTTTAGCTTCCCAGTCATATCTAATATTTCTTTGTAGGTCAATTTTTTCTCTGGGTTATACAGAATTGGGTAAGTCACAGCTTCCACAGGTGAAACCCAGAGTGGTACATTATTATAATATGTTTTCCTAATTTCCATCCAGCTCCCAATCAGGACTCCTCGTACGTGGTGTTTTATAAAGTATGCTGGAGTTTTGCCTCTCTCCCACTAAAAGTGGGCATGCCACCCCTGTTGGAGATCATGACCTTTGATTGTTAGCAGACATCTCCTTTGTAGTATAATCCATTCACGGATCCAAACCAAAACCACCAAATTATAGTAATACTTCCAATTTGGGACCCCTAACCCATCGTGTTCTTTTGGTTTCTGCATCACCTTCAACCTAATTCGAGGCTTCTTGCCCTGCCAAATAAATCTATTTGTGGCCCTGTCCAAATTCTTAAAGAAGGTTTTATCCAACCTAACTGGGGCTGTTTGAAAGAGAAATACCATTAGTGACAGTTGTATCTTCCCCCATTTATCCAAATCTTTGTCTAGTTGTTCAATTAATTTTAAATGGTTATTCACCTTTATTTATTTTATTTTTTATTGAAAAAGTTTTACAATGCAATTTTTATACCCCTTACCCCCCCAATCCCCCCAACCAACTACCACCCCCTCCCTTTCCCCCCCTATCCCTCCCCCTTTCCCCCCTGACTTCCACTATTAACCAATCATATATAGCAATCAACATCAAACAACAAAAAAAAAAGAATTAGGTGAGATCCAGCTAAAAATATAACAAATTTAACCTTAAGTAATAAAAAATTAATCTAATCTTCTAACATCTTTTACCCCCCTAATCAAATATATAATAACATAATTCATTTATAAAAACTCATGGCAATCTAACAAATACAACAAATATATAAAAAAACTGATAAAACTAATTTTGAGCATCATAAATTTTAGACTGACGTATCATATAAATATTTAACAAATATAATTCCCAATATTCAATCTTAGTATTTAAGAAAGTATATAATATTCAAACAATACATCATAAGTTTCTTTTTAAAATTAGCTAATGTAAAGCAAATCTATCAAGTATATAAACTTATTTTTAACATTATAATGTATCTAAATATTAATATAAATATATAACATAATAAAATATAAATTCAATTATATAATAAAATAATTAATAGATATAGTTATGAATCAAATGCTAATTGAAACTTCTTACTTTGATATTTATTCTGCATATATTCTACCCATTTCTTTTATCCACCTTTATTGATGAGCATCTATCAGACAGCCAAATCCCTAAATATTTGACTTTATGAACTACCTGTAGGCCCAAAGTATTTTGTAGTTCTAATTTTTGTCTTTCTGTCATATTTTTTGCCATAATATTTGTTTTTGTCCTATTTATTTGTAATCCAGTTACTCCATCAAATTTCTGTATTATATCGATAAGTCGCTCTCCGGAGATTAGTGGATCTTCCAGGACAAAGACCAGGTCATCCGTGTACGCCTGGACCTTATATTCTTGTTCTCGGATCCTTAGTCCTCTTATGCTCCCCACTTGTCTTATTATCCTAAGCAGAGGTTCTAGTGTGAATGTAAACAGTAATGGGGAGAGTGGGCAGCCTTGTCTCATTCCCTTCGCTATCGTCACCTCCTCTGACTCTTCTCCATTAACCAAAATCTTGGCCTTCTGTTGATTATAAATTGCTTGGATTGCATTAATGAAATAATCGCCAGCCTCCATCTGTTTTAGTTGTAATATTAGATAATTACAGTTGACCCTATCAAAGGCTTTCTGGGCGTACAAAGGGACTAACGCCACCTGCTTCTCAGGGTGGGCCTCCATTATAATCCATACATTATCTTTCAACTGTCAAGCTGGTAGGAAACCATTTTGATCTATGTGGATAAATTCACTAAGGTATTTCTTATATCTAGCTGCTAAGATATTAGCCTGAACTCTATTAGCCCATCCTTTTGTGTTCTATATAGAAAATATTAATTGGTACTAAAAACACACACCCTATATCCCTTTGTGGTCAGAATATCTAATCCATTCATAAATCTTCATTTGTTTGCTGAAGCTCCTTTCTCTTACTTTCAGGTTTTAGTGGAAGATAAGATCTAAAAAATGGCAGATCAAGAAGGAAAATGTCTTAGTTCTCTCATGGTTAAAATGGACCTCAGCGTATCAAAGGGTTGGGTTGCAATTTTATACTATCATTTTAAAAAAAAACCCAAAATTGTCATTGTTTATTTAAATTTGAAGCCGAGTCTTTGAAGAGTGGATATTAGTGGTCCTTCAATAATACTTTTAGGGGATGCGGTGGCTTAGTGGCTAAGACGCTGAGCTTGTCAATCAGAAAGGTCAGCATTTCAGAGGTTCAAATCCTAGTGCCGCGTAACTCTTGCAGGTCAGTAGAATTAACTTACAATGCTACATTCTAACCACTGCACCATCACAGCTCAGTCTTTCCTATCAATTTCCTAACAATCTTAGGGAAAAGAACAGCAAATGAGGCTGAAAATGTGAAAAGTAAATAAATTGATAAGAGATCACATGATGATAGACGATCTATGGTTGAATGGATATATATTTTGGCCTCCATTTGGAAAGACTACCTCTTAGAATCTTATAAGCAAACTTTGACTCCTGAACAACGGACTGTAATCCACAGTGCAGAAATATATTTTCAGCCTGAAGAATTTGTGAAAACTATTATATGCATCAGAATGTAGTGCATTACAATTTGCTTAAATCTATCTAATGAAACTTGATGGAATGTCTAATTTACCCTTTTGATTTGAAATCTTCCCTTCTGGACATGGAACACAGTCGTAGCAACAGAATTGTTTTCCCTCCATTCCTTTCTTCCAGTATCCGGGGGAGCAATGGTCATTACACAGAGAAATTGGAAGGACCTGGTCATAAATATGAAAGCTTTTTCAAAGGGAGATTTTTAAAAGTGTTTCTTTTTTTTAATATGATTTTTTTTTTATTCAAGCACCTGTAGAAACAAACAAACAAGGCATTTTTTTCTGAACTGAGTATTGGCCGAGTCAAAATTTGTACCGCTTTTAGATTCTCAAACACCATTTTATATATTTCACTTTTCGCTATAAAATTCTTTCTCTCTAATTCTTT
Source organism: Coluber constrictor foxii (assembly GCA_038048745.1). Classification (NCBI taxonomy): domain Eukaryota; kingdom Metazoa; phylum Chordata; class Lepidosauria; order Squamata; family Colubridae; genus Coluber; species Coluber constrictor. The sequence continues at coordinate 40,600,599 of CM075961.1, forward strand.
ATTTTATTTTCCTTCTATTTCTTCTAATATATAAACAATATTACCATTTGCCCTAATCAGTAATCTTAATCATTTTTTCTATTTCCACTCCTCTCTTTCCTTTTTTCAAATTGAAACCCTTTAAAGGTACAGCATTTGTTTTCTTTCCTTTTCGTAGGCTTTATGTTTATTTCTCTTTAGCCAGGTTCTTCCTACATAAACCAAGATTTTTATGCAGCCCTAGTTCAGTGAAATCAAAATCCGCTAGTTTCTAGGCTTTTTTTCCTGAGGGTGTGGCTAACTGATGAGGGCTTATAAATCTGAAATAGATCTATCTTAGTCTCCTTAGTCTCCCAATGGGCAGCAAGGTGCTTGCTGGCTGCCTGAAAAAAGCCTAGAAACTAGTAGATTGTGATTTCACTGAACTAGGACTGCATAAAAATCTTGGTTTACATAGGAAGAACCTGCTTAAAAAGAAAACACACACACATGTGCACGCGCGCACACACACACACACACACACACAGATATTCACATATTTTCCCTAAATACGAATACTCCAATCATAAATCTTGATATCCATACTCTTTTTCATATATAACCCATTCTTTCCCTCTTTTCTATTTTCCTTCCGCCGCCAATTTATCCAAATATTGCATTCAAATATATTACTACATTTCACTTTAAAGTCATTCATTTCTACATCAATATGATATAATTTCAAATGTTTTAGCTGAATTCCATTATTACCATTAAAAACATTCCAAATATTATATTCACATCTATTAAACTTACTACCATTCATTTATAGTTATAAATCTTACTATCCTTTATCCCATCCTCTTTTCTTCTTTTTCCTTTTTTCCACTGATTTTAAAGCCCCTTGCTCTCCTAGTTTACCCTGTATTTCCAACTACTCTCTTTCTTATTCTCCTATTCCCCTTTCTTGCTTTACCACTGTTAATCCCAGTGTAATCATTTAATTTTTTCTCTCCTTTAATTTTTTCTTCTTTCTCTCCTTGTCTCTTTCTAACATCTCTATTTTTCTCATTGTTAATCCCAATGTATTCTTTAAAATACATCTCCGTTTCTAATTTTTTCCCCTTTACTTTTCTTCCCTTTATTTGTTTCCTTTTTCCCATTAATTTTCTCCTCTCTTCTCTTTTTTCACCATTACTCTCACTGTAATCATTTAATTTTTCATAATCAATGACTTTATTTTTTCATAATCAATGACTTTATTTTTAATGCTACTTTCTTGCTTCTCATTCTTGGTTTCTTCCACTTGGGTATGTTCCAGTACAGATAATTGCAATCCAAATATGAAATGTTTTCTCTTTGTAATGTCAGTTTTGTAAATAGGAAGTATATTTTTTCAGAATATGCTTTTCTTCTTTCAAAAACCGAAATTAGATTTACAAATTACATAGATTAATACAGAGACTGTGTTCAATATGGCTTTAGAGACAGACACCTTCATGATCCATGATAATGGATCACTATATAGTCCCTTCAGTGTCTCCATACCTGGTTAAAAGCAGAATGCCAGACAATCAGATCCTCATCAATGAATATTTTTTCCCCTTTTGGAGCACTGGGATCTATCCTTCCAACTCTAACTCTCTGAAAGGATCTGTTTGGAAAAGTGATCATGTTGGTGATATCGAACCCTCCAGTTGTTTCCCCTTCCTCATTCAGGAACATTCTCTCCCCAGCTGAATTGTTGAAAGAAATGCCTTGAAGAAATGGAAGGAGCTACTTGAAAGAGAATGAACGAGAGAAGGAGTTGGAAGGAGCTCATAATAATATTCAAATTTTATTTATTCATCCTTCCCATTCCTGCAATAATGCTCACATAACTACATGGAAAACAATAACAATCCATATCACATGGAACTTCATAGATCTTAGCTATAAATGATTTTAAGGAAATATAGGGAAAAATTCATTCAATAAAAGCAAAATGAAAACAATATTTTGAATATGATATAGACTTACCACTTAAACAATGAATTGAACCTACACTTATCTATCTATCTGTCTATCCATCCATCCATCCATCCATCCATCCATCCATCCATCCATCCATCATCTTCCATCCATCTACCTATCATCTACCTACCTATCATCTATCTATCTATCTATCTATCTATCTATCTATCTATCTATCTATCTATCTATCTATCTATCTATCTATCTATCATCTATCTATCTATCTATCTATCTATCTATCTATCTATCTATCTATCTATCTATCTATCATCTATCTATCTATCATCTTCCATCCATCCATCTACCTACTTATCATCCATCTATCTATCTATCTATCTATCTATCTATCTATCTATCTATCTATCTATCTATCTATCTATCTATCTCAATCTAGCCTGGTCTGACCTTTCATCAGAATGGAGCTTGTAGATCTTCTAGTACCAGCCCTCTCCTCAAGTAGGAGATTCTGTACCTATTAGAAATCTCCAGTGATGGAGCGCCCATGATTTCTAGTGGCAAGCTGTTCCACTGGTTAATTGTCCTTGCTGTTAGGAACTTTCTCCTTAATTTCAGGTTGCTTATCCAGATCTGATCTAAACTTATCTAGATTAATATTTTCTGACATTACAAAATCTTACAAAATGTCATTACAATTGACAATTGTCAATTACAATGTCTTACAAAAATAAGACATTAATTGTACTGTTATGGAGAATGTCTTTCAAAATATAGATTTTTATTTAAACCAGAACTAAAATTAAGAGTTCAACTGAATTTAAGTAAGATGTACAATGTATGTATAGCATGTAGGCATCACCTGCCAAGGCTTCAGAGCTTGAAATTCAAACCTTTGACTTTCTCTGTGTGGGGATTTTGATCTCACTGCCTCATGCAATGAATGTGCCACTGCATAAACAGCATTGTAGATACTGTAGCTTTGGCCAGTCATCTGCAACTCAAACAGAGCACCAGGCAGATTCTCTAAATTCTCCTCTCCGCTACAAGTTTCATTGGCCATTGAGGATAAGTCTTCATTTGAAAGTGAGCAGTCAAACAATTGCTCCCAAACATCTTGAAGAAATCCATCTTTGTGGGTTGAAGGTTTGATGACTTGAAGAAATTCTTTGAAGCCTTGAACATCTCTTGAATGAACAGAAAAGGAAAGAGCCCCGTGGAACAACTGGAGATCCCAGCTCCTTTGAAATCCTGTCAGTGTGAAATCAATTGGGAACATCAAGATCCAAACCTTCCTAAATGATGCACTCTCTTTGTTTTCAGGGTCACGTAAAAACACAAGATTTCTGAGCCACAGAATCGTGAATGGTTCTCCGTAGACAAGAAAAACATTGGCTTTCTGATCTATCAGTATATTAAAAATAGTCGACATTAGATCGAGAAATTCTGATAGGTCTTCAAATGGGGCTTGCTGTGGAATCTTTTGTGTGAAGGCTAAACAGATCCCATTTTGGGAAAACAACGGATTCAGTTTCTGTAAGAAATGTTCTCCCTTCTTCTTATCGAACGTAAAGACTCCAATCCACGTCCATCCAAAATGGAGAGCAAGCTGTATAATTCCACTGTATTGATGCTCCTCTTTTGGGACCAAGTAATAAAGTGAAGAGAACTTAGTAGTCTGGAACTCTTCTTGGGCAAAGGATCCATAGGTCAGCTTAACAAAGAAAGAGAGTCATTATTCATGAGAAGGAAGGGAAGAATGATCTCTAACGTTCATTACAAAAGAAGACCAATTTATCTCCTACTGCTCTTCCCAAATTACCTGTGGAATTTTGAAGAGATTTATGCTTTCTGCCATACAGGAAGAAGTAGAAGCATCTAATCCCCCAATAATGGCCATGAGATTCTTCTGGTTATCACATTTGTAGTTAGGAAAAAATCTCTTAGATTTGAAAAGCAGGTCCAGAGTGGTGCGGTAGGTCATCCTTGGGTTGTAGTAACTGTCATAGATGTGGAACCCGAGAGTGACGTTAGGTAAGATCTGGGAGTCCTCATTGATCACCTTCACAGCAAAGGCCAAGGCGAGGGCATGCTGATAGAATTTGGTGACTATACTGCCAATAAGTTAAAAAAAAAACCTTATTGATTAAGAAATTTAAACATTGTTACAGTTTGGCATCGTTTCTAAATCAATAACAAACGTTTCTGTCTCTGACGGAAGTACGACGATGAGAATCGCACATAATAAAATACTGGAGTAATTTATAGTGTTTCCATGTATTTCTATATCTTCCAATAAATAAGCACTACAGCAAATTGAATAGTCAGCTTTTTTACATCTACTACTTTTATTTTCTTTTAGTTTGGCACAAACAAAATATGAACAAATTCAGCAAATATCATGCATTTACTGCTTGCATATTTTGTGAGGAGTCATAATGCAGATTTTAAAAAAAAAGTTCAGCTCATCGAATGTTCTTTAAAAAAACTTATTTTGGCAAACATTTAATGTATGAAGGAAAAAGACTTTAAAACTTTAGAGCATTTTCACAAAAAAGATATTAACTTAAAGAAAACATTTCTTCTCCCACAACCAGATATACTCAAAAGACAAAGGAAGATACAAAATCTGCACTATGGTCATAAAAACCTTTAATCCTATAAGAAATATTTGGGGAGTTCAGTAAAATTGGGGAACACATCTGAAGGAGAAAAATATTACATTGGCAAGGGATAACGTTGTAGAGAAGCAGGATCCTTCAATTCAATTTCATAAAATGTGTAAAAAATGTGAGACACCATCCCACCGATGACGAGGTCACCAGGCTGGAACCACTCATGTGGAACAGGGAAAGCTTCACTTGCAGGGCATCTTAGAGTAGCTACTCTGTGCATGGAGAACATCAAAAGGAACAATGTCTTCATTCTATTGTTATGGAGAAAATGTCTGGGTCTATCAGTCAAAGAGACGTTCTGGCAGATAAAACAGGAGGAATGACTCTCACAAAGTCAGCATTACCCTTTTACTGCCTCCATGTGGCTCTAATGATATTTATAAGAGCTGTTTTTCAGTTCCTATTTCCTTCTGCACAATATGTTTGCTATTTCAGTCAAAGAGAAGTTCTGGCAGATAAAACAGGAGGAAGAAGATTTGTGGAAATAAACCTCATGAAGCCACCCCTTGGTGCCCTCATGTGGCTCTAGAAGTAATTATATGGGTTCTCCATTCCTATTCCCTTCTGCTGAGAACCTTTGATAGTTTTGGCCTACTTTGATAACAGACTGATTTCAGCTATTTGTAAGGCATATAATTTACCTTTGAAACATTGGCAAGCTGACTTTGTTTTCTTTGCATAGCTGACCAACATCTTCCTCTCTTTTGTTGGGTCACCTAATAATTGACTGATTGCTTTGAAAATACTTGAAGAAATAGAATTCGGAAGATATTTTGGAGATATTCTTTTTCAATTTTCTATAGTTCTTCAAATATATTCAGTAAAAAGTTCTACATTTTTTGGGGGGGATGTTTTAATTCCTACTTCTGGAGGCTTTAATTTTTACTAGTGTTTACTCACTTTTGCCCATGATATGATATATTAGAGAATAACCTGGCAAAAATAAACTAGGCAAGATTCACCCTGCCTTTCCTGTCTCCAATAAGGCAGCAGGGCCTCCCTAATCTTCAGCTTCCTCTTTAGCAGGATATAGTCATCCATTACAACATAATTACTTCACTTGTTTTAAGTCACCAGTATGTGGCAGCAACCAAAAAAAGGTAATACAATCCTTGGTTATATAAACAGAGGCATAGTATGAAAATTTGTGAAGTATTATATAAAGTATTTATAAAGCCTTAGTAAGGCCACACCATTAAAGTGAATAAAAGTGAATAAAATAATAATGGGAATAAGGTAAATGGGAATAAAAGTGAATAAAGTAGGAATCATAAGAATCAGTTACATGAACCCTAAACGACCCTCTCTATTCACATTATTATAAGGGAAAACTGTGCTTGGTTGGAAATTATATTAAGAATCAGTTAAAGCCCATTATTGGTAAATATATCTTCTGATGAGGCCTAGCTGTCAAGGAAGGACAAGCCATATGGAAAACATTTGAGGGGCATCACTGTCAAAGACACAAAGACATGTATGTTACAAAGAGTCACTTATGACCTAAGGACAGCAATAATTCTCCCGTATTAATAATTACAGAACTAAGGAAGGTTGTCTAGCTAAAGATAATCTTATAAACTAGAAAATAATGGTTTAGTAATGGTTTAGTAATTAGGAAGTGTGTCAGTTATCATATAACAAATGTATGTTAACCGTATATGGAAAAGGCATGAGCTCATGTTAACCATATGTAGAAAATGCATGAGCTCATGTTAACCATATATGAAAAATGTATGAGCTCACCAAACCCTTTGTCTTGGAAAGGTATAAAAGCAGTTGTATCATAGCTTTCAGGTGTTCAAAGTTTCAGGTACAAATCTGACTCTGAACCTGTGCAAACAATAAACTGTCTCTGGCTGACCCAGGAATGTTTTCAGTCTTTATTCCACAACACCATAAGGAAGGCTGTGTGTCAAATAACTGAGGTCTTTGAACGATGGTGCTGGAGAAGACTCCTGTGAGTCCCTTGGACTGCAAGGTGATCAAACTGGTCAGTTCTAGAGGAGATCAACCCTGACTGCTCTTTAGAAGGCCAAGCCCTGAAGACGAAACTGAAATACTTCGGCCACTTAATTAGGACGAAGAGCTCACTGGAGAAAGCCTAATTCTGGGAATGATTGCGGGGAAAAGAAGAAGAGGACGACAAAGAGACTCACAGGATTCTTCTCCAGCACCAGAGTTCAAAGGCCACAATTCTTTGGTGCTCACCCTTTCTTATAGTCCAAATTTCACAGCCCTACATTGCAACTGGGAAAACCATTGCCTTAACTATACACGCTTTTCTTCCAGAGTGATGTCTCTGCTTTTTAGTATGCTATCTAGATTTGCCATAGCTTTCCTCCCCAGGAGCAAGCGTCTTTTAATTTCGTGGCTGATATATATGTGTGTGTGTGTGTGTTTTCTGAGGTTTTCATGGGTGTTTGTATGTAGGTCTTTGGTTATTCGGGTCTTCTCCCGCGTAAAATTGGAAGTGTCTTGGCGACATTTCGACGAAGTCTCATTCCTCATCTTCAGGCTGGTGTTCTTGGCTTCGTGCTTCCAGGAGCAAGAACACCAGCCTGAAGATGACGAATGAGACTTCATTGAAACGTCGCCAAGACACTTCCAATTTTACACGGGAGAAGACCCGAATAACCAAAGACCTACATATACATACATACATACATACATACATACATACATACATACATATACATGTGTGTGTGTGTGTGTATGTATGTGTGTATATATATATATATATATATATATATATATATATATATATATATATATATATATATATATATATATATATATATATATATATATTCTGAGTATGTATGTATGTATGTATGTACACAAACACACACACAATTTTGAAGAACTATAGAAAAGTGAAAATATCTTCCCAATTCTACTTCTCCAAATATTTTCAAAATATTTAACCATCAGTCACTTGTTAGATGGTCCAAAAGAGAGGAAGATGCTGATCAGGTGTATAAATAAAAATTGCAAGGTTGCAAATCTTTCAAACGTAATTATATACCTTACAAATAACTGAAATCAATCTATTATCCAAGGAGGCCAAAACCATCAAAGGATCTCAGCTGAAGGGAAAAGGAATTGAAAAACAACCCATATAATTACTTTTAGAGCCACATGAGGGCACAAAGGGTTTGCTTCATAGGTTTATTTCCACAGATTCTCTTCCTCCTGTTTTATCTGCCAGAACTTCTTTTTGACTGATAGACTCAGACATTTTCTCCATAACAATAGAGTGGAGATGCTGTATCTTCTGATGTTCTTGGTGCACAGAGTAACTATTCTAAGATGCCCTGCAAGTGAAGCTTTCCCTGTTCCACACGAGTGGTTCCAGCCTGGTGACCTCATCATTGGTGGGATGGTGTCTCAAATATTTTACAACTTTGATGAAATTGAATTTAAGGACCATCCTTCTCTAAAACCTTATCCCTTACCAGTGTAATATTTTTCTTTTCCTTCAGCGTTCCCCCAATTTTAGCCAGCTCTCCAAAAATTTCTTATATGATTAAAAGCTGTATGAGCATGATGCAGATGTTGTATCTATTTTAATGTAATTTCTTTGTCTTTCGAGTGTATCTAGTGGTGGGAGAAGAAATATTTTCTTTAAGTTATCGTCTTTCTTGTGTAAATACTTTGAAGTCTAACAGTCTTTTTCACTCATACATTAAATGTTTGCCAAAACAAGTTTTTGAAAAGAATATTCAGTGAACGGATTGTAATTTTTTTTTTTAAAAAAAAAAGATCTACATTATTACTTCTCACAAAACTTGCAAGCAGTAAATGAATGGTATTTGTTGAATCTGTTCATATTCTGTTTTATGAGAAGCTGAAAGACAATAAAAGTAGTCCCTTGGAAAATAGCTTATTATTCTCTTGGCTGTAATGCTTATTTATTGTAAGGCACGGAAATACATGGAAACACTCTATAACTTACTCCAGTCTTTTATGATTTGCAATTCTCATTGTCCTACTTCCATCAAATACAAAAATGCATATTATTCATTTGGAAATGATGCCAAATTATAACAATGTTTAAATGTATTAATCAATAGGATTTTTAAAAACTTATTTGCAGTGTAGTCACCAAATTCTATCAACATGCCCTCGCCTTGGCCTTTGCTGTGAAGGAGATCAATGAGGACTCCCAGATCTTACTTAATGCCACTCTTGGGTTCCACATCTATGACAGTTACTACAACCCACGGATGACCTACCGCACCACTCTGGACCTGCTTTTCAAATCTAAGGGATTTTTTCCAAACTACAAATGCGACAACCAGAAGAATCTCGTGGCCATTATTGGAGGGTTAGATGCTTCTACTTCTTCCTGTATGGCAGAAAGTATAAATCTCTTCAAGATTCCTCAGGTAATTTGGGGAGAGCAGGAAGACATAAATTGGTCTTTTTTTGTAATGAACATTAGAGAACATTCCGTTTCCATATTTTCCCCTTCATTGTCAAGGACCTTGGAGTACTCATCTCTAATGATCTAAGTGCCAGAGCTCACTGTAACAGCATTGCCAAAAAGGCATTAAGAGTAGTTAGCCTAATCTTGCGAAGCTTCTTCTCTGGTAATATTGTCCTGCAAACTAGGGCATACAAAACCTTTGCTAGACCAATTCTTGAATACAGCTCATCTGTCTGGAACCTGCACTGCATATCGGACATTAATACAATCGAACGAGTCCAGAGATATTTCACAAGAAGAGTCCTCCATTCTGCTCACAACAAAATACCTTACAGCACCAGACTTGAAATTTTGGACTTAGACAATTTAGAACTATGCCGCCTTCGGGGTGACCTAAGTGTAGTACACAAAATTATTTGCTACAATATCCTACCTGTCAATGATGACTTCAGCTTTAACTGCAACAATACACAAGCACACAATAGATACAAACTGAAGGTAAACCACTCCAAACTCGATTGCAGAAAATAGGACTTCAGCCACAGAGTAGTCAATGCCTGGAATGCACTATCTGACTCTATGGTTACATCCCAAAAGCCCCAAGATTTTAACCTTAGACTGTCTACTGTTGACTTCACCCCATTCCTAAGAGGTCTGTAAGAGGTATGCATAAACTCACCAACATGCCAACCGTCCTTGTCCTAATTCTTCTTTTATTTGTATTCATTTCATCTATTCATAATAATGTTTATCTGTTATCTAATAGGTGCTTGATAAATAAAATCATCATCATCATCATCATCATCCACCTGATCAGTGGGTGCAGTAAAATTTCAAAAACTGACTACCTACAATGACCGCGTTGCTAAAATCATTCACTGGAAATTGTGCCAGAAGTTTGGATTTGAGTACAGCAAAAACCACTGGGATTATCAGATTGAGAAAGTTTTAGAGAATGAGAAACTCAAAATCTTGTGGGACTTTAGGATTCAGACTGACAGGCACTTGGTCCACAACACACCTGACATAACAATAGTTGAAAAGAAAAAAGTATGGTTCATTGACGTTGCAAAACCTGGTGACGCATGGATTGAAGATAAAAAGCAAGAAAAAATCACCAAGTACAGGGACTTGCAAATTGAAGTTGAGCGACTGTGGAAAAGGAAATCAAGTGTTGTCCCGATTGTAATTGGAGCCCTTGGAGCAATACCCAAGGGCCTACCCCGCTATTTAGAAATTCTAAATTTACCGGACTTGAATATTTTGACTCTACAAAAAACCACCTTACTCGGAACAGCTTACGTCCTCCAACAATACCTTAATAGTTCCTAGGTCCTTGGTTAGGATTCGAGCTGCTGAGCTATTAACCAGCCTTAAAGGCTGTGAATCCCACTAAAGATTAAATAATAATAATAATAATAATAATAATAATAATAATAATAATAATCCTGAATAATGACTCTTTTTTTTTTTTGTTCAGCTGACCTATGGTTCCTTTGCCCAAGAAGAGCTCCAGGCTACTAAGTTATTTTCACTTTATTGCATGGTCCCAAAAGAGGAACATCAGTACAGTGGAATTCTACAGCTCCTCCTCTATTTTGGATGGACGTGGATTGGAGTCTTCACTTTTGATAAGAAGAAGGGAGAACATTTCTTGCAGAAAATGCATCCGTTGTTTTCCCAAAGTGGGATCTGTTTAGCCTTCACACAAAAGATTCCACAGCAAGCCCCATTTCAGAACCTATCAGAATATCTTCATCTAATCTCAACTATTTTAAATAGACTGCTGGATCAGAAAGCCAATGTTTTCCTTGTCTATGGCGAAACATTCACGATTCTGTGGCTCAGAAATATTGTGTTTTTTCATGATTATGAAAATAAAGAGTCTGCATCAGTTAGGAAAGTTTGGATCCTGATGTTCCCAATTGATTTCACACTGACAGGACTTCAAAGGAGTTGGGATCTCCAGTTGTTCCATGGGGCTCTTTCCTTTTCTGTTCATTCAAGAGAAGTTCAAGGCTTCAAAGAATTTCTTCAAGTCATCAAACCTTCAACCCACAAAGATGGATTTCTTCAAGAAGTTTGGGAGCAAATATTTGACTGTTCACTTTCAAATGAAGACTTACCCTCAATGGCCGATGAAACTTGCAGTGGAAAGGAGAATTTGGAGAATCTGCCTGCGCCTCTGTTTGAGTTGCAAATGACTAGCCAAAGCTACAGTATCTACAATGCTGTTTATGCAGTGGCGCATTCTTTGCGTGAGGCAGTGAGATCAAGAGCCGCACACAGACAAAATCAAAGGTTTGAATTTCAAGCTCTGAAGCCTTGGCAGGTGATGCCTACATGCTATACTTACGTTGTATATCTTACTCAAATTTAGTTTAACTCTTAATTTCAGTTACGGTTTAAACAAAAATCTATATTTTGAAAGACATTCTCCATAACAGTATTATTAATGTCTTATTTATGTATTGGAAAATATTAGCCTAGATTAGATTAGATTAAATCAGATCTGGATAAGTAACCTGGAATTAAGGAGAAACTTCCTAAGAGTGAGGACAATTAACCACTGAAGGTTTCTAAGAATGGACTGGATGGTCACTTGTCTGCAGTGGTATAGGATCTCCTTCTTGAGAAAGGGGTTGGACTAGAAGACCTTCAAGGTCTCTTCCAGCTCCATTCCGATGAAAGATTAGATTGAGATAGATAGATAGATAGATAGATAGATATGTTAGAAGTAAATGCCCTACCTGCTCTGTGTTATGCTCCTAGACCAGCACCCGAAGGGTTAACCCCAGAGTACTTAAACCCCTCCCTTCTCTAGGGACGCCCCTTACCTGAGACCACTCCCCCTGGGTACTTAAAGTCACCACGTGTTGATCCAGCTTGTCAGTCCAGTATGTACCTGCAAGAGAGAAACATCTGTAAATAAAAATATATTATGATCACCAATCCAAGTGTCTCTGCAAGTCATTGGGCCATCCATCGCATAATATCATAACAAATTGGTAGCAGAGGATGGTTTGGCCATCAAATAACGAAGAGACACAACACCAACAAGAAAACGAAAGAGTCAGTGCCATGATGGAAGATTTCCACTCCACCACCGCTGATTCCCCGGCGGGGACATCACCGCAGCTGAGAGAAGACACAGACCCCGATGCCTACCAGTCACAAGACGAGGAAGGGGTCGAAAGCCAGGGTGAGGACGAGGAGATGGAACCAGGCCGCAGCAGACTCAAAGAAAAAATAATGAGCTTGCTGGGATCAACTGGAACAGACGAGGACCTCGCAGCAAAGATCCAGAGCCTCGTCTGTGATTTCAAGGGAGAGCCACAAAGCCGCAACCGCTCGCCCGAACCGAGAAGCACCCCCCTGGTAAGCAAATCCCACCAGGCAGGGCATGCTAGGAGAACCAGGGCCCTCAGCCCCACTCCGATCCACAGGCGGCGGCCATCTTTGGGCACATGGTCCGACAAAATGGCCGACCAACAACAACCCGGAAGAGAAGGCCCAAGATGGCCGCCCGCACAAAACTACACCCCCCAAAGTAGCGATGGGGGGGGAAGCTCAGAAGGGGAAGAGGCAGAGACAGAGCCATTGCCCTCCCCAAGCGAAAAAGAAATCGAGAGGGCCATCCGGACCCTCGCCGCCGCCTTCGGGCCCAATCCAGACCCACCCCGAAGGCACAACAAGAAAGGAGGGAGCTCCGGAAGAGACAAGGGAGACCCCCGAGCCACCCAGAGATGAGAAACCGACTGCCGCGACGAAACCCAGGCCCAGCGACCCACGCAGAGGACCAAGCACCGAGCCACCGAGAGGCCCCGCGCAACAGAGAACGAGGACTGGAGCAGCTACTCACCGCCGCCATTTTCGCCGCCGCCGCGACCACGCCGAAGAGATCCAGGTATGCTGTCCGGCTGGGAAGACGACCTTCGAGCCTCCCTGGACCATCGCTGGGCTGCCAGGGATCTGGCTGAGGCCTACGAATCCAGGAGAGGCCTCTTCACTGGAGCCGCCAGCAGGAGATCCTTCCACGACGACTCCACAGGCAGAATGGACTTCGCGCATGCGCAGAGCGACCTGTGGAGGGAAGAAGAAAAAAAAATGCATGGAGGGAATTTCAAACTGCCTGACAGCATTCCCCTGCCATACTGTGACTTTCCCAACATCCCACACCATGGACAGTCTCCAGCTGTAAGTACCAACAGCAACAACTCTGGGAATTTACCCAATGACTTCCCAAAATTAAAATCTGATGGTTTTAACTTGCTGGAGTGGTACCAGCAGTTACAGGTTCTATGTTTAAAGGAAAATGTGTTGTTATATATAACTAATCCCCCTAAGAGACCCTGGACCCTGGAGCAGGACTGCCTGCACCACAGGGCTTTTTGCATTCTAATATCCAGTTTGTCCCCCTCCATATATTACACCATAGGGCAGGGCATGACTGTTTCAGAAATTGTACAACAATTGTTCACCCTATTCTATAGTGAGAATGTGGCCACTACGACTCAGATATCCAAAGACTTTTATTCCACCAGGATGAGACCTGGGATACCCATGGGGGAACATCTGCTAGCTCTAAATGCAGTCAGAGCAGACCTAAGGCTTAGGGGGGAGGCAGTCTCAGAACGCACGATGAAGAGCGTGATAATCAATTCCCTAGACCCATCCTGGCAAACCTTCATAAACCAATTAGGCACAGACACCCTAGGCCACATATCCCTAGAGAGGCTCTCCAGCAAACTAATTGCAGAAGACAACTTCAGGAGAAGCCGCCAACACATACGCAGAGAGCCCAGAGAGCCCAGACCCGCAAAAAAGGTAGCATTCCAAGACAGGGTGCAAGACCCCGCTGAATGTTTTGGCTGCGGCTCCAAGGGACACTACAGGAGGGATTGCCCCAGAGCCCACAGGGAAAGGGATAGGCGAGAACAAAGAGACAGATACTCAGATAGACACTCCCCCGATGATAGGTACAGGCGCAGGGACTCCCCCAACCCAAGGGACCACAAGGGAAACAGAGAGAGCTCCAGAGACAACAGGCCCGGGTCATCATATGGCGTAGGTGCACACACACACCCTGCAAAGACAGAGAAGGGAGACACCATGTGGCTCATCGACTCCGGAGCCACCAACCACACCACCCCCAACAGAGACTTGCTCTCATCATTCAAGGAAGAGGACTTCATCATTAAAGTGGCCAACCAGAGCGAGGTACGAGTAACAGGTAGAGGAAGTGTCACCATCCCAGGAATAGGCAAAATAGAGGGGGTACTCCTGGTCCCAGGGATACCGCACAATATCCTAGCTGCCTTGAAGCTGAGCAACGAGCTGGGGGTTGAGGTATCACTCAAGGGGGGTGAAATGCACGTTAGCAAGGGCAACAAGAGTATAGGGAAAGTCGACATCAGGGAGGGACTCCCATACCTACTCGTAGGAAAGGCAGAAAACCCCCACACCAACACCAATACAGAACCCAACACTAGCAAGGACAACACACAAAACTCAGAGAAGATCATCACAGGCAGACCTATCCATGATGACTGTGCCCACCTCCTGCATCGAAAACTAGGGCATGCCAGTTTTCCCGTGATTCAGAAAATGATGGACTGTACCGAAGGAACCAAAATAAAGAATTGTGAGAACTATCTGGACTGTTCAGTGTGCAAATGTTCAAAACTAAAAACTGCACCCAAACCAAAAAAGGCCTCCCGCACCACCAGCCACACTTTTGAGTTAGTGCACATGGACTTGGTTGGGCCCCTAAGGCCATCAATAAAACATGGCAAGAGGTTCTTCCTCACCATAGTGGATGACCACAGCCGCTATGGTTACGTATACACATTAAAGCACAAAAATGAAACCTACTTAAGGTTCAAAGAATTCTACAAGAGGGTAGAGGTGCAGAACAATACTCAAATCAAACAAATAATGACCGACAGGGGGTCAGAGTTCCTGTCAGGGGAATTCTCAAGATGGTTAGGGTCAAAGGGCATCCTACATTACACCTCTTCTCCGTTCTCGCCATTCCAGAACGGAGTCGCGGAACGCAGGAACTCCACGCTGCAGACCATGGTGAGGTGCGCCCTAGAAGACTCTGGGTTAGGGCAGCAGTTCTGGGCGGAGGCACTGGCCTATTCAAATTATACCCTTAACAGAACATGGTCCAGTGTAATAGGCAAAACACCCTACGAGATAATGCACGGCAAGAAACCAAAAATATCGCACCTACACGTATTTGGGGTGACTGCAGACGTGCACATCCCAAAACAGTTACGCCGAAAAGGGGATAAGATAACCAAGCGCCTGAAATTTATGGGCTATGAGACAGGGACCAAAGGGTTCAAATTCATAGATAATAACAATCGCTTTGTAGTATCCAGGACAGCTGCCTTCCATGAACAGGCCAACTGGTCCAGATTACATCTAAACGAGGTATGTCACCAATGCAAGAAACCAGCCGAAGGACCCAGCCGCTCCAAGACAAACAACGCACCCAAAAGTGAGACACCAAAACTAAAGGTAGACACACTGACCCAGAAGGAAGCAAAGTTCCTGCGTGACAGTGAGCCGCCCCCCACGAGACCAGTCAGATCTACAAGGAACCAGCTGCCAAAGCGCTTGGAGAATCACATCCTGCACCTGAGCTCCAGCCCCATCACTCCAACTTCCTACAATGAGGTAATCCTACTACCCAGGGAAGAAAGGTCCAAATGGGAGGAGGCCATGGAGAAGGAGATGGAAAGCCTCAGAAACCTAGATGTGTATAAACCCACCAAAGTACCAGAAGGGAAAACCCCCATAGGAACAAAATGGGTATTCAAGATTAAAACCTTGGAAAGTGGGCAGAACCTCTATAAAGCGCGACTAGTGGCCCGGGGGTTCGCGCAGAAATACCCCGAAGATTATACAGACACTTACTCACCGACCGTACGGGCAGAAAGTGTTAAGAGCGCCCTGGTGATCGCATCAGTCATGGGCCTGGAGGTGCAGCAGTTTGATGTCCAGACCGCCTATCTCCACGCAAGGCTGGACAAGGAAATCTATGTCCGGGCCCCTCCCTGCAAAGGCACACCCAGTGGCGAAACCTGGCTGCTCAACAAAAGCTTATATGGACTCAAGCAGTCAGGGAAGCGCTGGTACGAGTGCCTAGCCAAGGCACTCGAATCCATAGGATTCAGGGCGACACCAGCAGACAACTGTTTTTTCATCCGGGGCAACGGAGGCCCACCAGAATACGTGCTCGTCTATGTGGACGACATTCTCTACATAGGCAAGGACAGAAAGGAGTGCAGCAACTTTGCCAACAAATTAAGCGAGAAGTTCACATTGAAGTCCCTGGGGAGCGTGAGCAAGTACCTTGGAGTGCAGGTGAGCAGAACCTCCAAAGGCTTCCGGCTGTCACAAGAAGAAAAAATCTCGGAGTTAATTCATAAATGCAACATGGCCGAGGCAAAACAGTGTGACACACCAATGCAGGTGGACTTTGTAAAAAGCATGTACTCTGAATCACCAGAATTCCCTGACAACACCCTATATAGGTCAATCATCGGCTCCCTGCTCTACATCGCAAACTGGACCAGGCCTGACATCACCCTCTCCGTAAACCTACTGTCCAGGCATGTGAGCAAACCCACCACATATCACTGGGAAGCAGTAAAGAGGGTGCTAAGATACCTCAAGCACAGCGCAAACGCATGTCTATCACTAGAGCCCGAACCTTCTGAACAACCAACACTCTCATGCTATGCCGATGCCGACTGGGCTGGCGATACGAAAAGCCGCAAGAGCACGTCAGGATACTTATTCCTCTTAAACGGCAGCCCGGTACATTGGTACACGGGGAAGCAGAACCTAGTAGCCACCTCTACCACCGAAGCCGAATACATCTGCCTGTCCAAGGCGGCCAACAACCTGGTCTGGTTTAACGACCTACTATCCAGCATCTGGACCAACCCTGTCCTCCCCATAACCATCTTCGAGGACAACAAGGCCGCAATAGAGATCTCCACATCAGATGCCATAGGCCAAAGATCTAGACACATAGATATAAAATATAAACATGTGAGACAGCTGTCCAAGTCAGGGTTCATAAATGCCATCCACTGCGACACCAAGGAACAAGTAGCGGACATACTCACCAAACCACTGCCATCCAAACAACACAATTATCTCACATCCAGACTAGGGATACTCATTAACCCCACGCCAACCTCACCAAACTCACCCCCACAGGTAGGACATTTAGAGGGGGATTTGTTAGAAGTAAATGCCCTACCTGCTCTGTGTTATGCTCCTAGACCAGCACCCGAAGGGTTAACCCCAGAGTACTTAAACCCCTCCCTTCTCTAGGGACGCCCCTTACCTGAGACCACTCCCCCTGGGTACTTAAAGTCACCACGTGTTGATCCAGCTTGTCAGTCCAGTATGTACCTGCAAGAGAGAAACATCTGTAAATAAAAATATATTATGATCACCAATCCAAGTGTCTCTGCAAGTCATTGGGCCATCCATCGCATAATATCATAACAAGATAGATGATAGATAGATAGATAGATAGATAGATAGATAGATAGATGATAGATAGATAGATAGATAGATAGATAGATAGATAGATAGATAGATAGATAGATAGATAGATAGATAGGGATATCTGAAGAACAAGATTATGAACGGTGTAAGTTTTAATTTATTGTTTAAGTCATGACTCTAAATCATATTCAACCTAGGGATGCCCTTTCCATGATGTCTAAGTGCCTGGAGGCAGTGCAGGTCTGAATGGGTTGGAACAGGCTCAAAGATGTTCCAACCCCTCCAAGATGGAGTGGCTGTGGATGCCGGCTTCCCCTGGTCTAGCGGCCCCATCACTTTTGATGGGAGGGGAGCTGCTTACTCCTTTGAAAGGGTTCACAATCTTGGTGTCCTCCTGGATCCACGGCTGTCCTTAGTTGACCATCTGATAGCCGTGACCAGGGGTTTTTTTTGCACAGGTTCACCTGGTGCGCCAGTTATGCCCTTTCCTAGACAGGGATGCCCTCCGTACAGTCACCCATGCTCTCGTCATCTCTGGCCTGGATTACTGCAATGCCCTCTACATGGGGCTGCCCTTGGAGGCTCCAGCTGGTCCAGAATGCAGCTGCGCGGATTGTTACAGGAGCTTCCCGTTACTCCCGTGTCACACCTCTCCTGTGCAAGCTGCACTGGCTGCCAGTGGGCCTCCGGATCCACTTCAAGGTGCTAGTACTCACCTATAAAGCCCTTCATGGCATGGGCCCAGGGTACTTGCAGGAGCACCTGCTATCAGCCTCCCACCGACCAGTCCGCTCACATAGGGCTGCCCTCCTCGAGGTGGCATCGGCCAGGCAATGTTGGCTGATGGCGCCCAGGATGAGGGCGTTCTCTGTGGGTGCGTTGAACCTCTGGAATGGTTTACTCACTGGGCTCCACATGGCCCCCGGTCTCCGCTCCTTCTGAAGGGACCTGAAGACGTGGCTCTTTAAACAAATCGCCTGATGTGCTGGGAGTTTTTTAGTTTTTAATTTTTCTAAGGGTTTTAAATTGGAGTATTTTAATTAACTAAAATTAATTTGTTATTTTATTGTGCGATGCTTTTCATTTTTTGTGAGCCGCCCCGAGTCCTTTGGGAGAAGGGCAGCATATAAATTTGATTAAAATAAATAAAAAATAAATATTCAAAATAGATTATTTTCATTTTGCTTTCATCGAAGAAACAATGTGATTAATTGAAGAGATCATTCTATGTTACAGAGTAAAAGGAGATAAAAATAAAACATCATCATCTTCATTTAACGACCCCATAATCCCTTGCTGGGTGGAGATGAAGATAAAACATGCCTTTTTTTACAAATTTCAGTCTAACCAATGGTGGTTTTACATCATCCTTGATTCCATAAATAACCATTTTATTTGTATGTAGACTTTTCCTCTCTATTAGATTTCTTCAGCCTGGTTCCAAGAAGAATTCAATGGGGACATCTTTGAAAGCAATTTCTTTCTTTCTTTCTTTCTTTCTTTCTTTCTTTCTTTCTTTCTTTCTTTCTTTCTTTCTTTCTTTCTTTCTTTCTTTCTTTCTTTCTTTCTTGTTAATGTGAATATTTCACTCTTCTTAACTGTTTTTTTGCAATTTAGTTAAGTCAGGGATTTTAGGCTGAGGATTTAGAATTTATGAAGACTTCTGCTACTATGCCTTTATTATTTCCATGAAGGGGTGTTGGTTTTGAGACTTCGGCTAAACTACTAGAGAATTGTTGAGTTTGTGCTTTCAAGTACTCTTAATCATTAATTAATAAAACAAAACAGAGTCGCATATCACAATTATGGATATTTCTTTGTGAGTCAGCAGTTTTTCTTCCATACTTCAAGCCAGTAGCCAGTTTTGTTTTTTTCGCCAAAGATATATTTTTTTTTAAATTGAAGCTTCCTTATTATTATGGGTAATTTGTTTTTCCTAGCTTTGGGGGTTATTAGTTTTATGTATAGTTCTTGATTAGATCAGATCAGATCAGATCAGATCAGATCAGATCAGATCAGATCAGATCAGATCAGATCAGATCAGATCAGATTGAGATAGATAGATAGATAGATAGATAGATAGATAGATAGATAGATAGATAGATGGATGGATGGATGGATGGATGGATGGATGGATGGATGGAAGGAAGGAAGGAAGGAAGGAAGGAAGGAAGGAAGGAAGGAAGGAAGGAAGGAAGGAAGGAAGGAAGGAAGGAAGGAAGGAAGGAAGGACAGGCACATAGACAAGTGAGTGGGGCGACAGAATACTTTTGCTGAATATAAATCTACCAAGGACCTCTTGAGTCTCAGATACTAAAAGCTGGTTAAAGGAAATTTATTATATCCTAGGATTTCAAATAGCTTCGTACCAATGAAGGATATGTAGAGTATACAATCATGGATTTGATTCATTGTTTAAATAGTCAATATAAATCTGAATCATATTAGAAATAGATTGATTTTGTTATTATTGATTGACAATTTTTTCCTATCGTTCCTTAAAATCATTAATAGAGAAGATCTGTACAGTTCCATGCAATATAGGCTATCAATTTTCTCAATGTAGATATTTGAGCATTACTGTAGGAAAGGGAAGAACGAGTGAATGAAACTTGAATATGATGGTCTCTTCACTATTATATTGTTGACTGCTCCCTCTCTCTTTCATTCTCTTTCAAGTAGCTCCATCCATTTCTTCAAGGCATTTCTTTTAACAATTCAGCTGGGGAAAGAGTGTTCCTGAATGAGAAAGGGGAAGCAACTGGAGGGTTCGATGTCACCAACATGATCACTTTTCCAAACAGATCCTTTCAGAGAGTTAGAGTTGGAAAGGTAGATCCCAGTGCTCCAAAAGGGAAAGAATTATTGATTGATGAAGATCTGATTGTGTGGCACCCAGCTTTTAATCAGGTATGGACACATTTAATGGATTGTATTGTAGTCCATTATGATACCATGAAGATTCCTTCGTCTGTAAAGCCATATTGAACATCATCTCTGTATAAATGTATATAATTTATAAACCTAATTTTTGTTTTTGAAAGAAGAAAGGCATATTCTGAAATATGCCCCCATTTACAAAACTGACATTACAATGAGAAAACATTTCATATTTGGATTGCAATTATCAATTGAAAAGATGTTGAATCCATTTCAATTATATATCAAATTTATAAAATTAACTAACACATTAAGAAGGCAACTGTTCCTTCCTGCCATATTGGAGAAGCATTAGAAACTCTTTTAAAAATCTCCCTTTGCAAAAGCTTTCATATTTATGACCAGGTCCTTCCAATTTCTCTGTGTAATGACCATTGCTCCCCCGGATACTGGAAGAAAGGAATGGAGGAAAAACAATTCTGTTGCTACGACTGTGTTCCATGTCCAGAAGGGAAGATTTCAAATCAAAAGGGTAAGTGAGACATTCCATCAAGTTTCATTAGATAGATTTAAGCAAATTGTAATGCACTACATTGGGATGCATATAATTAATAGTTTTCACAAATTCTTCAGGCTGAATATATATTTCTGTACTGTGGATTACAGTCCATTGTTCAGGAGTCAAAGTTTGTCTATAAGATTCTAAGCGGTAGTCTTTCCAAATGGAGGCCCAAAATATATATCCATTCAGCCGTAGATCATCTATCATCACATGGTCTCTTATCTATTTATTTACTTTTTACATTTTCAACCTCATTTGCTGTTCTTTTCCCTAAGATTGTTAGGAAATTGATAGGAAAGACTGAGCTGTGATGGTGCAGTGGTTAGAGTGTAGCATTGCAAGCTAATTCTGCCGACCTTCCAGAGTTACGCGGCACAAGGGATTCGAACCGCTGAACGGCTGACCTTTCTGATTGACAAGCTCAGCGTCTTAGCCACTGAGCCACCGTGTCCCTTTAGTATGATTGCAGGACCTCTAATGTCCACTCTTCATAGACTCTACTTCAAATTTAAATAAACAATGACAGTTTTGGGTTTTTTTTTTTTTTTTTTTTTACAAATGATGGTATAAAATTGCAACCAAACCCTTTGATACCCTGAGGTCCATTTTAACCATGAGAGAACTAAGACATTTTCCTTCTTGATCTGCCATTTTCTAGATCTTATCTTCCACTAAAACGAGAAAAAAAGAGAAAGGAGCTTCAGCAAACAAATGAAGATTTGTGAATGGATTAGATATTCTGACCACAAAGGGATACAGGGTGGGTGTTTTTAAAACCAATTAATACTTTCTATATAGAACACAAATGGACGGGCTGGAGTTCAGGATAATATCTTGTTTTGATGGTAATTGTAGGTGATTTATTTCCTTCATTCGACCAAACCTTTTATTTTCAAATAAAAAGATTAATGTTCCTTCAGCTTGCTCACTTTTTAGAGTTTAAAATTTAGAAGAGGTTAAAAAGATTATATTGATCGTACTTCAGAGTTAAGGGATGTGGTGGTCGAAAGATGGATTGAAAGGTCGCAGTTCAGTGGTTCGAATCCCTAGTGCTCCCGTTCCTTGCCCCAGCTTCTGCCAACCTAGCAGTTCGAAAGCACGTAAAAAATGCAAGTAGAAAAACAGGGACCATCTTTGGTGGGAAGGTAACAGCATTCCATGCACCTTTGGCATTGAGTCATGCTGGCCACATGACCACAGAGACGTCTTCCGACAGTTCTGGCTCTTCGGCTTTGAAACGGAGATGAGCATCTCCCCCTAGAGTTGGGAACAACTAGCATGTATGTACAAAGGGAACTTTTACCTTTTTACTTCAGAGTTAGCATCTCAGCTTCTCTTACCATCATCACAGCTTTCTTCTCTATGCTTTGGAAAAATTAATAAATCAATAATGATCCTTAATGATTTCAATGGATAATTGCCCTTCCCACTTTACTTGTGAATTCTAAAGCATACAGCACAGCAAGAACTGCACTTTCATTGACAAATGATCACACTAGTGCTTAATGGAAACAAGTCAAGTTGAATCCCAATGGTCATCCACTATGATTTTCAAAAGCATGGATTGCATAGATGACAAGTTCTTCATTTTTCTTCCAGATATGGATTACTGTTTTGAATGTTCAAAAGATCATTATCCAAATAAACAAAGGAAAGGATGCATCCTGAAACTTCTGGTCTTTCTAACATTTGAAGAAACCTTAGGAATTGGTTTAGCCTCAGCTGGTTTTTGTTTCTTCTTCTTGACAGCTTGGGTCCTTGGAACATTTATTAAGCACAGGGATACTCCTATTGTCAAAGCCAACAATCAGTCCCTCACCTACACCCTCCTTGTCTCTCTTTTGCTCTGTTTTCTCTCCTCCTTGCTCTTCCTCAGCCAACCTGGGAAGGTGACCTGCCTTCTCCGACAACCAACTTTTGGCATCACCTTCTCAGTGGCCATTTCTAGTGTCCTGGCAAAAACCATCACTGTGGTTGTAGCCTTCATGGCCACTAAACCAGGATCTCAGATGAGAAAATGGGTGGGGAAAAGATTGGCCTTTTCTATTGTCCTTTCATGCTCTCTATTACAAGTATGTATTTGTATAATTTGGTTGTCGACATCTCCCCCATTCCCTGAGTTGGACATGCACTCAGAGGTCCAAGAAATGGTTTTACAATGCAATGAGGGGTCAGCTTTCTTCTTCTACTGTGTCTTGGGCTACATGGGTGTCTTGGCCATCGCCAGCTTTATTGTGGCTTTCCTTGCCCGTAAATTACCTGACAGTTTTAACGAAGCCAAGTTCATCACCTTCAGCATGTTGGCCTTTTGCAGTGTGTGGATCTCCTTCTTTCCAGCCTATCTGAGCACAAAAGGCAAAGCCATGGTAGCTGTGGAGGTCTTCTCCATCTTGGCCTCCAGCGCTGCATTACTGGGATGCATATTCCTGCCAAAATGCTACATCATTGTTTTCAGACCTGACCTCAACCACAGGGAGCAACTCATAAAGAGAAATTAGTACCCAATGTTGTCTTTCTTCCTAGTAAAAAATTGCTGACAACAAAGAATAAAAGGACCATTTGCTATTTCCAGAAACCATGTAGTTTTGATTTGGGCCTAAAGGGATATATGGATGTTTATTTTTATTACAGTTTATAATGCAAGTTTGGTGTTCAGTGTATTTGACAGGTTTTTTTTCACACATCAAATCCTTTCCAAGGACCTGGGATTGGCAGATGTGGAGGGTTTTTTGTGGAGTGGAGGCTATAACATATGAAGAACGGTTGCAGGAACTGAGGATGTGTAGTTTAATGAAAAGAAGGACTAGGGGAGACCTGATAGCAGCCTTCCAATATCTCAGGGGCTGCCCCAAAGAAGGGGGAGTCAACCTATTTTCCAAAGCACCTGAAGACAGGACAAGAAGCAATGGGTAGAAACTAATCAAGGAGAGAAGCAACCTAGAACTAAGGAGAAATTTCCTGACAGTTAGAACAATTAATCAGTGGAACAACTTGCCTCCAGAAGTTGAGAATGTTCCAACACTGGAAGTTTTTTAAGAATGGGTTGGATAATTCTGTTATTCTCCCCCCCCCCTCTCTCTCTCTCTCTCTCTCCGTCGCTCTGTTTCTGTCTCTCCATCTTTCTGTCTCTCTCCCTCCCTCTCTCGCCCCCTCTCTCTCACACACACAGACACACAGACACAATTAGGTTTGTCATTTTGGGGGAAAAAACATGTGACATGATCAGAATCTGAATTTCCTATATATATATATATATATATATGTATGTATGTATGTATGTATGTATGTATGTATGTATGTATGTATGTATGTATGTGTGTATATATATAAATATATGTAGGTCTTTGGTTATTCGGGTCTTCTCCCGCGTAGAATTGGAAGTATCTTGGTGACGTTTCGACGAAGTCTCATTCGTCATCTTCAGGCTGGTGTTCTCGGCTTCGTTCTTCCAGGAGCAATGTGAGATTGCAGCTGACCCTTCCTTTTAACTACTGGTGGGGGTGCTCTGATTGGATGGGGGGTTGGTTGTGCTCTGATTGGCTGGGGGTGTGTTCTGTTTGGGTGGAGGTGTGTTCTGATTGGTTAGGGGCTTGGCTGTGCTCTGATTGGATGGGGGGTTGGTTGTGCTCTGATTGGCTGGGGGTGTGTTCTGTTTGGGTGGGGGCTTGGTTGTGCTAGGTTTAGTCTGAGTTGCAGGGGGATTTGAGCTGGTGAGCTGCGTTGGCAGCTGCATCATTAGCCACTTTTAACCCCTCCAATCCATACAGGAATCAGACCAACACCCTCCATGAAAAGCCCTCAAGACCACAAATACGAAGCCAATCAGAGCACAACCAACCCCCCATCCAATCAGAGCACAACCAAGCCCCTAACCAATCAGAACACACCTCCACCCAATCAGAACACAGACAAGCTCCCACCCAATCAGCCTGAAGATGACGAATGAGACTTCGTCGAAACGTCGCCAAGATACTTCCAATTCTACGCGGGAGAAGACCCGAATAACCAAAGACCTACATACAAACACCCGCGAAAACCTCAGAAAACATATATATATATATATATATATATATATATATATATATATATATATATATATATATATATATATATATATATATATATATATATATATATATATATATATATATATATATATATATATATATATATATATAGTGCTTTTTTGGACTCCTTCCATTCCCTACCATTCACCCAGAGATGAAGATGCTTTTGGGATGAGAAGTGAAACATCATTAAAGATGAAATTTGATTAGTTTCCACCCATTGTGTCTTGTTCTGCCCTCAGGTGCTTTGGAGAATAGCTTGACTCCCTCTTCTTTCTGGCAGCCCCTGAGATATTGAAACACTGCTATCATATGTCTCCCCTAGTCCTTCTTTTCATTAAACTAGACATACCCAGTTCCTGCAATTTCTGGGTGGAAAACACAACTAGCTATTTTAAGTAAAAGAATTCAGAAGGACAACAGGTTGAGATTTGTAAGGTGACTCAAAACAAGGGAAGTAATTATGTTGAAATGGATGACTATATCCTGCTAAAGAGGAAGCTGAAGATTAGGGAGGCCCTGCTGCCTTATTGGAGACAGGATGTTGTAGCGCAGGAATAATGAGAGGCACAAGCAAGCTAGTGACAACAGCTCTTTAATTCAGGGTGAGACTTCAGCAAAGAAACACAGGCAACAGCCCTCCTTATATACAGTTCTGAAATAACCAGTAATAACCAATCACAGACATTCCTGTATTTGAATTTCCCGCTCAAAATAGATACAACATAACACAGGAAGTAAGAAGGCAGGGTGAATCTTGCTAGTTTATTTTTGCCAGGTTATTCTCTAATATATCATATCATGAGCAAAAGTGAATAAATACTAGTAAAAATTAAAGCCTCCAGAAGAAGGAATGAAAACATGCAAGGAAAAAAAATGTATAACTTTTTACTGAATATATTTGAAGAACTATAGAAAAGTGACAAAGAATATCTCCAAAACATCTTCCGAATTCTACTTCTTCAAGTATTTTCAAAGCAATCAGTCAATTATTAGGTGACCCAACAAAAGAGAGAAAGATGTTGGTCAGCTATACAAAGAAAACAAAGTCAGCTTTCCAATGTTTCAAAGCTAAATTATATACCTTATAAATAACTGAAATCAGTCTATTATCTAAACAGGCCAAATAGATAGGCCAAAACTATCAAAGGCTCTCAGCAGAAGGGAATAGGAATGGAGAAACAACCCATATAATTACTTCTAGAGCCACATGAGGGCACCAAGGGGTGGCTTCATGAGGTTTATTTCCACAGGTTCTCTTCCTCCTGTTTTATCTGCCAGAACTTCTCTTTGACTAAAATAGCAAACGTTCTGTGCAGAAGGAAATAGGAATTGAAAAACAGCCCTTATAAATATCATGAGAGCCTCATGGAGGCAGTAAAAGGGTAATGCTGACTTTGTGAGATTCATTCCTCCTGTTTTATCTGCCACGACTTCTCTTTGAATGAGAGACCCAGACATTTTCTCCATAACAATAGAATGAAGATGTTGTTCCTTTTGATGTTCTCCATGCACAGAGTAGTTACTCTAAGATGCCCTGCAAGTGAAGCTTTCCCTGTTCCACATGAGTGGTTCCAGCCTGGTGATCTCGTCATCGGTGGGATGGTGTCTCAGATTTTTTACCACTTTAATGAAATTGAATTAAAGGACCATCCTTCTCTAAAATCTTATTCCTTACCAACGTAATATTTTTTTTCCTTCAGATGTGTTCCCCAATTTTACTGAACTCCCCAAATATTTCTTATACGATTAAAGGTTTTTATGACCATAATGCAGATTTTGTATCTTCCTTTGTCTTTTGAGTATATCTGGTTGTGGGAGAAGAAATGTTTTCTTTAAGTTAATATCTTTTTTGTGAAAATGCTCTAAAGTTTTAAAGTCTTTTTCCTTCATACATTAAATGTTTGCCAAAATAAGTTTTTTTTAAAGAACATTCGATGAGCTGAACTTTTTTTTTTAAAGATCTGCATTATGACTCCTCACAAAATATACGAGCAGTAAATGCATGATATTTGCTGAATTTGTTCATAATCTGTTTGTGCCAAACTAAAAGAAAATAAAAGTAGTAGCATGTAAAAAAGCTGACTATTCAATTTGCTGTAGTGATTATTTATTGGAAGATATAGAAATACATGGAAACACTATAAATTACTCCAGTATTTTATTATGTGCGATTCTCATCGTCGTACTTCCATCAGAGACAGAAATGTTTGTTATTCATTTAGAAATGATGCCAAACTATAACAATGTTTAAATTTCTTAATCAATACGTTTTTTTTAACTTATTGGCAGTATAATCACCAAATTCTATCAACATGCCCTCGCCTTGGCCTTTGCTGTGAAAGTGATCAATGAGGACTCCCAGGTTTTACCTAATGTCACTCTTGGGTTCCACATCTATGACAGTTACCACAGCCCAAGGATGATCTACCGCACCACTCTGGACCTGCTTTTCAAATCTAAGAGATTTTTTCCTAACTACAAATGTGATAGCCAGAAGAATCTCATGGCCATTATTGGGGGATTAGATGCTTCTACTTCTTCCTATATGGCAGAAAGCATAAATCTCTTCAAAATTCCACAGGTAATTTGGGGAGAGCAGTAGGAGATAAATTGGTCTTCTTTTGTAATGAACATTAGAGATCATTCTCTAATATTTTTCCCTCCGTCGTCATGAATAATCTCTTTCTTTGTTAAGCTGACCTATGGATCCTTTGCCCAAGAAGAGTTCCAGACTACTAAGTTCTCTTCACTTTATTACTTGGTCCCAAAAGAGGAGCATCAATACAGTGGAATTATACAGCTTGCTCTCCATTTTGGATGGACGTGGATTGGAGTCTTTACGTTCGATAAGAAGAAGGGAGAAGATTTCTTGCAGAAACTGACTCCGTTGCTTTCCCAAAATGGGATCTGTTTAGCCTTCACACAAAAGATTCCTCAGAAAGTCCCATTTGAAGACCTATCACAATTTCTTGAACTAATGTTGACTATTTTTAATAAACTGATAGATCAGAAAGCGAACACTTTTCTTGTCTATGGCGAATCATTCACAATTGTGTGGCTCAGAATTGTTGTGTTTTTACGTGATCCTGACAACAAAGAGAGTGCATCATTTAGGAAGGTTTGGATCTTGATGTCCCCAATTGATTTCATACTTACAGGATTTCAAAGGAGCTGGGATCTCCAGTTGTTCCACGGGGCTCTTTCCTTTTCTGTTCATTCAAGAGATGTTCAAGGCTTCAAAGAATTTCTTCAAGTCATCAAACCTTCAACCCACAAAAATGGATTTCTTCAAGATGTTTGGGAG
Organism: Coluber constrictor foxii; assembly: GCA_038048745.1. Taxonomy (NCBI): domain Eukaryota; kingdom Metazoa; phylum Chordata; class Lepidosauria; order Squamata; family Colubridae; genus Coluber; species Coluber constrictor. The sequence continues at coordinate 40,628,983 of CM075961.1, forward strand.
CAATTGTTTGACTGTTCACTTTCAAATGAAGAATCACCCACAATGGTCAATGAAACTTGTAGCGGAGAGGAGAATTTAGAGAATCTGCCTGGTGCTCTGTTTGAGTTGCAGATGAGTGGCCAAAGCTACAGTATCTACAATGCTGTTCATGCAGTGGCACATTCATTGCATGAGGCAGTGAGACCAAGGGCCTCACACAGAGAAAGTCAAAGGTTGGAATTTCAAGCTCTGAAGCCTTGGCAGGTGATGCCTACATGCTATATATACATTGTACATCTTACTCAAATTTAGTTGAACTCTTAATTTTAGTTCTGGTTTCAACAAAAATCTATATTTTGAAAGACATTCTCCATAACAGTATTATTAATGTCTTATTTATGTATTGGAAAATATTAGTCTAGATTAGATTAGATTAAATCAGACCTGGATAAGCAACCTGGAATTAAGGAGAAACTTCCTAAGAGTGAGGACAATTAGCCAGTGGAACATCTTGCCACTAGAAATTGTGTGTGCTCCATCACTTGAGGTTTCTAAAAGGTATAGGATCTCCTACTTGAGGAGAGGGCTGGTACTAGAAGATCTACAAGCTCTATTCTGATGAAAGGTGAGATCAGACTAGATTGAGAGAGAGAGAGAGAGAGAGAGAGAGAGAGAGAGAGAGAGAGAGAGAGATGGGTGGATGGATGGATGGATGGATGGATGGATGGATGGATGGATAGATAGGCAGGTAGGTAGATGATAGATTAATAAGATTATGGATAGTGTAGGCTTGATTCATTGTTTTAATGGTGAGTCTATTTTATATTCAAAATATTGCTTTCATTCTGCTTTTATTGAATGATTTTTTTCCTATATTTCCTTAAAATCATTTATAGAGATGATCTATACGGTTCCATGCAATATAGATTATCAATTTTCTCCATGTAGCTATTTGAGCATTATCGCAGGAATGGGAAGAATGTGTAAATAAAATTTGAATATTATTATGAGCTCCTTCCAACTCCTTCTCTCTTTCATTCTCTTTCAAGTAGCTCCATCCATTTCTTCAAGGCATTTCTTTTAACAATTCAGCTGGGGAGAGAGTGTTCCTCAATGAGAAAGGGGAAACAACTGGAAGATTCGATATCACCAACTTGATCACTTTTCCAAACAGATCCCTTCAGAAAGTTACAGTTGGAGCCTTAGATCCCAGTGCTCCAAAAGGGAAAGAATTATTTATTGATGAAGATATGATTGTCTGGCACCCAGCTTTTAACCAGGTATGGACACATTTAATGGATTATATCGTGTTCCATTATGACATCGTGAAGATGCCTTTGTCCGTAAAGCCATATTGAACGTAGTCTCTTAGTCTCTGTATAAATCTATACAATTTATAAATGTAATTTCTCTTTTTTTGAAAGAAGAAAGGCATTGTTCTCCATATATACAAAAGTGACATTACAATGAGAACACTTTTCATATTTGTGTTGCAATTATTAATTGAAAAGATGTTGAATCTGTATCCCTTTATAAATCAAGTTTAATAAAATTCAACAGCCCTTTGGGAAGTCAAATATTGCTTCCTGCCATAACGAAGAATTAGGAACTCTTCTAAAAATCTCCCTTTGCAAAACCTTTCATGTTTATGATCAGGGACTTCCAATTTCTCTGTGTAATGACCGTTGCTCCCCCGGATACTGGAAGAAAGGAATGGAAGGAAAACAATTTTGTTGCTACAACTGTGTGCCATGTCCAGAAGGGAAGATTTCAAATCAAAAGGGTAAGTGAGACAATCCATCAACTTTTTTAAAAAAAAGTTGGATTTAAGCAAATTGTAATGCACGATGTTTGGATGCATATAATTAATGTTTTGACAAATTCTTCAGGCTGAATGTACATTTCTGCACCTGTGGATTATTGTCTATTGTTCAGGGGTCAAAGGTTTGTGTATAAAATTCTAATGAGTAGGCTTTCCTAATAGAGCCCCAAAATATATATCCACTGAGACTTAGATTGTCTATGATCATATGATCTCTTATCTATTTATTATTCACATTTTCAACTTCATTTGCATTTGATGTTCTTTCCCCTAAGGTTCTTCACTCAGTTAAAAAATTTTTTTAAAAAATTGTAAGGATATATTTAGCATTTTTAAAAGCATTCTTTCCTGGTATTCCCTATATTTTGATTCTGAGGTAATATTCAGCTGGTTTAAACTGGTTTGCCCGAACTGGTAGCGGAAATTGCAGGTGGGCCCGTCTGCCCACCCCAACTCTACGCCATCCTATTTAGGCACGTTTTTGAGCCTGGGTGCATGCTCAGAAAGTGCATATGTGAGCAAAGCACATGGTGGAAGCAGGCACGCAGGGCAAACTGGTAGTAAAATAACAATAACAACAACAACAACAACAACAACAATAATAATAATTTTATTTCTATACCGCCCTTCTCCCGAAGGACTCGGGGTGGTGTATAGCCTATTAAAAGCACAAAGACAAACCTGAATTTAAAAATAATTAAAATTAAATAATTTTGGCTCAAATATAAAACCCCAAATTTAAAACACCCAATTTAAAATCATTACATTGATAGCCCAGCCTGGCGGAACAGCAGGGTCTTGAGGGCACAGCGAAATACACGGAAGTCAGAGATCTTACATATTTCCAGGGGCAGTTCATTCCAAAGGGCAGGGGCTCCCACAGAGAAGGCCCTCCCCCTGGGCATCGCCAGCTGACATAACGTGGCTGTTGGCACCCTGAGGAGACCCTCTCTGTGGGAGCGGACTGGCCGGTGGGAGGCTACTGGTGGCAGAAGTTGGTCTCGAAGGTACCCAGGTCCAATGCCACGGAGCGCTTTGAAGATGGTAACCAACACCTTGAATCGCACCCGGAAGACCACTGGGAGCCAGTGCAGCTCGCGCAGGAGGGGTGTCACATGGGCACAACGCGTGAAACCCACCACTGTTATTATGATGCCATCTTGAGAACTTGTGATCAGTGTCTAATCATTGTAGGCCAAGATATATAATGTCTGACCTTATAAATATTTGAGTGGGAGATCACCAGCTAATTTGTACAGTAGCCTGAGAATTGGGGGGGGGGGGGACTGTGCTGGAAATAGAGAAGAATAAAGTACATTAGTCTTAACAGAAAACCCCACATGTACTTATTGCTTGAATCCATGGGCAGTGATTCAGTTCAAAAACTTCTTTATCTGACAAATTCTTATCTTTTCTTCCAGATATGGATGATTGTTTTGAATGTTCTCAAGATCATTATCCAAATAAAGAAAAGACAGGGTGTATCCTGAAACTGCTGGTCTTTTTAGCTTTTCAAGAAATCTTAGGAATTGCTTTAGCCTCAGCAGCTCTTTGTTTTTTCCTGTTAACGTCTTGGGTACTTGGAATTTGTATTAAGCACAGGGATACTCCCATTGTGAGAGCCAACAACCGGTCCCTCACCTACACCCTGCTTGTCTCTCTTCAAATCTGTTTTCTCTCCTCTTTGCTCTTCCTCAGCCAACCTGGAAAAGGGACCTGCCTTCTCCGACAACCAACTTTTGGCATCACCTTCTCAGTGGCCATTTCTAGTGTCCTGGCAAAAACCATCACTGTGGTTGTGGCTTTCATGGCCACTAAACCGGGATCTCAGATGAGAAAATGGGTGGGGAAGAAATTGGCCTTTTCTATTGTCCTTTTCTGCTCCCTCTTCCAAGTATGTATTTGTAGTATTTGGTTGTTCTCATTCCCTCCATTCCCTGAGTTGGACATGCATTCACAGTCCCAGGAAATGATTTTACAGTGCAATGAAGGGTCAGCTTTCTTCTTTTATTGTGTCTTGGGCTACATGGGTATCTTGGCCATCGCCAGCTTTATTGTGGCTTTTCTTGCCCGCAAATTACCAGACACCTTTAATGAAGCCAAGTTCATCACCTTCAGCATGTTGGCCTTTTGCAGTGTGTGGATCTCCTTCTTTCCGGCCTATCTGAGCACAAAAGGAAAAGCCATGGTAGCTGTGGAGGTCTTCTCCATTTTGGCCTCCAGTGCTGCTTTATTGGGATGCATATTTTTGCCAAAATGCTACATCATTGTTTTGCGTCCTGACCTCAACCACAGGGAGCAACTCATAAAGACAAAATTGTAGCCCATATGATCTCTCTTGCTAAGAAAAAATGCTGACAAGGACCATTTGCTGTTTGCAGGAACCATGTAGTTTGATTTTTTGCCAAAGAAGGATTTATGGGGGATTATTATTACTATGGTTTGTCACATAGTAAATGTTCAAACTGGATTTGGCAATTTGTTCCCCATAACAAATCCTTCCCAATGACAGATGGAAAGTTTGGTGGTGTTGGGAATGGAAGATGTGGATATTTGGTGGTGTTTAAATGTATCTTTGCATTTGTGTAAGCTTTTCTGAATAAAATTGTCTTTTGCAATTGACTGTTGGTGAACTTGTCAATGCCGATGGTGTTTAAATGAATCTTCAGATGTTTTGGGCTTGCACCCAAAGCACATATTATTATTACTACTACTACCTTTGCTTTATTTTGTCACGGACATTCTATTTCTATTTGCATGTCTTCGTAATTTGCTGTCTTCTCCAGTTCCTTTTCTTCTATTCTGGTATCTCTCTTTCACCCTTTTCTCTTGCATCGGGGTGGAATCGAGGTGACATAATAGAGCTGAGCATTTACTGGCCAGATGCTCTTCCTGATGCCTATGCAGAGCTTACAGCAGATATTTTCTCTTTGCTACCAGAGAGAGAAGTATCTGCACATTCTGACCCAGCTCCCCAAATACGACAAACCCTCTGTATTTAAATTAATGATTCCTTTATTAGGAGCACTAGAAGCCCCGGCAAAAGTTTCTCTATCAATGCAGTCTGTCCGGCCAGGAGATGAATAGTTGTCTGCCATATCTATTCATCTCTGCCCCCTGCCTTTTATCTCCAGAGCTAGGTTGGGGCATTGCTAGCAGCAGTGGCTCTTCCATCCCAAGGACCAGCCCATAGATTTCCACTGCTCTCCTCTCCTCTGCCTTCTGAGCATCTGTGTGTCAGACACTGGAACAAACTGTTCCTCCTCTTCCTCATCAGCCACTTCCAGACCTAGAGGCTGTTGATTCTCCATCTGAGGGCTGATGGATGGCCCAGTTTCCACCTCTGTCTCTCTCTCTCTGACACCTTCATGCCTCCCCTCCCCCCTGGAGCTGTCAGGTTGCCTTGATGATGATCCTTACTCCCTCACCTCTCCCTCCTCTGATTCAGCTTCTGGAGTGGCCGGAAGCCGACAGGTCACAACACTGCCTCTACCAATGATCGAACTCACAGTCACCTGATGGTGAGGTAAGAACTCCACCTCTAGGCCACCCTGCCTAATGATGGGTAATGAGACTAATTCTCTAGTCAGTGGCAAATCTACTAGACCCATGATGACAAACCTATGGCACGAGTGCCCCAAGTGGCATGTGAATCCATGCCACCTGGTACACATGGCATCACCCGTTCCTCTTCTGGGTTTCTGGCGTGCATGCGCATGTGATAATCAGCTGGTTTTTGTGTGTGCGGCAGTGCCGGCAACCAGAAGAGTTGGTCTTCTAATTTATTTATTTATTTATTTATTTATTTATTTATTTATTTATTTATTTATTTATTTATTTATTTATTTATTTATTTATTTATTTATTTATTTATTTATTTATTTATTTATAATTTTTATACCACCCTTCTCCCGATGGACTCAGGGCGGTGTACAGCCAAAATGAAAACCAACAATATGAAAGTTAAAATCAATTTAAACTTATTAAATAATTTGGCCAATCATCTAAAATAAATAACCCATTCCAATAAAATCTTAGGCCAGCCCTGCTTGATGAAATAATAGCATTTTAAGGACGCGGCGAAAGGTAGGGAGGTCGGAAATCTGACAAATTTCCGGGGGCAGCTCGTTCCAGAGGGCAGGTGCCCCCACAGAGAAGGCTCTCTCCCTGGGGGTCGCCAGTCAATACTGTCTAACTGATGACACCCTGAGGAGTCCCTCTCTGTGGGAGTGTATTGGTCGGTGGGAAGCCATCAGTGACAGAAGGCGGTCTCGTAGATATCCAGGTCCTAAGCCATGAAGCACTTTAAAGGTGGTGACCAGCACCTTGAATTGCACCTGGAAGACCACTGGAAGCCAGTGCAGCTTGCGCAGGAGAGGGGTCACATTGGTACAATGAATCACTCCCATAATCACCCATGCAGCTGCATTCTGGACCAGTTGGAGCCTCCAAGTGCTCTTCACAGGGAACCCCATGTAGAGAGCATTACAGTAGTCCAGACAGGAAGTGACAAGGGCGTGGGTGACTGTACGCAATGCATCCTGGTCCAGAAAGGGATGCAATTGGTAAATCAGGCGAACCTGATAAAAAGCCCCCCTGGCCACAGCTGTCATATGGTCTTCTAAAGACAGCTATGCATCCAGGAGGACACCCAGATTGCATGCCCTCTCTGAGGGGGTCAAAGTCTCACCCTCCAATAGACAGCGATGGAATCAGCTGGCTATACTGGGATGCCGGGAGCCACAGCCACTCCATCTTGGAGGGGTTAAGTCTGAGTCTGTTTCTCCCCATCCAGATCCGCACAGCCTCCAGACGTCGGGACATCACATCAAGGGTATCATTGGGGTATTCTGGGGTGGTGATGTACAGCTGAGTATCATCAGCATACTGATGACACTTTACCCCAAAACCACGGATGATCTCCCCCAGCAGCTTCACATAAATGTTGAACAAAAGGGGCGAGAAGACTGACACTTGCAGCATCCCACAAACAAGGCATCTCGAGGTCGACCTCTGTCCCCCTATCAACAGAAACTGCGTCCGACCAGAGAGGAAGGAGGAGAACCACCGCAACATGGTGCCCCCCATTCCTTACCCCTCCAGCCGGCACAGCATGATACCATGGTCGATGGTATCAAAAGCCACTGAAAGGTCTAATAGGACTAGGACAGAGGAGGATCCCCTTTTCCTGAGCCCTCCAGAGATCATCAACCAATGCAACCAATGCCATTTCTGTGCTGTGACCTGGCCTGAAGCCCGACTGGTACGGATCTAGATAGACAGCTTCATCCAGGTACCAGGGCAGTTGCTGTGCCACCACACTCTCAACAACCTTTGCCACAAAGTGAAGGTTGGAGACTGGATGATAGGTAGTTATTATAGCCTGGTCCAGGGATGGCTTCTTGAAGAGGGGTCTCACCACCACCTCTTTGAGGGCGGGGGGAGGAGGAAACTCTCACTCAAAGAAGCATTTATAATCCACTGGAGCCAGCTTTGTGTAACCTCCCAGGAGGCCAGCACCAACCAGGACGGACATGGGTCCAATAAACATGTGGCAGAGCTCAACCTACCCAGAATCCTGTCCACATCCTCGGAAACCACAGAGTCAAACTCCTCCCAGATAACACTCTCAAGACCCACCTCCATCATCTCATCTGAATCCACCCAATTGGAGTCTAGGCCTTCCCGAATCTGAGTGATTTTGTCATGCAGATATTGCATGAAATCCTCAGCCCGAACCTGCAAGGGATCTTCCCGCACTCCCACCTGAAGTAGGAAGCGAGTCATCCTAAATAGGGCAGCTGGGCAGTTCTCTGCAGACACAATAAGAGTGGAAAAATAATTCGATTTTGCCACCTTTTTTGCCACTAGGTAGGTCTTAATATGAGACCTCACCAGTGTTCAGTTGGATTCAGAGTGACTAGCCCTCCAATCACTCTCTAGGCATCTTTTCCAGTGCTTCATCTCCCTCAGCTTCTCGGAGAACCAGGGAGCCAGTTGGGATCGGCACCGGGTCAGAGGCCGTAAAGGCACGACATGGTCCAAAGCTCCAGCAGCCGCCCGATCCCAGGCAGTCACCAGTTTTTCAGTTGAGTTGTGAGCCAGAACCTCAGGGAATGGCCCAACCTCTGTCCAGAACCTATCAGGGTCCATCAGGCACCTGGGACATAACCATCTTGGTTCTGTCTCCCTCGGAGGAGAGGAGTGGTTCGAAAGTCTAATTGGAGGAGCGAATGATCTGACCATGACAAGGGCTTAATGACTAGATCCCCTATTTCTAGATCATTCAACCACTGACCAGAGACAAAAATCAAGTCCAGAGTGTTGCCCCCCATGTGAGCCATGAATTAACTGGGTCAGATCCATGACCATCATGGAAGCCATGAACTCCTGAGCTATCTCTGACATTTCGCCGACATATGGCAAGTTAAAATCCCCCATGACCATAAATCTGGGGGTTTCCAATGCCACCCCAGCTATTATGTTGAGCAGCTATTGTGTTGAGCAGCTCAGGCAGGGCTGTCGCTACGTGGCAGGGAGCCAGGTATGCAGTCAACAAGCCCATCTGCACCCCATGACCCCACTTCACAAGGAGGGACTCACATCCGGCTATCTGAGGAACAGTGGCCTCCCTCGGACTTAGACTTTCCTTAATAACAACCCCCACCCCTCCCCTAAGCCCTTGGCCAATGGAATGAATGGAAGCCTGGTGGGCATATTTCAACAAGGCGGACTCCCCCTCCTGGCCCATCCAGGTCTCCGTAATCCCTGCCAGGTTCGCACCCCCCTCCGAAAGAAGATAGTAAATGAGAGGGGCTTTGTTAATCACCAACCTGGCATTGCATAACATCAGCTGAAGGCCCAGGCACCAAGGATCCGTGCTACCCAGAAAACAAGAATCAGCTTCGCCTTGGGGGCCGGAGTGCGCAATCGCTCTCCCTCTAGCTATATGGACCCCCCCCAGGTCCAAACTTACAACAACCCTCCCCCTCCCCAGATCCCCTTAAAACTTTAACTAAAAACATCTTTAAAAAACCCCTCAACTCCTTCTTCACAACATGTCACCTCTCAGAGTTCCAAAACCCATCATCAAGGTAGGCCCTCGATAGTGTGGAGGGCCAGGCCTGTGAGAGGGGGGAGTCTTGCAATGCCAGAAGGTCGGCGGTGGTGTACAGTCCAAACAGCCAGGATGAAGGGTGACTGGCCCGGGTTCAGCAGGCCAAGGTCCTGGGACAACATGAGTCTCAAAAGTCAGTGAGATGAACTCCACTGCCCTCTCATGTCAGTGGGAGGAGTTCTGAGTTCTTCCATCACAGACGGAGGGTAGGTCTCCAAGCCATCCTCTCATGGTGGCTAGTCCAGATGGAAGTGGTGATAGACAAAAGTGATGTTCCGGCTCCTCCGCTGGCACCTAACAACAGGTCCCTCAGCTCCCGCAAAGTAAGTGTCCCGGTCTTCATCCAGCTAGGGGCGCAGTTGAAGGGAGCAGGTGGCTCCTGGAGGCAGATAGAAAATTTGATCCTGCAAGGGGCGATATCCATGGGTGGGGATTACTTGTAGGGAGGCCCAAAACTAATACTCTGACGATGTCAAACAGATAGCAGAATGGCTGCTGTGGTGTTTGGGAAGGCCTAAAAGCTGGTGAATTGAGATTTCACTGAAAATTAGGCTATGAAACATCTTGATATACGTAGGAAAATCCCTGGCATAAAGAAATATACATGTGTGTGTGTGTGTGTGTGTGTGTGTGTGTGTGTGTGTGTGTTTCTTTTAAGCCAGGTTTTTCCTATGTAGCCAAGATTTTTCTGGAACCACAATTGAGCAAAATCACAATCACTACTTTCTGGGTTCTTTCTCCATCTTTTCATTCTGGCAGCAAAAAAAATTTTTGTGCTGCATTGTGGGAGACCTATATAGTTATTTCTGGCTCGTTAGCCATCCTCAGTAGGCCACACCCACATCTCATGTTCCTCCCTGTAAAGGCCCAATGTCTATTTTCTTACTTTTTGTAGGTTTAATGTTTAATGTTTAATGTTTAATGTATATATATATATATATATATATATATATATATATATATATATATATATATATATATATATATAATTTAGTGACTATTCAAAATTACAATGGCATTGAAAAAAGTGATTTATGACCAATTTTCACACTGATGACTAGTGCATCATTGCTGTCATCACGTTATTTACATTCAGATGCTTGACAACTGGCTCATATTTATGACAGTTGCAGTCTCCCAGGGCCATGTGATTATCTTTTCTGATTTCTGAAATTTTCAAGGAAAGCCAGATTCACTTAACAACCATGTTACTAATTTGACCATTGCAGTGGTCCACTTAACAAACATGGCAAGAAAAGTCATAAAACGGGGCAAAACTCACTTAACACATGTTTCACTTAGTCGCATAAATTCTGGGCTCAGTTGTTGATGTAACTTGAGGACTACCTGTAAATATTATTTTGAATACATTTGAAGAACCATAGAAAAGTGAAAAATACCTTCCCAATTCTACTTCCCCAAGTATTTTCCAAACAGGTTAACTGTCAGTCACCCAAAAGACAGAAAAATGTATTTCAGCTATGCAAAGAAAAATTGCCAGCTTGCCAATGTTTCACAGGTAATTATATCCCTTATAAATAACTGAAATCAGTCTATTATCTATGTAGTCCGAAAACATCAAAGATTCTATGCAGAAGGGAATAGGAATTGAGAAACAAGTGGTATAAATACTTCTTAGAGTCACATGGGGGCACAAAGGGGTTTGCTCTATGAAGGTCATTTCCATAGATTCTCTTCCTTCTTCTATTTGACTTCTATTTGACGGATAGATCCAAATGTAACAATAGAATGAAGTTGTTGTTTCTTCTAATGTTCTCCATGCACAGAGTAGCTACTCTAAGATGCCCTGCAAGTGATGCTTTCCCTGTTCCACATGAGTGGTTCCAGCCTGGTGACCTCGTCATGGGTGGGATGGTGTCTCAAATATTTTATAACTTTATTGAAATTGAATTTAAGGAGCATCCTTCCCTAAAACCTTATCAGTTACCACTGTAAGAATACATTTTTCTTCAGGGGTGTTCTCCAATCTTAAATAGCTCCTTAAATATTTGTCGTATCAGTTTCAACATAATGCACAGTAGTGGCCAAAATTGTGGAAACCTTTTTGGGAAAAGTGTATTTTTGAGGTTTGATGGCTCATAACACTTTTTTTTTTTTTTTGAATTTCAAGATAATCCACTGCCGGAATGGCCTGGAAATAGCCCAGACCTTCACCCAATGGAAAATCGATGGAGACGACTAAAGAAACTTGTTAGTCAGAAGCGACCCAGCAATAAAATCCAGTTAACAGAAGCCATCATTCAATCTTGGTTTCACATGAGAACAGCTGCAGAACTGAAAGACTTGGTTCACCCAATGGGAAGACGTTGTAAAGCCATAATTCATGCTAAAGGTTATCCAACTAAGTATTAACTGACACGGTGATCATTTTTGTATCTCTCATTTTTTTTCCCTATGGTGATCATTTTTGTATATTTCAATTTTTCTACGTGTTTTCTTCTTTATACTGTAACTTCTATTCTAATAACAAATCCTTCCTAAAAGTTATTGCATTACATTCTTGATTAAATTATCTTTCCATTTATATATCATTTTATGGTACTGCTTCCAAAAATATTGGTGTTATTAGTTAGTTATAGAAAATATACTTTTCCCAAAAGGTTTCCACAGTTTTGGTCACTACATTTTGGATCTAATCTAACCCTTCTTTGTCTTTGCAGTACATCGGGTTGTGAGCGAAGAAATACTTTCTTTACATTAAATGAAAGTTTTTTTTCATGGAAATACTTTAGAGTCTTAAAGTCTCTTTGATTCATGAATTAAATCTCCAAAACTTAGTGAAGTTTTTTGAAGAACATTTAATGAGCTGAAGTTATTTCTTTTAAAAGAAGATCTGTTTATATTTCGTTTCATGCTAAACTGATAGAAAATATATGTAGCTTTGAAAAAATTATGATTTTTTTCTTCTGTCGTGCATATTTATTATAATATAAATATTATATTTATTATAAACCATGGAAACACTCTGAACAAATTATTAGGATAGGATAGGATAGGATAGGATAGGATAGGATAGGATAGGATAGGATAGGATAGGATAGAATAGAATAGAATAGAATAGAATAGAATAGAATAGAATAGAATAGAATAGAATAGAATAGAATAGAATAGAATAGAATAGAATAGAATTCTTTATTGGCCAAGTGTGATTGGCCATCCAAGGAATTTGTCTTGGTGTTTATGCTCTCAGTGTACATAAAAGAAAAGATACATTCGTCAACAATTATAAGGGTATTACACTTAATGATAGTCATAGGGAACAAATAAGCAATCAAATCACATTAGGAAACAGTCAATATAAATCATAAGGATACCAGCAATAAGGTTACAGTCATACAGTCATAAGTGGGAGGAGATGGGTGATAGGAATGATTAAAAGATTAATAGTAATGCAGACTTAGTAACTAGTTTGACAGTGTTGAGGGAATTACTTGTTTAGCAGAGTGATGGCACTCTGTATAAATTATTACAATATATTAGTACATTTTACTTATCACCTTCCTACTTGCATCAGAGATAGAAACCTTTTTTACATAGTTAGAAATGATGCCACATTATAAGAATCTTAAAATGACTTTCTTCAATTGGGGGGATTTAACTCTTGGCAGTGTCATAACCAAATTCTACCAAAACATCCTCGCCTTGGCCTTTGCTGTGAAGGAGATCAATGAAGACTCCCAGATCTTACCTAACATCACTCTTGGGTTCCACATCTGTGACAGTTACTACAACCCAAGGATGACTTACCGCACCACTCTGGACCTCCTTTTCAAATCCCAGGAATTTGTTCCTAACTACAAATGTGATTACCAGAAGAATCTCATGGCCATCATTGGAGGGTTAGATGCCCCTACTTCTTCCTTTATGGCAGAAAGTGTAAATCTCTTCAAGATTCCACAGGTAACTTGGGGGGAGCAGTAAGAGAGAAACTTATCTTCTTTTGTAATGAACATTAATAGTAAGAATAGAGTAGAACGGAACAGAACGGAACAGAACAGAACAGAACAGAACAGAACAGAATTATTTATTGGCCAAGTGTGATTGGACACACAAGGATTTTGTCTTGGTGCATATGCTCTCGGTGTACATAAAAGAAAAGATACATTCATCAAGAATCATAAGGTACAACACATAGTGATAGTCATAGGGAACAAATAAGCAATCAAATCATATTAGGAAACAGTCAATATAAATCTTAAGGATACCGACAACAAGGTTACAGTCATACAGTCATAAGTGGGAGGAGATGGGTGAATCACAAAATAAGGGAATAAGGGAATAAGGGAATAACAGAGAGGGAAGGGATCATGAAGAATGGTTGCAGAATGGCTAGTCTAGTGAAGAGAAGGACCAGGGAAGACTTGATAGTAGTCTTCCAATATTTGAGGGGCTGCCACAGAGAAGAGGGGGTCATGCTATTTTCCAATACACCTGAAGGCCAGACAAGAAATAATGGATGAAAACTGATTGACGAGAGAGTCAAGTTAGAAATAAGGATAGATTTTCTGACAGTTGTGGGAGCTTCATCACTGGAGGCTTTCAAGAAGAGATTGGACTGCCATTTGTCAGAAATGGTGTAGGGTTGTCTTCTTGGGTGGGTGGGTGGGGATTGGACTAGATGACCTACAAGGTCCCTTCCAACTCTGTTACTGTAATGTAGTCCAACCCATTATGGACTGTAATAAAGTCCAACCCATTATGGACTGTAATGTAGTCCAACACATTACAGTAACAGCAATTACCACCCATTAGAGTTCATTCAGTTTCCATATTTTTTTTTCCTTCTTATGAATAATGACTGCCTTTTATTTGTTCAGTTGACTTATGGTGTTTTTGCCCAAAAAGAGTTCCAGTCTACTACATTATCTTCACTTTATTCCATGGTGCCAAAAGAGGACCATCAGTACATTGGAATTATCCAACTTCTTCTCCATTTTGGATGGACATGGATTGGAGTCTTTACATTTGATAAAAATACAGGAGAACATTTCCTACAGAAAATGCATCCATTGCTTTTCCAGAATGGGATCTGTTTAACCTTCACACAAAAGATTCCACAGCAAGCCCCATTTGAAGACCTATCAAAACTCTTGGATCTAATCTCCATTATTTCTAATAAACTGGTAGATCAGAAAGCCAATGTTTTTCTTGTCTATGGCGAATCCTTCACGATTCTGTGGCTCAGAACTATTGTGTTTTTACGTGATTATGACAATAAAGAGATTGCATCATTTAGAAAGGTTTGGATCCTGATGTTCCCAATTGATTTCATACTGACAGGGTTTCGAAGGGGCTGGGATGTCCAGTTGTACCATGGGGCTCTTTCCTTTACGGTGCATTCGCGACAAGTTCATGGGTTCAAAGAATTTCTTCAAGTCATCAAACCTTCAACCCACAAGGATGGATTTCTTCAAGAGGTTTGGCAACAACTGTTTGACTGCTCACTTTCAAATGAAGGATCACCCTCCATATCCAATCAAACATGTAGTGGAGAAGAGAATTTGGAAAATCTGCCTTCTCCTCTGTTTGAGTTGCAGATGGCTGGACAAAGCTACAGTATCTACAATGCTGTTTATGCAGTGGCACATTCTTTGCATGAGGCTGTGAGATCAAGAGCTCAACACAGAAGAATTAAAATGTTTGCGTTTTCAAATCTGCAGCCATGGCAGGTAATGTCTCTATGCCACACCTACCTTTTCTTTCCCAGTGAATAGCCTTTCTTATCATAATCTAATATGGCTTGTTTGCCATGGCCACA